>LNAC01000999.1:362139-431200 GCA_002007465.1 Ailurus styani | reverse complement strand
CCCCCTCATCTCCCCCCGCGCCCCGCTGCCTGCTCTGCCCCGCGCCGCCTCCCCGCCGCCCGGCTCGTTCACGCCCCCCGTCGCCTCGTTCGACCCGCACGCGGGGGGCCGGCTCTGGGGTGCTGGGGCGTCCGGCCCGGCCTCCCTGCCCCCGTCCTGACCGCCGCCCCCGCCGCCCCCTCCGTCCCCGCGGGGGGCCGTTCCGGCTGCTGCCCCCGGGACAACCGGGCGCGCGCTTGTCGGGGTTGGGTCTCAGGCGCAGAGCGCGGTCTCCCGGCCGCCTGCAAGACCCTCCTGGTTCATCATTTTTTTTTTAGTCTCTCATGGCTTGTCCCCTTCCCACTATTATGCGATATGCGTGTGCTATCTTTGTGAAGTATTTAGTGTGGTTGCAGTTTTAACTTCATGCAGTAATTCCTACGTCTTGGGCACCAATATTTACAGGTCCTGAGCCACTGGGGTGAGCCAGTCCGCGCTCCACACCTTGCCTTTCTTCACCTTTCTTAAGGGTCTTGATGCTTTTACAGATTCGCGTGTTTCTGAATGATGCCCACCTCTGGCTTCCAGCTGGTTTTACTTGTCTACTACTTGCTGAGGCAGTTGGGCTGCCTACAATTTCCACCCCTCAGATAACCCAGTGGCTCCCCCAGATAATCCAGACTCTGCACAACCCAGCTGTCCTGAAGAAGCCCTAGACATGGGGCCCACTCAAAGACAACCCAACTCCCCTCCAAACTCCGCTGCGCCCAGATAACTCAGCCACACCCCCCCAAACCCAGACACCCCCCAGCTGCTCCACTCAGATAGAGGCATGGATATGTCTAAGGCCCTTTGGGAACCCCCAGAGTGGTGCCACTGGGGGCACCTTCTGTGTTGCTTTCCAGAAAGGCTGGACCACAGTCCCACCATGAAAATGAGGTTCTGTCCCCATAACATTCCCAGCTCTTGGCATCGTCTGCTTTCTGGGGTCTGCCACCCTACAGACTGCAACGTCATTTTAGGGTTTTCAGTTTGCCTTTTCTGGTTCCTGTGGGTTTACTGCCTCTTCAAGCTTCTGCACACCAAGAGCTCCTGTTGGTGGTTCATTTGCAGGTCTTGGACTTATGTCAGCCTCTCTGTCCATCTGCTTGCAGGCTCCTTCATGTCCTTCTGTCTGCTGGGTTTGTCCATGGAGTCTGGATAGAAATCCTTAATTTTGATATTGTCAAATGATGTACTTTTTTTTTTTTTTTTTTTTTGCCCCAATGGTTTGTGGTTTTGCCATATCACGAAGGCATCCTGGTGCCCCTCTAGGAGCAGGACCAGGTGTCCTACACTCATTCTTCTGTGGCCCGCAAGCCAACGCGTTGAAATGAGTTTTGTTTCTGTGTTGGGGTGAATCGGTGATCTGTAATGTGATTTCAGGAGGTGACTGTACCAGATCAATACCCAAGCCAATTCCGTAAGTGGCATTACTCATTTAGCAGATACTTTTAGCTGGAAGACCATGCGTGGAGGAAGAAATGCAGCTTCGTTTTTCTCCATAAAATAAGGTGTCTTTTCCCAACACTGTTGACTAAGTGACATATCCTTTCTTAGACCATCAGGTATCACCACCACACCTGGAATGGATTTGTCCTTGTAACGGCTTTGCAGCACAAATATGTGGATGGTCAGGTACCCTTTTCCTCTTTTTCAATAGTGATTCAGGTATTCGTTTTTTTTTTTTTTTAAGATTTTATTTATTTGACACAGAGATAGAGATCACAAGTAGGCAGAGAGGCAGGCAGGGGGGGGGGGAAGCAGGCTTTTCCGCTGAGCGAAACGCCCAATGTGGGCCTCGATCCCAGGACCCTGAGCTCATGACCTGAGCCGAAGGCAGAGGCTTTAATCCTCTGAGCCACCCAGGCGCCCTGATTCAGGTATTCGTGACCTTTACTTTTCCATATATTTTTTAAAAAGATTTTATTTGACAGAGAGAATCACAAGTAGGCAGAGAGGCAGGCAGAGGGAGAGGGGGAAGCAGGCTCCCTGCAGAGCAGGGAGCCCGATGTGGGCCTCGATCCCAGGACCCTGAGATCATGACCTGAGCCGAAGGCAGAGGCTTTAACCCACTGAGCCACCCAGGCACCCTACGTATACATTTTAGAAAGACTTGGTCAGGTTTCCAAAAAGGAAATCTAGCTGGAATGTTGAGGTTGCCTTGAATGTGTCTTACCTTGGGGACAACGGAAATCTGCACAATTGTATGTCAAGTTCTCCCATCCATGAACATGGACTATTTCATTTACTGAAATCTTTATATCCTATAATACACTTACAGTTATTTCTCTGTAAAGGTTGTTGCATGGGTTTGTTATGCCCTAGACACTCCTGATTTCTTTCCTCTGTACACAGCATCCCATTTCAGCTGGTTAGTCTGGTGCAGGGGAGCGCTGCTGATTCCCATGCAGCCACTGAGCTGGCCCGCGGGCATTAGCAGCCTGTGGAGTTGCCCCTGGAGCACGGTGGTGCTCCGGACGTGGATGGCGTGTGCTCTGTGAGAGAGGCCAAGCCCCTGTCTTATCCCATAGAGGTGACACTCTGGTGGAGCAGAGGTGGAACTGTGGAGACCCTTGCTGTTCCCGTTGCGGCTGCTGCCTTGAATGCTGTCCTTACTCCCAGACGGGGGCCTGGATGGGCCTGGGGTGGGGGCCAGAGCAGAGTGGTGAGGTCTTTGATGACACCCCACACAGGGCTCAAACCCTGCAGAGACCCGGAGCCCAGCCCTCTTCCCAGGAGAATGTGCCGAAGGGCCGGGGAACAGGGCCACTGAGTCTTTGCAGCTGGCTGGCATGGCCAGGCTAAACTGGAGGGCCGCTCTTCCCAAATCCTGTCTCCAGCGAGGACCACACTGGCGAGCAGCTTGTCCTTTCTTGTGGTCACACATGAGCATGTGGCTTTTGACACACGGACAGATTTTGAAAGACCAAGTGCTGTAGCAAAAATTTTTTTTTTTTTTTTTAAGGAGGCTACACGCCTAGTGTAGAGCCCAGTGTGGGGCTTGAAGTCATGACCCCGAGGTCAAAACCTGAACTGAGATCGAGAGTTGAACGCTTAACCACCTGAGCCACCCAGGTGCCCCCCTCCTTTAAGTAATCTCTACACTCAACATGGGGGTTGAACCTGAAGCCCTGAGATCAAGTCACCCACTCCTTTGACTGAGCCAGCTGTGCGCCCCCGTACCCAAACTTTTAATCCGCTCTATGTGAAGGCAAAACCAGAAACAAGTAGAATGATAGACCCTCATTCCAGCTGTCGATCCATTCCAGTTGCGGCTGACTTCCATGTTTACTTACAAAGATCTGCAACACACACGTGGCATTCTGATTAAGTGCTTGCAGTAACTGTAAGAACAACAATCCAGGTGAATTTGTCACCAAATTCAGTCTTATGGTTTCACAAATCAAAGCCAATGGCTGTGCCGGGGCGCCGGCTGGCTCAGCCAGAGGAGTGCGCTGCCCCTGATCTTGCGGTTGTGAATTTGAGCCCCACTTTGGGTGTGGAGATTGCTAAAAATAAATAAATAAGCGTAAAGACAAATGGCTGCCTCAGGGTATACACACACTTGTCTGGAGAAGAGCAGAGGGTATGTGAGAAGGGTGAGTTGGAGGAATCAACCCCACCTTTTAGTGGCTTCAAAGAGCACAGGGTTACCTCCCACCCCACACTGACCTCGGGTTGGCTGCGAGCGCTGCCCCATCTGTCCCTTCACTCTGGGGACGAGCAGGCCCATCCCAGTGGGACTACTTTATGCCTCTAGGTCACTTCTGCTCATTCTTCAGGAGTCCAGACTCGTGCCTGGGGGCACAGCTCTGGGGCGGGGAGGCGGGCGCAGACCCGTCACGTGCCTGAGTACAGGCAGTCTGTGAAGCCCTCGACTTTCAACCCAATTCGTTTTGCGTTGCATTTACATCTGTGGGCGAAGCTCTAGGGGAAGGAGGGACAAGCCGTGAAGGGGCAGCTTGCTGGGTCCTTTCTAAGTGGACCAGGATGAGTGTCAAGTTCCACATGCATTTTGATTCCAGTGGACACACTGAAACACTGTTGTGTTTCAAGATGGTGATACAACGTGCTGGGAATGAAAGTTTGAAACGATGAGAAGGAAAATGATAGGTAAGCTAAAACAAATGACAGTACACAGCTTCCAAGTCTCCTTTAGGGGTGTCCAAACACAAAAGTGAAACCCAGTGCAGGCCACACCTGCCTGCAGGAACCTCTTAGCTCTGCTTCCCAGGAGTCCATGCTGGTCTGGGCAGCGTGGCCTCCTCCAGACAGCGATCCTTTTGTGGGCAGAACCCATGGACTTTCATCTTGTGCTTAGCAGAGCCTCCTGGTCACTGGAGCTGGCCTCCCACCCACTCTCCTGCCTGGTCCGGGGCGAGCGGGGCGGCATGGGGTGCCTCCTGCCCTTGGCCCCCCGGCGTCCCAAGTCCCCTCCAGAATGGCCCCACCTGGTCTCCCACCACCCCTGACATACCTCTGGACACTGCTGAGGAGTCCCTCGCCCTGGGACACCCAGCCCTGGTCTTCACGACCTGAAGGACCCCGGCTGCTCTCACCTGGCGTTTGGTGGGGGCTGTCTCTCCATGATCAGAGCCCCGCACGTGCCACCTCCTGGAAGCCAGGACATCCAGTCACTGGGAGCTGGGCCGGCTGCGCTGTGTGCAGTGCTGAGCAGCTGTGCCTGCAGGTGTGCAGACCACTCTGGGGTGGCGACAGGTCCCCGTGGCACAGCGTGGGCGGAAACGAGGGGCAGCGTTGGGATGACAGTGACAGGGAGGCAAGCTTGCCCTTCAGCGAGGGGGGGCAAGGGTGGGACCCAGCATGAGTGCTCTGCCAACAGCGGCCCCCCCAGGCCTTTCTGGGGCCCTCCTGGTCACTGCTTGTTGTCAGAGAAGACCTGCCCTCCAACACTTGCTCTGGAGAGGGGGACACACAGCACCGGGGGGGTGGGCAGAGCTGAGGACGCAGGTCGTGTGAGGAGAGGGCAGTGTACCTGCCCCCGGCAGCTGCTGCACGAAGCCGCTTGGGGTGCCTGGCCCAGAGCAGACACGTCTGGAGGCAGCAAGGCCGGAACTGGCTCACCCCCGACAGCTCTGTTCCAGGAGCAGCCGCTTCCTCACCGGCGGACGCACAGTGCCCAGGTGTGAGGTGCCTGCAGGCGGAGGAGTTCTGTCCTCAAGCATGGGGCCAGTATGGGTCCCGGGCCGGGCCACCGGGGCCTCAGTGTCCCCACCTGTACCCGGGAAGGTGGCATCTTGTGTCTGCAGCGGTGTGCTGAGGGACAAAGCCCGGATTAGTGCCCTGGGGAGCGGGCGTGGTGTCACAGGTCGGACTAGGGTCCGGGGTTGTGGGCCCTCTCTGCCTGTCCCTCCCCACCACGCCCCTGTCCTCTGCAGGACCTACAGGAAGTCCTCTAGGACGGCACCCTGCTGAGGCTCTGGCCAGGCTGTCAGGTTTGTCAGGACACTGCTCGAGCTCCACGTGGCCTCCGTTCCCTCCTGGCCCCTGCCGCCACCAACCCCTCCTTCTCTGCCTCGCCCATGACACTGGCTGGTGGCGGTGGTGGGGAGGGCACGGGTCCTTGCACAGGCCCAGGGGCCGAGAGTGGCCTCCGTAGACAGGGAGCCCCCTGTGCCCCCCGAGCCCAGAGGCACCATCTTGTGCTGCTGCTGCTGCTGTCGACGGAAGTTCTTGATAATTCCACACTCGATGACCATTTGTACCTGAGGTCTGCCGCCCCGTGCAGCCTGCGAGCACAGAATTCCCAGGGACCCATGAGGGGTTCCCGGCCCTTTGCTCCGTCAGGCACTGGCTGCTTCTGTGGGAGCGGTTGTCCCTGAGGCCCAGAGAAGGGGACTGGGCCCCACACGTCTACCACATCCCCTTTTGCCACCTGACAGCATGAGCAGCGCGGACACGAGCCCCTGCACCACAGCTCCTTCCTGTGACAACTCTGGGCAGCACCGTGGGGCCAGAAGGGCCCCCAGTCAATGCTCCAAGAGGCTGCAGTCAGCGTGTGGGGCAGGGCGGGGACTGCCACAGCTGGAGAGTCCGGGACAAGTCCCCAGTGGCCCCAAGGCCCGGCCTCTGCTCCCTCCCTGTGGAGATGGGCTCCTCGACCAGATGACGTGGCTCCGGGCCCATCCTCACACCAGCTGCCTCTCAGGTCACAAGCCCTGTCCAAGCCCTTCCACAGCCATCAAGGAGTGAGTGTGCCAGGCAGTTTCTGGCCAAGCTACCCCTCGTCCTAAAGTGCCATGCTCGCTCTTGGCGCATTCAGGAGCACCCAGGGTTCCAGAACCACCACCACGGAGCAGCTCCCAGCACACCTTCCCCAGAGCCTGGGGCCAGAGCTGGGAAAAGACATACAGGCCCCTCCAGAGCGTTCTGCATGGCCGGACCTTGGGAGTGGACAGGGCTCTTCCGGGCCCTCAGGCATGTGAACTACCCCCACAGAACCCCTTTGTGTCTGCACACGCCAGGGGACCTGTAGGGGCCCAGACCTGCGGAGCCAGAGGAGGTTCCCACCTGCCTGCGAAGGACTGATCCCACGAGGCAAGCCCCCCAGTTGTGAAAAGGGGACCCCCCAAGAGGAGGTGGGCACCCGGAGAAGGCCCAGCCCCAGAGCTGGCGCTGCTGGCCTCTGGTGGCAAGGACTCTACGACCTGCTGGCCTGGGCAGGGCGGCTGAGCAGGGTCCACACCGCCCCGTGGCTCCCGTTGCGTCTGGTGCCTCGTGCTTCCTCCTGAGAGCAGCTGGCCTCATGTCTGGGGGGCGGGGAGGGCTGTGCCTGGGCCTCCACACTCCCCATCCAGCCTCCAGCCCTAGCTGCCTTCCTGGAGGAAGCAGTCATGTGTTCCAAACACAAGTGGGGACTCAGAGCCTCAGTAAGGAGCACTGCAGCTCCCATGGGGCCGTGTGTCTGGGCAGGGGTCTGTGTTCCTGTGGAGTCAAGAGCCTCCGTGTCCCAGGGTCTGCTTCTCATGGTTGGTGAAGGTGTGCCTGGGCGTCTCCCAACCCAGGGCTTGAGTGGCTTCCCACAGAAGCCGCTGTGGCTCCTCCATGCCTCACTGAGGGGCACAGCCGGAGACGTGGCACCTTTACTGGGTGCCTGGGTATTCGAGTCTGCAAGCCTGGTGTTGTTCACAGAGAACAGCCCCCAGCCAGCCCTTCCTAAGTACTGGTCCCTGAGGCTGTGTTCAGATGGAGCAGCCCCCCCCTCCCCCCCGCCGACCCCAAGCTGCACCAGGGTCCCAGGGGAGCAAGATGCTGACCCCACGTCTGCAGGGCCGCCCGCCCCCAGGTGGAGCCCCTGCAGAGGCCCAGGGCTTTCTGCGGCTGGCACGGGAAGGGAATGCTGGCTCAAGGGCCTGGAGAATGCATGGGAGCCGCAGGGGTCAGAGGGCACATAAAAGCATAATGGCCTCCCAGTACCCAGCGCACCCTGAGGTGGAGAGCCACGCTGGGTGTCCCATGTGAGCGTTTATTTGGATGATGGGCTGCAGTAACCGCCCAGCGGCGGGAAAGGGCTGGTGCGGAGCATAGACAGCAGGCTCCATCTGACCCTACAGCCCCCACACTGATGGCCAAGGCCGGGACACAACGCAAGCGGCAGGGTTCCCAGCCCAGAGGGGAGGACAGCAGATCCCTGGGATGTGGGCCAGACCTCCTGGCCATGCCTTACCAGCTGGGGCTGGGGACCTGGTCCTGTGGGTCCCTCTGATCCTGGCTCTGTGGGGCGGGGAGGGACAGGTTGCATGTCTGATCACAGCTGCAGTTGGTGAAAGGGGAGGGGGCCATTGAACTGGGTGCCCTGCAGCACCCCAGGCTCAAGTCCTAGGGACCACCAAAGTAGGGCTTGGGGCTGACGCCTCATTCAGTGACCCCAAGTGTCATCCTGGGACCGCACAGGAAGGAGGTGAGTACGGCGGGCTGCAGGGAGGGGCAGGGCTAGAGCAGGAAGACAAGCAGAGCTCACTTTTGCAGGGACTGCAGTTCGGGGGGTAGATCGCAGCCCGTGTAGACATCGTTGGTGATGCTGTACTCCAGTAAAGCACCGAAACAGGGATCCTGTTGAAACACCAGGGAGCCAGGCCTCAAACCCCAAGCCATCCAAGTGGCACCCTGTCCCCAAGCCCTGCCCACCTCAGGTGACTCACTCTGACCAGAACATGAGGATTTCCCAGCACAATCAGCAAGGCTTTGGGTCTGGTGATTGCAACATTAAATCTTTTTGAGTTGGATAAGAAACCCAAAAAGTATCTATCATCTTCAAACCCATCTTCATTTGACCGTACCTAACAAAACACAAAGACGAATAAAAATGGTATTGTAAGTTGGGCATGGAAAGAAACTCGGTATCTTAAAAGCATTAAAAAATATTAGACATCAGTTTAACTCCATTTTTGGTTAGAAAAGGAAACACCCCACGCTGTGGGGGCCTCGTGAGACCCTCTCGCGTATCCCTGGGTGCTGAGCTCCCTTCGGCCTACCTGCATTTTCTAACTTATCTGCACTTAACGTGTGCTCTTCAGTAAAGAGAATTTGACAGCGAAACACAGATTTTGAGGGTTACAGCTGGTGCTCCTCAGCCGAGCTGCTGGGGCCTTTGTGTGTGGCGGGCACCCATCTCCGCTCGGCCCTTCTCCCTTCTCTTCCATTCCTGTGCCTCCTTCTCCAGCACATCTACCACGTCTTGCCGGATCTCTTTACCTCTATGTGTGAGCTGAGTCTTTAAGGCTCTCGCACAGTGAGGGCTGCAGATGATCCGGAGCGCCCCACCCTGCCCCTGCTTCCCTGCGCTACAGAAGGGCCTCGGCCACTTTCCCCCAGGAGGTACCAAGACCCTGAGAGACAGCCGGTGGCGTCAGTCACACCGTCACCCCCACTAAAAACAGGAATACCTACGGTGGAGATGATGATGGCCAAATATTCTTGCCCTTGAAACTCCTCTACTGATCCAACCTTTATGTCCATCAGATCAACGTTTCGCAGAAGAATTTTGATTTTTTCTACCTTCGAAGCAGATAAAAGTAAAACTTTACAAATTTGACCATTTCTTTATATATTTAAGCACAAGCCAAATATTAACCAAAAGGCAATACTGTTTTTCAATTCCAAATCCTATTTCATCTGAGTTGATTAGAACACAAATTCTGATTTCAGACCCAGTACACTTGGGGAAGGGGGACAGCACACATCAGGAGCATGGCTTCTGTCTCCCCATGGGTGCCCCACGGGGGGGGGGGCGGCGCAGAGGCACAGGCCTGCTGCTCTGTGGACATGGCCATCTATCTCCATGGGGACAGTGTGGGGACCTTCAGCCGGGCAGGGCCGAGTGGCTGGACAGAGACCTGGAAGCAGGCTTTGTACAACCACTGCAGGAAGGTGGGGGCGCTGTCTCTGTGAGGGGCAAGCTTCTGGAGGAGTGGGACTAGCCGTGTCACGGAAACAGGACCCTGGTATTGCGTGACTAGAGACAAGGCTCTCCATTGGGTGTTGGTAAAAGAAAAACCAATTTGAAATCTTAGAGGAAAGCATACAGGAGACATTTAAGCGTGGGGGGGCATGGAGGGTGGCCCCTCGCCTGGTAGCCAGCATCCGGCCCCCCACCCGCCAGGGTCTGAGCTGGTGACCCAAACTCCAGTTGTGGGGTGTGGGGCTGGCCAGTGAGAGCTCCCTGCTGGGGGGGGGGCGCAGGTACACTGGCTGTGAAAGGACTCGGTGCCACATAAAGGGGCTCGTCCCCACTTTCCTTCCAGACTCTGTGACCAAGGACGCTCAGAGGTGCGGCGGACAGGTCCACACCTGCTTCCGGTAGGGTGTGATCACACCAATGTCACTTGCAGACACCTGGCTGGAGATGCCCCTGGCCAGCAGGCAGCAGTAGCGCATGACCTGGACAGCTTCGGCAGCATTGAACCACGACGGGCTCCTCCCTTCACGAGCTTCACTGCCCTGAATTAATTAGGAAACAAGAGAATGGGACATCCATCACAACCCTTCATTCCCTCAACACATGCTTGTGAAGGGGACTATGAGCTGGGAAGGAAGGAGCAGAAGCAGGTGTTGGGAGTACACATGAATGAGACCAGGAACACCCCGCTCTCCTGTGCAGTTCAGCAGGCAGACCAGCGTCAGCAGCGGAGAGACCCACCACAACCCCAACAGGAGCTCAGGGGGGAAGGGCTGCTTGTGGGTGGCGTGTCATCTGCTGCAGCAGGAGTGGACGGTCAGCGAGGCCTGCGTCAACAGAGCCGTGTGCAGGAGGGCACGCTAGGAACAGGGAAAGGAGACTGGGGCAGCCAAAGCTTAGGGAGCCTGGGTTGGAAGCAGACTGTGAGGCCTGCAGAGGCGGCTGGCCAGCCTTGGTCAGCCTAGCAGGGGGCAAGCACAGCCCTGCCACAGGCCAGTCAGGTGACCATGCACTCAGGCTCCCACTCCCTCCCCGAATCTAGGAGTGGGCCCGCTCTGCCCACCAGCAAAGATGACAGGCGGCAGACCAACAAGGATATGAAGGTCTCAGCATCACTAATTGGGGAGACACAGACTAAAACTTCAAGATCCCACCTCACACATGGCTACTATGAAAACAAAACAAAACAAAACAGGTGCTGGGGAGGATGGGGCGGACGTGGAGAAGCCGGACCCCCGTGCACCGCGGGTGGGAACGTAAGCTGGTACCGTCGCCGTGGAGAACAGCGTGGAGGCGTGTCAGAAAGTGAATCACAGGAATACGTCCTGCCCGGCAATCGCACTCCGGGGCACACCCACGGGACACGAGAGCAGGTCGCAGGGAGACGTGCGCCTGCACGTGGAGCGGCATCACTGACAACAGCTACAATGGCCCTGCCGGACGAAGACACCGACAAAACGCGGCCCCGGACCTCGCGGAGCAGTCGTCGGCCTTCAAGAGGAAGGAGCTGCGAACCTGCCACGACCTGGGGGAGCCCTGAGGACACGGTGCTGAGTGACATCAGCCAGACCCAGAAGGATGAGTCCTGTGTGCTTCCCCTGCTAGGAGGCCCCTGCCGCGGTCAGACTCGGGGGGACAGAGAGCAGACGGCGGGGCCAGGGAGGGGGCGCTCTCTCAAATAAATAAAATCTTAAAAAAAAAAAAGTATACGAAACTTACGTCCCTCAAACAGAGAATATACATTTGTGTGGTTCTTAGAACATCTACGAAACCTGATACACATTTGACCATAGAATTTTTTAAAAAGATTTTTTATTTACTTATTTGACAGAGAGAGAGAGAGATCACAAGTAGGCTGAGAGGCAGGCAGAGAGAGAGAGGAGGAAGCAGGTTCCCTGGCGAGCAGAGAGTCCGATGTGGGGCTCGATCCCAGGACCCTGAGATCATGATCTGAGCCAAAGGCAGAGGCTTTAACCCACTGAGCCACCCAGGCGCCCCTGGCCATACGATTTTTTAAAAAAAGATTATATTTATTTTTTTGACAGAGAGACAAAGAGAGAGGGAGAAGCACGCTGTCTACTGAGCAGGACAGGACCCCGGGATCACCACCCGGGCTGAAGGCAGATGTCTAATGAATGAGTCACCCAGACGCCCCTGGCCATACATTTTTAAAAGCTAAGAGTTTCCAGGCCTTAGTTCTTGATCAGAACTTAATAAAATTAGAAATAAAAAAAAAAGAGGTAAAAAGCATTATTGGCCACTTGGACATTAAGAAAAATACTTCTCTATAGGTCTTGGATCAAAAAAGAAAATAAAGACAAAGTTATAAATGTCCAGAAAGTCTTGAAAGGAGGATCTCTCAGCAGACATATGTGGAAAGAGAAAGTTCCAGGATGGCATCAGCAGCGCCCTCCTAATTAAGAGGATGAGGGGTATGGGAACTAAGTGTTCATTTTATGGGAATTACAACAAAGAACACAAATAAGGAAGTTCGTAAGGGGGATGCTTAAAGAGAAAGCTGAAATTAATGAACAAAACAAAGAAGAGGAAACAAACAAGTCCAAAGCTGACTTTTTCAATTAGACCAGGAGTTGCCACATCTTTCCTGTAAAGGGCCAGACTCTCAGGCTTGACCAGGCCTATGCTGTCCTACTCAACTCTCAGCAGAAGGAAGTCAGAGATCAGCCCCCTGTCCATGGTGGTACAGGCTTCCAACTCTCCTTTACCAGGACAAGACCACAGAGACCTTGGTGGTCCTACCTTGGGCCACCCTGGGGCTCAGCCCTGCCCTATAATGTTCACACAGCACGTTCTACTGAGCTTCCTCTGAGATGAGCAGGGGATGGGGATGGAGCAGCGAGTCAGACAGACCCTTTTAGAGCCTCCTTGGGGGAAGGTATAAGTCAAGGGAACTCCCATGAGAGGGACCTTGCCAGGGAGTGTGTGTAACATTGCACCCTGGGGACCTGGGAGTGGCCTGCAGGCGCCAACAGAGAACATGCAAGGGCAGAGCAAGGGCCAGGCTTCGCCAGCAATCTTGAGGCCACTAAACTGGTGATAAAACCCTTTTTGCTCAAATGAAGGGAGTAGACCGTGTTCTCTGCAACCAGCCCAGAGCCCTCGTCCCCATTTTACACTCAGGGCATAGAGTGGAGAGTGGGACACACTTAGGCCCTTAAAAAATCCTTACTAAATAGGGCGCCTGGGTGGCTCAGTGGGTTAAAGCCTCTGCTTTCGGCTCAGGTCATGATCTCAGGGTCCTGGGATCGAGGCCCGCGTCGGGCTCCCTGCTCAGCGGGGAGCCTGCTTCCCCCTCTCTCTCTGCCTGCCTCTCTGCCTCCTTGTGATCTCTCTCCCTCTGTGAAATAAATAAATAAAATCTTAAAAAAAAAATGTGTGAGTTACTGTGGGCAGGACAATATGGGGTCTCTGTTCACGGATGCCGCGTGCTTGTCTCGCTCCACGCCCTCTACTTAGGGTTTCTGTGGAGCAGGGAGCAGCAGCCCTGCTCACTTCTCCTTAGGATGACTTCTAGATAATGCTGGAGAGACTGCTGATCCCTGCTCCGTCTTCTCACTTGCTTTTCTGACATACAGGAAAGCTTCTGAGGACGGACAGAGCAGGAGCGGAGTGTTCCTGGGAGGGAGAACAGCATACGAGGCTGGGAGAAGGCACCAGCCCACAGGGGCTTGTGCGGAGTGTTCCTGGTTGGGAGGTACTGGTCTCACCATAGAACCCCCTCGCCTTGAATTCTTTTGTCCAAAGGGTAGGCATTCCACAGCCACACCTGCACATGCAAGACTAACCTCTCCAGCCACTTCTGAGAGAGAAGGCAAATCCAGAGGCACGAGGCTGTGGTGCTGTCACCTGGGCTCACGTACCTGAACGCAAGCTGCGTGGAAGCGAGGCAGACACCACCCCAGACGCATCCCAGCACTAGCTCCTCCTGTCCTAGGCTCTGGGTGTAGCCCCAATTCTGGATGAATACTTGGGGGTGGTGAATGTACAAGATGACTTCTGGTTCTAACAACAAAATTCCAACACAAACTCTGGTTTTAGGGGCGCCTGGGTGGCTCAGTGGGTTAAGCCTCTGCCTTCGGCTCAGGTCATGATCTCAGGGTCCTGGGATGGAGTCCCACATCTGGTTCTCTGCTCAGCAGGGAGCCTGCTTCCTCCTCTCTCTCTGCCTGCCTCTCTGGCTACTTGTGATTTCTCTCTGTCAAATAAATAAATAAAAACTTAAAAAACCAAACCAAACTCTGGTTTTAGAGTACCCCATCATTTTTTGGGCTACTGAGCATCTAGCTCTTTCCTATTGGGGAGTCCCCACCTGGGGAGGCCACGGTGAGTGAAGGGGGGGCTCCCCCTACCCCACACCAGTTCACTCACTTGACACAGACTCACAGGTGTGTGGTTACTCTGGGCGGACACAGGAGCCCCCGGTACCCAGGCTCCCTCAGCTCTGCTCGTCACCCCAGCCTCCCACTCAGTTACACAACATCACTCCTTTAGGGTGACACCCTCTGACGCCCACTTGGCCAGCACCCTCCGGAGTCCGAGCGGCTGGTGGGCCGCCTTGCAGGGCCATAGCCCTCCCTACTGTTTTTACTCTTCAGCACCGGCACGGCCACCAGCCCACTGGCAACAGGTAAATGCTTCATGACAACTGAACTGAACCAAACACACACGACGAACATGCACAAACCCAAGAACAGCACCGAGGGGCCTCAGCTGCTGGAGCTGAGCCACGTGCTCCTGGACCGCCCTCAGGGCCCAACTCACCCTCACGCCATGGAAGATGAGGGGGAAGCCTTTCTTTGGTAACTTCTCCCAGCCCAGCAGGGAGGTCACCACCGTGGGGTCTGCGCACACTTCCAGCTCTTTGTGGTAGAACAGCCTGGACGGCAGCGCCAGCAGAGCTGGGTGGGATCTGTAGTTCTTCACGAGCTTCGTGACCTGCAAGGAGAGGGCTGGCTGGCAGCAGGTCCAAAGCCAAGTCGGCACACACACGTCGCATTTCTGTGCAAGAGAAAAGTGCTGAGACCCACCTCAGATCACAGCCCCAGGGCGCCCTCTTCTGCCTGTCCCCTCTCCTAGCTGGCCACCTGCCGCTGCATTAGGAAGCTCTTGTACCTCTAGTGGCTTTTTGAAGAAGGGATTTAGTTTCTTAATCGAAACATAATTTACAGTGTTGAGTTTCGGGTGTGCAATGTAACGATTCAACAACTCTACACATCACTCAGTGCTTGTCATGCACGTGTGCTCTTAATCCCCTTCACCCATTTCCCCACCTCCCTCCCCTCTGGTGACCATCAGTGTGTTCTCTGTATTTATGAGCCTGTTTGTCTCATTGTTTTGTTTCTCAAATTCCACATATGAATGAAATCATACAGTATTCGTCTTTCTCTAACTTATTTCACCAGCATTATATTCTCTAGATCCATCCATGTTTTGCAATGGCAAAATTTCATTCTTTTTGATGGCTGAGAATATCCCATTGTATAGATATACCACATCTTCTTTATCCATTCATTTAGCAGTGGACACTTGGGTCAGAGCAGCCCTTTCTTGAGACGACGTAGGACAGGACTAAACTGTTCCCCCCCCTTTAAAGATTCTATTTATTTATGGGGGGGAGGGCAAGTGTGCTCACAGAGGGAGAGGGAATGGCAGATTCCCCACTGAGCAGGAAGCCCACCACAGGGCTGGATCCTAGGACCCTGGGATTATGACCCGAGTCAAAGGCAGATGCTTAACTGACTGAGCCACCCAGGTGCCTCTAAACCATTCCGTTTAAGACCTGATAAGAAAATACTAATCTCACTAGGTGGGTAAACAGGTGAGCCTGACTTAAAAGGGTCCCTACAAAAAAAGCACAAGCCATAAGCAGGTCTTGGCTTTTCAGAGGCAGGGAGGGTACAGGTCTTAAGGGCCAGCCTTGATTTGTAGGTGAGCTGTGACCTGGAGCCGATGGCAGGGAAGGCTCACCGGTGAACATATCCCAGTCCACAGAGGAGGTGAGGCCACCACGGGCTGGTTGTTTCTTGGCTGGGGTGGCCATAGAGGCAAAGGCGTGGGCCCTGGGCTCAAGGAGGTCTCAGTCTCCTCCTGATCATGGGGCTTTGGCTGGGGGACTACTGAGATGGGGAGTGACTGGGTGAGCTGAGCTGCCTGGTGGTGGTCTCGACGGAACAGGTGACAGACAGGAAGGGCTTAAAGCCAGGCAAGGAGGTGGCTGCAGGGACGGCAGGCCATGGTGCGCCTCTGTGGGCTCTCCCCTCAGCTTCTGTACTGCTGCTTCCACCTCCGGGCCCCACGCTTCCCTGGAGTCCTGAAAACATACTCCTCACTTTCCTCACCTGTGTCCCCAACCCCGGAAAGGGGTTTCCCACTGTGCCATCCCCTGGTCAGGGAAAAGGGACAGCAGTGGAGGGTGCGTCCATGGCCATGGATTGGGCTGGCGGGCCAGGCATTGCCCGGGCCCAGGAGCCTCTGTGGGTGGCAGCTGCTTGTGCACTAGGGGACTGAGCAGCTGGACTCTCAGGCAGGGTGGGCGAAGGACACGGTCTGCTCTGTATCCAGACTGCCCTGGGGCTCCCCAGCTGTACCACCGGGCCCCAGGAAGAATAGTCCCGGCCCAGGATGGCCCCAGGTTGGGGGGGTAGGGGGGCAAGGAGCAGTTGTGTGGGGACACACGGGCTCCTCCTAGCCCCTGAAGCTGCTGCTGTTGTGGCAGGCACGCTGTCTGCTGGATGCTGGAGAGAAAATCCTCTCACTCCACAGCTGAATGGAAGCTACAGATGTCCCTGTTGCAGCCTGAACTGGCCCTTTGTCAATCCTGTGTCCTCGTCAGTTTGATAGATCCTCCTGCCCACCTGGCCCTGAATCCAGCCTTTGCTGTCCCAGGGCCTCCTGGATGGGTCGCCTCAAAAGAGTAGGCAGAAGCAGAATCTGACAGGCTGAAATCAGGGTCTCTGTCCCATTCCCCTGTCTGTAGGCCCTGGGAGTCCACTGCATTCCCCAGGGAGCTGCAGGTACCCTTCCTCTTAGACAGGTTCTTCATGATCTGGAGGTTGGAAAATGCGAAGGCTCCGGAGTCTGACCGGCTCTCTTTGCTTGGCTCCCCACTGCTGCCACTCCCTACCCCCTTGTCTTGTTTGGCTCAAGACTTCTTGACCCACCCCGCTTGTGACTTCCGCATCTCTGGGGGCCACCACAGCCTCCAGCCTCTCTATCCTGGCTCCCCGAGCTGCAGTCCCACTGCTGCCGCACCTAGGCCTCGGGCACGCGGGCCCTCCTGCCCTTCTTGCCCTGGTGCGGCACAGATGCAGGGGAGGCTCCTGGGCAACGGAGGTGTGAGGGCAGCTGCGGGCGTGCAGCTGTGGCTGGGGCCTCTGATGGTGAGGCCAACACACGCTCGGTGCCGCCGGCAACGCCTGCTGACGGCTGCCCGCAGCGCCCGGGCCTGGCTCCCTGCAGCGCCCGGGCCTGGCTCCCCGCAGCGCCCGGGCCTGGCTCCCCGCTGGCCACCAGGGCACCCTAACCCCCACGGGGCTCCGCGCTGATGCCGGGTATGAGACAGGTTTCCTCTGTCCCAGGGATGTTAATGTGCATCACTTGACTGGAACACACTGTCCCTGACAGAAGAGCTCTTCCTTCGGGAGACGCACTTGGATGGCAAAGCTCGAGAACGACAGGTTTGCTGGGAAGTACCATGTGCTCTGGAGCCGGCGCCTCCGAACCTCTGGGCAGGCTCAAAGGGTGTGTTTGAACAGAAGAGGTGGACATTGGGGAAAGAGAAGCGAAGCTGCTTGGATGGTCTCCTGGGTCCTGTGGGGTTGGGGGGCTGGGTGCACTCACTGTCCTGCAGCCCTGCCCTTCCCAGGAACCCAGGGAGCCTGGTCTCAGCTCGGCTGCAGGCGGCCCTTGGTGCCTGGGCTGTGAGGTCATGGCGGCTAAGGGCACAGCACCCCACACCCATGGACAGCTCGAAGCCTGGCTGGGGCCTTGTGGAGAGCTGCTGGTGCCGTCACCAGCACAGTGAGCAAGAACCACCTGTGTTCTGCCTCCAGCTGGCCTGGGGCGCCCTTCAGTACAAGGTGCCCTCCCCTATTCCTGGGGTGAGGACCCGGGAGGGCCCACAACTTTTCTGCTGATGGCAGCAAACGTCAACTCAGTCATCATGGCGTGTCCAGTCTCCAAAATGCTAATCAAAACCCCAAACTCAATTTAGCACCTCGGCTTCTCACTCCCCCAAGCCAGGCCCTGCATTAGCCTATGGGGTGCCAGGGGAGAGAGGTCCTGTGCCCCCAGACACTCGCTGTAGCTTCAGGTCCTCTGGGGAGAAAGCAGGTGCGGTTAACTCAGGCCAAGGCAGCTCTGCCTCCCTGTCTGACCTGTGTCTGTGGCAGAGGCTGAGGCTCCTGCCTGAAGGAGGCCGGCATGCGGCACTGCCATCCTGGCCTTGCTGAAGGCCTCCCCTTCTTCCAGCTGCCCATCAGCCCTGGGGACATGGGAGCTGGGTGGCCCAGATGGGCAGGGGCTCTTTGCTGCCCCGTCTGGGCCAGCACAAGCTCACCACCGGGTTACACGGTCCATAGAATCTCCTGAAGGTCCAGGGCACCCCAGCACCCCCCACCTCCCACGTGCTCTCTTGCCTCCTCCATTCTCCAGGTGAGTAAAGGGCCTGAAGACCGACAGCCTGGCATGGGTCTCAAGCCACTTCCCGGAAAATCTGCTCAGCATCGCTGCCTCTTGTTTCTGTTCACTGTCAAAGTTTAGAAGGAACTCTCCTCGTTTTTGTACCGCAGGCATAGAGAGAAAACGCTACTTGGCTCATCTTCACGAGGGACCCTAGAGACCCAAGGTTCTGGAGCTCCAGCGCGCTGGGGGCTGTGCGGCCTAAATGCAGACTGCAAAGGCCATCCCTCCAAGCGGTGGCAGGTGGGCTGAGGAGGGACTCCGCAGGTTAACCAGCAATCCAGCACCACAGGAGGGCACGCAGCCTTGTCCTTCAGATGACAAGTTAGAAGGCTCTTTCCTGTTTTCCCACCTTAACCCAGATCTCACTCCTACTGGGCTTGGCCCTGGAGAACCTCCACCATTGGCCTCAGATGGGACTGCCGGGAACTCCACCCCCTGGGGCTGTGAAGCACCCATCTGAGGGGCTGGGACAGAGCGCAGGCCAAAGTCCCCTCTGCGATAGGAGGGAAGTGCGAGCTCTCTGCCTCCTCCCCTCCCCCGGGAGGAGCTCAGCGCACACAGGGAGCAGAGCCCGCAGCTCCAGCGACTGTCCCTGACAGAAGAGCTCTTCCCTCGGGAGACGGCTTGGATGGCAAAGCTCGAGAACGACAGGGAACCACGAGGACCCGAGGACCCGTGTGCTTACCAGCAGGGGGTTGTAGGCGCCACAAGCACCGAAAGCGTCTTCGTCCCGCAGGTACGCCTGCCGGGACATCAGTCTTTCCAGCATAGAGACGCTCAGCCCGTAGGCCATGGCAAGTCTGGACTTAATGACGGGTCCGAGCTGCATGGGGTCCCCGGCAAGGACAATCTGCGGCACACAAGTGGGCAGCCACGCTAGAGCAGGAAGACTGTGGTCCCACACACTCACCACCACTGCCCGGGGAGGCTCAGGAGACAGGTGTGGGGGCACCAGGCAGGCAATAGCCTGGCCTCCCGCCTCCCGATGGCCGACGGAGGCTCCCTGAGTGTGGGCTGGGAGGCAGTGGGCCGCCACAGTCACCTGGGCTGCAGAAGACAGGGGATGCGGCATGGCGGCCTGAACGAGGTGGCAGAGACTCAGACAAGAGCAGTGGGGGATGTGAAGGCACAGACTGGCTGGGCAGCCTCTGCCCCGTCTTCTGGAAGTGTGTGCTGTACCCTTCCTCCTGGACACTGCCCTTTTCCCGCCATCCTGCCAATCCCTGGCCCACGCAGCAGCTAAATTAGATCTGCTCCCCGCTCGGTCTCTGTGCAGCCCCTGCACCTGATAATCGAGACGGGAGGGGGCAGGTGTCTGGGGGACCAGAAGCTGGAACGGTCCCTCCTGTCCACATGTGTGCAGAGAGCTGACTAAGGGGGGCTTAAGAGGACCCCAGGTAACTAGCAGGGTGAGTGCTGGACGGGGCAGCAGCCTTGAGTAGGCGAAGTGCCAAACATCAGCCTAGAGTAACGGGGGTCAGCAGCTAGGGGCAGAGGAGGGGACAGAGTGGTCAGCTCCTGGGCAGGTAGCCAGAGCCATGCCTGCAGGTCCCCACCTGGCTGCACAGTAGCTCTGAGTGCTGTTTTATTTATTTTTAAAAAGATATTATTTACTTATTTGACAGAGAGAGACACAGCGAGAGAGAGAACACAGCAGGGGGAGTGGGAGAGGGAGAAGCAGGCTTCCCACCGAGCAGCTGGATCCTAGGACCCTGGGATCAGGACCTGAGCTGAAGACAGACACTTGATGACTGAGCCCCCCAGGACCCCTCTTAGTGCTGTTTTAGAAGCGAATCCAAAGGCAGAGCAGCCCTTTCTTCCCTGTGCACAAGGAATGAAGTATGTGACTGAACACCAGGCCCCAGCTTCGGAGCCTCAGGGTCCTTTTGCACCTCCCCTGAGCCTGTCACCCTGGGGCCATCCCATGCAGAGACTGAGGTTGGGTGTGCAAAGCACCCACCAGAGCAGGGAAAATGGGAGGAGAACCACACAACACACAGGCCTTACCTGGCCGTTGGCATCTGAAACCAGCCCCAGTGGAATAAGGCATTCCGGCTCACTCGCCTGTCCTGCTTCGTCCACAAACACGTGTGTAAAATGTCCGACTCTAGAGCCAAAGATGTTCTCAATGGTCATTTCTGTTGAGCAACAGCCAACACATACTGCATGGCCACGTCTGCACCCGCACCTGACAGGCCAGCCCAGAAAAGTGGGCTCCCCTGGTCTGGATGAACTACAGGCCACCGGCACCTGGACTCTGGACGTAGGGTCTGTTGCTTTTTTAAGTGAACTCAGAGACAAACAGGATGAGGAGTGGGAGCGAGCAAACTAATAGGAAACTGTGTGGACAGGGCTATGATGAATTCATATCAGAGCAGGTGCTCTTCCCGTTTGAGGCCCAGCTGGAACACAGCTCCACTGCCCACAAACCACGTGATCCTGGGGCAGGTCACAGCACCTCTGTGCCTCAGTTTCCCCGACATGGCGATGTGAGAACAGGGTGAGCTGGTCCAGCTGAGCGATGCCCCCACATGGTGGCTGCTGCCCTCCCTGATTCGTGCTCTCCAGCATGCTTTGAGCTAGGACGATACCCCAACACTCCAGACCCACAGGGGCCCAGGGGAGAGTGCTGAGCATGTGCTCTGGGCCCTGGGCAGCCCCTGCCCCACGAGAAGCCCAGAGAAAAGATCTGCAGCAGGGACATCATGCCGAAAGCCCCAGAGCCGCTGTGACAGGACAAACTCTGGGCCGAGCCCAACAGGGACCCCATCAGAGCCCGCTGGTGTGAACTGAAGCAGCTCTGGACACCCCCCCCTCTTTCCACCAGGAGTCAGGTTACAACCCCACCACAACACCCACAGTCCCTCCCTACAAAAGACGAGGAAATCGCATGCTTCCATTTTTCTACCTCGTGTCCCAATTCCTGAAGAAACTCAACGTTACGCATCTTTCCTAGAATACAAGTACTTCCTAAGTTTTCAGCTTTTAGTAAGTGGTGATTTAAAGTTATTTTTGTCAGTGCACACTGTTCCGTGTTCATACCCTCTCGCTTCGTGCAGCCCCAGCTCCCCATTGCTTCCCAACTGCCGCTGCTAGCTCCTTCCTCATCCTCTGCGGTCTGTCCTGCCCCCCAGCCCATTTCCTTGTACCGTGCCCCGCTCGTCAGCTCCATGAGGGCAGACACGTTACTTCTGTGGGTCCCTGTGCCCCGAGCCACGCCCAGTGCCTACCTCACTCCTATCTGGTAGAAGAGCCCCGCGCTGCTGCAGGTCGTGATGATGACCCTGAAGCGGGAGGCCTTCCAGATGTCCTCCCCATCTTTGGAGTATGGCTTGATGGCATCAGTGACTGTCTGGAGGGAGGGGTGCAGCCAGCTCACTTTCCAAGAATTACTTTTCAAGTGTTTCTTTAAATTGGAGATAGTCACAAAACTGAAGAAAGTTCTAAAAGATAATGTCCTGTTCCCACTTCTTAGTTATAACTGTTTTCTTAAATCAGAGTATTTTACATCTTTGTGTAGGTTAGTCCATGTTCTACAGACTCTTCAGCCACGAAGAGAACACAAAATCCTGCATATCCTTCCCCCAAACAACTGTATACATTTCCTAGATTGATTTTCTTTTGTTAAGCAAACCAAGAATTTCTAATTTTCCTAAAGAGGTATTTATAAATAAATCAATAAAACAGAACCCCAAAGGAACAATACATTTGGGTATCAAGTAAGAGAAGGGCAGCAGCATTTAATAACGTGGAGAATGCTAGGGGGTCCTGGGTGGCTCAGGTCATGATCTCAGGGTCGTGAGACCAAGCCCCCACTTCGGGCTCAGCACCGGGTCTGGAATCTGCTTGAGATACTCTCCCTCCCTCTGCCCCTTCCGCGCTCTCACAAAACCACCGTGGAGAGTGCCCGGTTCCCAGAGGAAGGAGAATGTAGTGACAGTCAGGCGCGGGCGCAGGACTCCTCTGCACCGGCCAGCTGTGATGGCTCACCTCCTCGAACCTGCAGGTGGCATTCACGCGGACCATGGCGCCGGGCCGCAGCACCTGGCTCTCGTGCAGCCGCAGACACACGAGGTCAGCCGCACTGTTGGAGGGTGCGCAGACCAGTATCCGACTGTCCGGCAAAGCAAAGTACACCTTCAACCAGGACACAGGACACACAGGGGCATAAATGTCCATGTGAGCTCACGCCGGGATGCTTCTGCTCCTCATGTGCACGTGCCAGTAAGACACGAGAGGAGGTGAGAGTTCTCTGTTCTCCAGGACCCTAGCCTACCCCCACCCCAGGCCTCCTAACCTACCCACCCAGACCTCCAGGACCTTAACTCACCCCCACCTCAGGCCTCCAGGACCATAACCTACCCCCTCCTCAAGGCCTCCAGGACTCTAACCTAGCCACCCCCCCAACCCCTGCCCCGCTGCCGAGGCAGAGACAGTGTCCGATTGGTTCTTAGGTGCACAGCTCACAGCATCATGCCAGCTGCACACTCAGCACACGGTTGCTAATCTGAATCCCGAACGACACAAACACTACTCACACCTACATCTATACGCTCCGTTTTAAACATGGAGACACTAGAAACTTCTGCACAACAGTGGCTTAGCTACTGTAAAGAGAACTTCTTTTCTGCAACAAAATGTCATGTGACTGAATGGTCAACCATTCTTTTTTTCTTTTTAAAGGTTTTATTTTTAAGTTATCTCTGCACCCGATGTGGGGCTCGAACCCAAAACCCTGAGGACAAGAGTTTTGTGCTCTACCAACTGAGTGGTCAGGTACCCCAGAATGGTTGACCATTCTAAGAATAGAGAGTCCCTTCTAAACTTATGAAATAAGCTTTGAAAATCCTACATGATCCCATAAACACTGTAAAACAAATGTGGCTACACATGAAGTAACTGGATTTTTTTCAAGTTTGTTCCCACTTCCTGACAATCTGTGCATGGCCCACGGCCAAGGCCGCTCCCTGGGGTTACCTGTAAGACAGCCTCGATAATCGTCACCGTCTTCCCAGTTCCAGGAGGCCCAAAAAGAATATATGGGAGTGGGCGGCAGTCGCCACTCAGGATTCTTCTAACGGCTAACTTCTGGTTTTCGTTGAGCGCGGGATTGAAAAATTCCTTCTCTCTTGCCTTGGGGATCTGAACTTTGTTCACTGTATTCAAAGTGAGAACCAGTGTCAGGCAGAGGTCAAACGCCTTGGCATGACAGGAGCACAGGTCAGCACGGGCCACCAGGATGGCCACGATGCAGCCGGTCAGGCGCTTTTAAGGAGCTATACCTCCCAATAATCTCGACCTCACTGGACAGTCGGGAAAGTTAACTTCGTTTTCTGAAGAGCCAAAATGCAGGTCATTCAGTACGTGGGCAGCATCAGCTAACCTAGATGTCAGAGACATGGGCTGGAAGAGGCCGGCAGAAATAGCCCATGGTCACGCTCAAGTACCAAGCCGGGACACCCCCGTCTCCACTGGGTCTCCGTCAGGACAGGAGTGGCCGTCTCTCCGGCTGCAGCCACACACACACAGGCCCCGACCTGTGGGTCTCCGTCAGGACAGGAGTGGCCGTCTCTCCGGCTGCAGCCACACACACACAGGCCCCGACCTGTCTCCTTTGGGCAGGAGGGAGCTCCTCAAGGGGACTATCTTCCAGGCAAGGGTTCCCGAGGTTGCCCTGGCGGCCCCTCACCATACGCACCCCGATTAGTTGATGTTTCAGCAAAGGCCGCCGGCCCCGGCGTGTCCTGGGCACCAGCCCGCCTCTCCTTGGCTGCGTGCTTAGTGTGGTCCTTCATGGCTTTCCTATTCTAGAGATAATCATGCAGAAAAATAGCCTTAAGAAAAAAAAAGCTTTGTATTTACACAGGTTTAAAGAGTGAACATAAATGCCTGCCAATGTTCTATGTGCTTTATTTATTTAAGAACTCTGCATGGATCACAGGTCTTAAGTTTTAAAACACAGTAAAAATACAGAATATCTGAAAAAATTTGCTAAAAAGGTTTGTTTCTTAAATTCCCTTACAAAAGTGAACATGAACTAGCTAAATTCTGTGTAATGACGGCAGATCAAAGGGTGACACTTATCTGACAAGGTGTCTTTGCTCTTCCTGCACCCTTTCCAGGGCCCACCAACGAGGGGAAACCCTCAGTGGCTGAAGGCAAATCCTGATCCCTTGTTCCCCGGGAGCCCGTCAGGCAGAACCCCTTCCTCCAGAGTGGGAACAAGCCCTGCCAGGGAGGGCTCAGGCGAGCACTGGCTCTGAGGGGAACGTCACATGCCTCTCGGGGCTGCCAAGGGCTGGCAGGCCCCGGGCAACTGTGTTCCGCATCCTGCCTAAGAACTGGTTCTGTGGGTGTTAAAACAAACTCAATCTGTCCTGGACCAAGGAAACTGGCTTTCAAACCTCCCCTATTACAAACAATGCTGTAATAAACAGCTTTGAACATTTATCTTTGTGCGATCACAGGATTACTTATTTTGAAGATCTAGTTGGCTTTATTCGACAATCGGGAAGCATGCTATCTAACATGACTATTTTTCTAGGATGAGCTCTAGAAGTAAAACATTACAAAGTCTCACATTGAAAACGGTACACATATTGCCGAGTTTCAGTCCAGGTCACAGCTATTTCCCTTGCCAATGATTATGAGTGTTCAGGGTATCACTGACCCACTGTAATGTGTGCACATCTGAAGTGCATGACTCGACAAGGTGGGACACATGGACACATGTGATGAGCTAAACACCCCCGCTGAGTCCACAAGATGCCCCTCTGTAATGCCCCTCGCTGTCAACAGCATGGTTACGTTTTCTAGAATGCTCCATACGGGCAAGTCTAGATTGTGCACTTTTTGTCTGACATTTTTCCACTGTGTAAGCAGCCACGGAGAGGTCCACCAATGCTGTCCCGTGCACCGACATCCGCTCCTGTCACTGCTGAGTACCACTGCACCCAGCCAACACAGTGCCAGTCCCCTCTCCACTCACACGCGGGTGGCCACTTGGCTGTGTACAGTGCTGGCCATTACTGAGAGTGCTGCTGTGGACGTCTGTGCACGAGCCCTCGTGTGGACACGTGTTCTCATGTCTCTGGGGCCCACACCCGGAGGGAAGTGGCTGGACTGGATGGCCAGCGTGGGGCGAGCTTTCTTGAGGAACTCTCTTCAAAAGCAGCTTGTACGAGGCTCCAGTTGTCACACATGCTCATGACCCTTCGTTCAGTCAGTCCACTTAGTTTGAGTTTGGTCACTAACACGTGTGCAGTGGCAGCTCACTGTGGTTTTGTTTCCCTAATGACTGATGCCGAACATCTTCCCATGGATTTATTTACCATCTGTATACACAGTGGTGTGAAAGTGGTATACACTCTGCAGACTGTACTTGGCATTATGAATTTGGATCTTTTCCGTGGGCTAGCGGTATGTGGTACGATCACGAGATCACCAACCAACACCCCAACAGGCATGCTGTTTTTCACTTTGAGTCCAGTGTGCGGTCCATTACACAAGGTATTTGGAACTTTGATTATAAATAGGCTTTGCATTAGCTGATTTTGCTCCACTGTTCTGAGCATGTCTGAGGTCAGCTGGGCTAAGGTGTGAGGTCTGGTAGGTTAGGTGTGTCAAGTCCATTTCCAACTGATGCTGGGTTTAACAGGATGTGACCCCACCATAAGCTAAGGGAAACCTATATATTCTTTGGTAAAGTGTCTGTTCATGTCTTTGGTTCAGTTTTAAGAGTCTCATGCACTAGTGATGAACTGGCTTTTCATTGTCTTAACCATGTCTTTTGAACAGCAAAATATTTAATTTTACTGGAGTCCAAGTTTATCAATTTTTTCTTTATGGATCACATTTTTGGCATCACATCTAAAAACTCTTTGCCTTATCTAAAGATATTAAGATTTTCCTCTTGGGGTGCCTGACTGGCTTGGTTGATTAAGCGTCCAACTCTTGGTTTCAGCTCAGGTCATGATCTCAGGGTCATGGGACTGAGTCCCACATTGGGCTCTGTGTTGGGCATGGAGGTTGATTAAGTTTCTCTTGCCCCCCCCCATCCCGCTTGCACTCTCTTAAAAATGAAAGTTTTTTTAATGCTGTTTTCCAGAAATTTTAGCTTCAGGCTTTATATTTAGGGCTACAACCCATTTTGAATTAATCTTTGTGAAGGCAGAGAGGTACAGATCCAGGCGCACACCCTTGCATACAGACTCCCCATTGTCCTGGTGCCTTTCGCTAACAAGACTCTCCTTTCCCGCTCTGCCTGCCTTTGTAGAAAGTCAGTTGTTCAAATCCACGTGGGTCCATTTCTAGGCTTCTATTTCATTCCACTGGTACATGTTTATCTCGATGACAGTGCCATACCGTCTTAATTACTGTAACTTTGCAAAATGTCTCAAGATCAGGTAGTCTCAGTTCTCGGAGTTTGTTGTTCTTCTTCAAAGTTGTTCTGGGAATTCTAGGCCTTTTGTATTTCCATACAAATTTTGGAACTGGCTTGTCAATTTCTACAAAAACGTCTGCTAAGGTCTGACTGGACCAGCGGTTCATAGATTGGTCTGGGTCTTCTGACACATCAACAGCTTCTCTCAAGTGTCGTGAGGTCTCTAGTGTAGTCTTGTATGTCTTCTGTCAGATTTGTGCCTCAAGTCTGGAACATTTGGGTGCTACCTTATGTGGTATTATAAACTCAATTCTGGGTGTTTATGCTAGTATATATATCTTCCTTAACAGCGTATAGAGTATAGTTATAATAACTATTTTAATGTCCTTATCTGCTAATTACTACCACTGTTTTGTTTTTTGTTTTGAGTTGATTTCAACTGATGAAATTTCTTATAATGAGTTGTGTTTTTCAGTTTATTTCTGGACTAGGTACCATTGTGAATTTTACACCTTGAAGTGTGTATATTTTTGTATTCCTGCATCCTTGAATTTTGTTGTGGGATGTGGGTGAATTACTTGGAGAGCCACTCTCCGCCTGTCAGATGGGTGGGGCAGCAGGCAGTGTGGGGCCAGACTCTCCCCACTCCTCAGGCAACACCATCTGAGCACTCTGCTTGCTGTCCTGTGAATTCTCTGGCTGTGGCAACAAACCATGCCCAGCACTGTGGGGACTCACGATTCCTCTCCATTCTTGGGGCTGCTTTCCCAGGCTCGAGTTTTTTCTCACTGGCATGCATTTGTGAGTCCTGGGCTGAAGAGTCAAGGGGGCCTGCGCAGACCTTGAGAACGCTCTTTCCTGTGCTCTCCTCCAGCCGTCTGCCCCGAGAACTCTACCCGCCTCGTCCTTGCACCGCCAGGGGTGTCTCCTCAATTCTCTAGACTGCAGTCCCCCTCCTTCTGCTCCTTGGCCTGGGACCTCTGAAGACAGTGACCTGAGGCAATCACAGGGCTCACTCATGTGTTTCCTCTCAGGGATCCTGCCCTGTGATATCTGATATGCAAATGTCACAAACTGTTGTGCCATATGTTTTGTCTAATTTTTAATTATTTAAGGTAGGAAGGTAAATTCAGTCTCTGTAATTACATCTTGGTTGATGGATGGAATGTCCTTGAGTTTAGGTGCAACCTAGCTAATCCATAAGAAGGTAATGTTCTGCATTTAAATATATTAAGACTCAGCTAATCAGGAATGCTATTCATACAAACAGCAACACTTCCCCCACCTCACATCTCCCATCAGGATCACAAACCCTCCTTGAGAATCAGGCCATGGAGTGGACCAGGGAGTGAGGTGATGGAGAGAGTCTGCAGAGGACATTGTGTCTGTTCTTCTTTCTACTTTCATATCAGGTAAGAAATAAAGATGATTTTAATGGAAACTTTTTGCTTTTGCCTTTATAGAATATTTTGTGAATATGCAGACATTCCAAAACTTTCTTTTTTGCATTTTTAGAAGAAACTATGAAATGGTAAAGAGTTTCTAAATATTAGATATAATTAGAAATTTGTATTTATTATAAACTTAAAACATGCTCAAAAAAGCAAATTCCAACAGCACAGAAGTACAGGCTAAAACCTCCCATAGACATGGAGAATTCTGTTCATTACTGGAAACACAATGATGAATAAAACCACTTCTGTTTTACTCATAAAAATACATGGAACAGACTAGGACAATAGCTGGCATATGACAGGCACTATGTTACTATTTATAGAACTGGGTTGTAGAAGTAAATAACTGTCTTTGTAAGGGTCATAAAGATTACCAATATTAGCAACTTGGTGGATGTATATTCATCCAGACATTTTCTATGCAGTATAGAATCATATAAATGTGCCTGAATGTATACAAAAAGCATATAATTTTAAAGTATAATATGAAGTTCATACAAATGGATCCGTATCTTGGTTTTCCCCACCTACTCTATGGTAGCCATCTTAGCCCTACGTAGAATTGTACATAAACTTTACCCTAAATCCATAGTGTGAAGAGCTTAGTTTTGAGCTGTGATCTTGGGTAACTTGTGAACTACACTCCTCCAACACTCCAGGCAATTGAAAGCTAATAAATGATCTATTTAAATATTTCAGAGTCATCAAATCAATACCTTGATGGTGGGCTGGCCATCGTTTTTGGTGTTTTGTGCATGGTTCCAATTCCCTGTCACTTGGGGAGACTGTAAAATGATTTCTTCTGGGAACAGCACTTTTAAGACAAGGTAAGAAGGTAAATATTAGTGAAAAACTTAAAAAAGATGAGTAGAGGCACCCTGCGTAATTCACATCTGTGCCTTCCTTTCCCTTCTGGCTTCTGTACGTGGTTTCGGGGCTACAGCAGAACACCGGGATTGTGCATAGTTCGTAAGGCAGCCACCTGCCTATCTGGAGCTACAGATGTGAGTTATACTAAGAGGGGAAAAGCACAGGGCAATGACTTCATTTCCAACAGTTTAAGCATGCTATTTTTACAGTTGAAATAGTAAGAAAATACTGAAACTTGACAATGGGAAGAAAACTTTGGACTGTATGATTTTACTTGTAATATATGACTGAAGAGACTTTTTTTTTTTACATGAAGCTTATAAAAATTTACATAAAGCTTATAAAAATACTCTGGGAAGAAGTAACACTATTATTCCACAAAAAGAGTACCTTTAACACCTAAGTGGGTGACGTGTTCAAGTGCAAAATGACACCGTCTGCTTGTGGTCCTGCCAGAGAGAGAACGATGTGAAGTAATTCACCTCCAGTTTAGAAATATTAAGTCTAGCACTGGTCCTGGAAATCTAATTACATAACCCAAGCCAACCTGCTAATGTAAGCTCTACACAATACTTATGAAAGGGGCCACATTCGAGTCAGAGCTCCTGTCATTGTCACAGGCCCTGCATCAGGCTCCACACTGGGCATGGAATCTGCTTGGGATTCTCTCTCCTCCCTCCACCTCTCCCCACTACTCTGTCTCTCTAAAAGAAATCAATCTTAACAAGAAATCTTTTAAAAGGCACAACAAAGACCGGGACATGGCCAAGCTCACATGATAACCGTGTCAGCCTGCAGGTCACTGCCTTACTTCCCAGCAGCATGGAAAACAGGAGCAGAACAGTACTCAACGAATCCCAGAAGCACATTAAAGGAGGAAGTCACCAAAATAAAAGTAACATTATGTTTCTCATTCTAGACGCACAAAAAAGGTTTGATCTGAAGTTATCCAGTGGAAACACTTCATCTTACAAACAGGCTGAAGATGATAATACTCTCAAGAAATGCCAAAAAGGCAAGGACTCTATCTAACAGCCTAAAACAGAAGTTGATGAATAATTTCCTAATTTGATTAACCTAAAGAACAGCAAAATGCTAAATGGTAAAATCCCAGAGGTATTTGCACTAACATATGAAACAAATCACAGAGATGGAAAACCATGAGGGAAAAAACTAAACAGACGGAGTGGGAGAGAACACTAGACAAGAATTCCAAAGGAGGGGCGCCTGGTTGGCTCAGTGGGTTAAAGCCTCTGCCTTCGGCTCAGGTCATGATCTCAGCGTCCTGGGATGGAGGCCCGCAAGGGGCTCCCCGCTCAGCGGGGAGCCTGTTTCCTCCTCTCTCTCTGCCGGCCTCTCTGCCTACTTGTGATCTGATCTCTCTCTCTGTCAAATAAATAAATAAAATCTTAAAAAAAAAAAAAAAGAATTCCAAAGGAGGACAAAGACTTAAAGGAAAAGAATGAAGAAAACTTTCCTAAGTACAAGCTATTGTGGAAAAGGAGATTCCAAGCAGCAAAGATGCCATTTCTCCCTACACTTTCACATCTCTCTAAAGAGAAGGAAGAACATTTACTGCTTCACTATTTCTAACAGCAAACGCCTGGGAACCAGACAGCACGTACCCAGCACCAGACACCAAAATCACAAAGGAAAAAAGGTCTCAAATCAATGACCTCAACTTTCACCACTAGAATCTAAAGAGGAGCAAATGGAACCCAAGCTTAGCATAAGAGAGGAAATCACAGAGACGAGAGCAGAAATAAATGAAATAAAAAATAGACACTAGAAAATATGAATGAAGTCAAAAGTTGATTCCCTCATAAACCTGAGCTGACAAGACTCTTGCCTGACTTATGAGGGGAAGAAACGGTACACATTCCCACTGTTGGGAAGGAGAGGGTGACAACATCCGTTGCCCACAGAGCCAACAAACGCTACTACTAAGGAAATAATGATAATTCCATGCAAACAGGTTAGATAACTTGGATGAACTGCACAAATTCCTTAGAAGATACATACTACTGAAGTTCACTGCACACAAAACAGATAACCTAAATGTTTACTGATTCACTAAAGAAATCAAATTTGCAATAAATTATCCCAAAAGATAGAAGAAGAGGTGATGCTTTTTAACTTATTGTGAGGCCAGTATCACCCCAATATCAAAATCAGACAAAAGATAATTTCAAGAGGTTCCTGGGTGGCTCAGTGGGTTAAGCCTCTGCCTTCAGCTCAGGTCATGATCTCAGGGTCCTGGGATCGAGTCGCACACAGAGCTCTCTGCTCAGCGGGGAACCTGCTTCCCCCTCTCCCTCAGCCTGCCTCTCTACCTGCTTGTGATCTCTCTCTCTCTGTCAAATAAATAAAATCTTTAAGAAAAAAGATAATTTCAAGAAACTATAGACTAATACATCTCAGGAACACAGAGGCAAAATTTAATAAAATTGCAGCAAATCCAATCTAATAATATATAAAAGGACATTACGTTATGGCCAAGTGGGGCTTATTCCAAGGACGCAAAGTTGATTTTGATGTGGGTGAACAAAGGTAGAAGGAAATGTAGATAAAAATTAAATGTCCTTGGAACTTGCAGCCCAGGGTCGGGCAGGGCTGGGTGGCTCAGCTGGTTGAGGGACTGCCTTCGGCTCAGGTCATGATCCCGGAGTCCTGGGCTCGAGTCCCGTATTGGGCTCCCAGCTCCATGGGGAGTCTGCTGCTCCCTCTGACCTTCTCTCCTCTCATGTTCNAAAAAAAAACTTAAAAAAAAAAAAAAAAAAAAAGAACCTGCACCCGTTGACAAATGCTCGAGGCAGGCGGAGTTTAATGTGCCTCCAGGAACTCCCAACTGCCTTCATGCTGCTGCCTTGCTAGGGGAAGAACACCCTGAGCTCAACAGCAGCCTGGCCTCCAGGATCCTGTGAGTCTTTAGCAGATCAAAGTCCTTTTGGAGACTTCCTGTGTCTTCACCTCCCCAGCTCCATAGAATATAATCAGTTGCTCCTCACAATCTCGGGGCAGCAGCCCTCTCTGCCCGGGGGTCCTTTCCCCAGGCTTTAATAAAAACCCCCCTTTTGCACCGAAGACATCTCAAGAATTCTTTGTTGGTCATCGTTGGTTTGAACCCCACCACTTCACACCACATCAGTTTTACATTAGAAAACCAATCAGTGTAACTATCTTAATAGACCAAAAAAGGAAAACCACATGATTACCTTGACACAGAAAAAGCATCTGACCAAATCGCACAGCCAGTCATGACTGAATACTGGCAGCACACTTGGAGTCCATGTCCTCTACCTGGAGGGGGCCTATACAAACCACCTGCGTACACCTCACACGGCTTAATGGTTCAAGACTGAATGAACACTAACCCTCAGGTCGGGAACAAGGCCACTTCTGTGAAATGTTATGCTAGCCGGTGCAGTCAGGCAAAGAAAAACAAACAAAATGCATCCAGATAAGAAAGGAGGCAGTACAGCTCTTTATTTGAATATAAAGATCTTATACATAGAAAATCCTGCGTAACCTGTAAAAAGCTACTAGAACCGTGAAGTGCGTTTAACGAGCTCTCAGAATACTAGATTAATATACAAAAATAAACGACATTTGTAAACATTAGCTACAAGCAATTGGAAATTTAAGATTACTGCTTACAAAAGCATTAAGTTTTTTTAAGAGTCACACCAATCTGACAGAAGATATGTGAAACACACACCGTGAACTGTACAGACACTGCTAAAAGAAATGAAAAACAGACCTAACTAGATGGAGAGAGTTACCATTTTCAAGGGCTGAGAGACTTAACACTGAAGTGTCAATTCTTCCTTAAATGGAACTAAAAATTCAATGCAAATCCTAATCAGAACCTCTCCGGGTTTTTTGTAGAAACCGACCAGCTGAATGCTAAAGTCCATCCAGGAATACCAAAGACCCGCTCTGCAAACAATGGGCAAAGTGGAGGCCTTACACTACCTGATTTCAAGACTTACCACCAACAAGGAATATATATGCATGGGAAACACGCACCTGAAAAGGTGTTGGGCATGACTGCTCATTAGGGAAATGAGACACCACCTCACAACTCTCTCAAGATAAAAATGAAAGACTGACCAGACCAGGGTCATGAGCCTGTGGAGCAACGGGATCCTCCTCCAAGCTGCTGGAAATGCAAAGCGTATAGGTGCTTTGGGAAAGAGCTTGGCACTTTCCTGAAGTTAGGCGACCCACCACAGGACCCAGCCATCACACCGATTCAGCCTTTACGTGAGAAATGAACATGTGTCCACGCAAAGATTTGTACACAGACTTTTGCAGCAGTTCTCTTTGTAATGGCCAAAATGTGGACAAGACCTGATGTCCATCCACAGGTGACCAGACAGATGAACTGTGGTAGATTCTTACAGCGAAATACCACTCAGCCATAAAGAGGGAGAAAATGGGAATCACTGTTTTACAACTGAAATTAATGTAATATTGTGTCAACTATAATTCAATGAAAAAGGCGACGAAATCATGCAACAGTGAGGCTGAATTCTCAAAATAATTACGCTAAGTCAGACGGAGATGCCAGGTAAAAAATAGTAAGTCTTGTATATATTCCCCTTTATGTAAGATTTTACAAGATGCCAACTAACCTATAACCACAGAAAGTGCTGCTTTGGGCTTGGAGGTAGAGGTGGGGGGTAGGGAAGGAAGTATCTGTGGTAGGAGATACTCTCCTTCTCTTGACTGTGGAGCTGGTTTCACAAGACAGATGCATATCAAAGTCCTCCAACTGTATCCTTTAATAAGGCTTAGTTTGCCTACATTCTATCTCAATGGACCTGTTTTTATTTTTTTATTTTTATTTATTTATTTATTTTTAAAGATTTTATTTATTTATTTGACACAGAGGGAGAGATTACAAGTAGGCAGAGAGACAGGGAGAGGAGGAAGCAGGCTCCCTGCTGAGCAGAGAGCCCGATGCGGGCCTCGATTCCAGGACCCTGAGATCATGACCTGAGCCGAAAGCAAAGGCTTTAACCCACTGAGCCACCCAGGCGCTCGGACCTGTTTTTTTTTTTAAAAAGAGAAACTACCTACAGGAAGTAAGCAAGTAACACGAGAGTGCAGCTTCTCTGCCCTCAGCTCTAATCAGCCTGCCACACTGTGGGCCTGCCCCGTCTTCCAATGGTTCAAAGCAAGTGGGGAATACACATTTTTTTAAAAAATGGGAAATCTCCCAGTTTTACATAACTTAATGCAAATAACCTAAACACTTACACGTGGGGCAGGCAAAGCCTCTGAGTGTCAAATGTGGCAGCCCCCCGCCCCACACCCTGGCCTCTCATCTCCGACACGCACCTGGCTGCCCACATGCTTGCTCAAGACCTGGGTCCGGGTCTGAGATCACTGAAGCCAGCGTCCCCTCTCCACCTCATCATCCCGACTTTCTAACAGCCCTTCACTGCTGGTGGTGCCCTTCGGCATTTCCTGGGCACGTTCTCTCTGGTTCGACCCCGTGGCCTGTCATGCCTATGGCCTGTGTCCCGCATCCTTCGGTGGGTGCACTCCTGCACCACCCTCATCCCATGCTTCCTCTCCTCCCCTCCCCCAAATTCCTCCACCTCATTGACCGGGCTTGCCGCATGTTCCCGAGCAACACGTGGTCAGAAGTGTCCAAATACAAATCAGCTCTCACCTCTTTTTTCCAACCACCTTGAGGGAGGATGTTATCCTCTGCCAATGACTCCTGCCTACCTGGCCAGACACACCTCCTCCCACACGCACCTCCTCGCCCGTTACCCCTCCATCGAAGGGGCTCCTGAGCTAGTTCCTCTCATTTCAAACAGCAAAAATGGCCCCTTCCTAGACCTCACCTCGCTCTCAATCCCGCCTGCTCAGCTTCCATGGCCAAACAATGGCCTCTCCCCACTGACCCACAACCCATTCACACTCAACACCTTTGATCTACTGGCAGCCCTAACACCCAAACATTTCTTAAACAAAACTAGACATCCCTGATCAGTTTTTTTTTTAAAGATTTCATTTATTTATTTGACAGAGACAGCACAAGTAGCCAGAGAGGCAGGCAGAGAGAGAGGAGGAAGCAGGCTCCCTGCTGAGCAGAGAACCAGATGTGGGACTCGATCCCAGGACCCTGGGATCATGACCTGAGCAGAAGGCAGCCGCTTAACCCACTGAGCCACCCAGGCGCCCCATTCCTGATCAGTCTTAAAATTAGCACCTTCTGATTCCTAAAAGATAGTCTACAGAAGGCAAAACAACAAGCAATAGAGCTAGAGAAGTTACAAAAATTATCTGTAGCATGCCTATCCAAGGATGGTCCAGCACAAAGAACAGAAAGAAGATTTCTACAAATAACAAAACCTGTATTATTCAGGAAAAGACATGAACCAGCATTTCACAGATGAAGAAATTTTATGGGTGACAAACATGGAAATTTCCAACCTTAGATGCAATCAGAGAAATGTGTGTCCAGACCATAAGGAGGTATATCACGTATCTACCAAGTTGGCATGAATTTAGAAGTTTAACAAAACCAAGTTCTTGGATGGTGTGGATCAACAGGTTGTTATAGATGTTGGTACTGGGGGTCTCTGATGCCACCATGGGTAAAAGCCACAGTCCCACTCTTGAGTGTGCAGCCAAGAGAACACGAGCATTTGTGCATAAGGAGGGAGAAGGTGCTCACAGCAGTGCCTTCAGGGTAGAGATGGGGTGAATGTCCATCCGCAGAACAGGGAGCATGGTGGACTCGCCCTGGGGTGTGGGCAGTGGTGAAGACACTGAAGAGTGATGCACAGGATGGAGGATCTTAGGAAGAGGTCAGTGAAAACCTCCTGGAAATCAGAGACTGACAGCTCAAAACAGAACCAAAAAATACATTTCTGTGTGTGTGTGTGTGTGTGTGTGTGTGTGTGTGTGTGTGTACAAAGACACACAACTGTTTTTTTTTTTTTTTTAAAACAAGGGAGAGACAAACACAAAATCCCAGTTAATGGTGGGAGGGCACAGGGAGTGGAAGGGAGGGAATGGCAGGTTGGCAAGGCCACACCACCCCATCAGAGCATGATAAATGAAAACAGCTCTGTGTGCTTAAGGTCCATTAAGAATGAACAGCAAATGTTAGGAACTCTGTTACCTTGCAGCGTGACCCATGAACACGGACACTGCCATGTCACATCTGCTACACCAGCGCTGAGATATGCAGGGATGGACAGAGGAGAAGCCTGTACCCATGAAGAATGAAGACGCGTTTGCAGGAGGAGTCACCAAGAGCATTACCTGTTATATGTGAATTCCACGTCCATAGGTTCAAAGTTATATGCTTGCTCAAATTCTGGGTTAAGTTTAAGAGTTACATCTTCTTCATGAATCTAAAAAGGAAGCAACACAATTTAATTCCCATACTTCACGTTTGATTTGTTGGGACAATCTTCACTTAGCAACATTTCATGGAACACTTTACAGACTGGAGCTAAAATCTGGTATTTTTAAATCCTTGTGAAACTGATCAGGAGAATTAAATCACAGTGTTGTCACATCATCCACACAGGAGGACCTGGCTCCTAGAAATGCCCACGCTAGCTCTCTTGCTGAGCTCCTCCCTGGCCACGCTCTAGAGATCAGGGCTCGGTGGAAACAAAGTGATGGCACAGGCCATGGCCTAGGAAGGAGAGGAGCCCACACACAATGATGCAGCGAGGGATGCCTACCACACAGTGCCTTCACAAAGAGGTCATTCCAAGGACTCCCCTTCTAGCAGAACAGGGAACTAGGCATCCTGGGGCTCCCCAGCCACAGCTAGAGCCTACATGGAAGGACTCCTGGAGCTCAGACAGAAAGGGAATTTCTAAGGAAGCACAGGGGGAAAAGTGCAGGGAGGAAAGCCCTGCGTCGAAGGAGCGCAAACTGAGTAAATGGTGCCAGGAGACCAGAGCTGGCCCTGGGGAACACGGGACGCTGGTGGGAACGGACACGAGGGCTGCCCTGTTGGTGGGGCCCCTGCTGGCAGTGCAAGTTGCCATAATCCCCTTAAAAGGACAGCAAGCCCAACACAGGGCCCCCGGGTTTCCCAGGGACCGAGACTAACGAAAATGAACCTGTGGTTAAAGGTCCCCTTTGATTAAAGCACACCAAGGAAGGAAATCACCAAGAGTGAGGGTCAGCACAACCCTCCACAGAGTTTGGGCCCCAAGGACATCACATATTGCCACTATCATTTCCAGGAACTTGAAAAAGCATGTATGAAATTCTTAAAAAACCCAGAAAGAAAAAGATAAGCAGGCCAACATAAAAAAACAACAGGGCAGCTTTCATGAATCAAGCAAAGCACGTGGAGATGAAAACCATGATGAGGTATGAGTGGGAAGACAGGAAGTGACAATGTCTGTTCCCAGGCACATGCTCCTGGCGACAAGGAGGCCCCTCTGCAGAGGTGGCCATGGAGGGAGGGGTCTGTGCCGGGCCCAGCCTCGAGAACACTGGGCTGCCTGCCCTTCTGTTATGGAAACACCGACTGGACATCAGTGGAGTAACTGCTCATCCTGGATGTACGTCTCCTGCCCACCACATCATCCGTGGGGCTCTCCGGAGGGCCTTCGGTACCATCATGGTCTCTCGCACCACTCCACTGGCCAAAAGTTAAACTATAGACAATCAAGAAAGGCAATGAGCTGAGAATTTACTAAGTTGACCATGAATTCCATCACTCAGAAGCAGCTGGCTTTATGGACTATCCCACCAAAGGACCAGGAGGGGAGCTCAACACCCTCAAGGCTGGGGTGCTTGTGGCTTCAGTCTGGATTTGTCAGCCTCTGGTGCTCACTTGGGCAGCACATAGATTAAAATTGGCTTTGTCAGCGTGTGACGCTGGCCACCCCCCAACCAGTGTTCAGGGACCAAGGAGACCTCATACCTGTCATCTCTGACACTGCTGCTCTGAGGTGTTCGTCCCCAGGGCATCTTCCCTGAGGAGCACAACTGGATCTACCCTTTGGAAGCTAAGATAGTCACTTGGCCGTCATGGGCTTCTTGTACCTCTTGGTCAACAGCTAAAGTGTGTTAGAGCTGGAAGAGCTGATGGGGTCTCTGGTTCAGGCTAAGTGGCTGCCACATCCCTGGGCAGAGTCTGCAGGAACAGCTGGCAGGGGACCAAGGGTCGGCTCCTTCCCTAGTCATCCTAGAACTGGTTTCAGGGTCAGGCGAGCTGGCACAGGCCGGCGCCCTGTATTTTGGGGCAGAATGCAGCAAACACGGCTGCAGAGATGTGGCCCCTCCTTTGAATCCTCCCCAGACCCTTGGAGTTCTACAACCGGCCCACCCCACCCCCGGGGCAGGGCTTCGGCATCTCTTCAGTTAGTTGGGGGTGGCAGCACCCCCCGCAGGTGGGAGCAGTAGGATGAGCTGGAGAATCACAGAAGCAGGAGGCGGGAGGGAGGGAGTGCGACAAGTCAGCAAGATTTCCCCACAAAGGCATTTAGAACTGCAAACCTTTAAATGTATTTTTCCATCCGAGGCTCTCTCTCCTGGACTACGTTCAGAATCCCCAAATTTGACTAAATCTAAACATCACAACTTATACGTAATAAAAGGTAAATATGGCTTATGTGACTGAAAATTATAGGGCTTTTTTAGTTACTAAGTTCTCTTTTACACACACCAAGTTTATTTACATATTCACTTTCTCCTGGATTTTCTGAAATGCTTTCAAAAGCTGAAGGAGCACCCTGGCCCCAGCCACGGTAGAAAGCTGACCTCTGACCTGCTGGAAGAGCTGGCCCGGCCAGCGGATCAAGAGCAGCTCTCACCTCAATCACGTAGCCGATGTACTCGATGACATGTCCATTGTACTCTTGAGTTTTTAAAATCAGCTTATCTCCTAGTTAAAAAAAGTAAAACCACACATCAAACTACAAAATCCCCAAATTTTGCTATTGTACCCTAAAACCAAACACTCTGAAAAAGGGAAATAAACATCACTGGGAAGAGCTGCTTAAAACCAGCACCGGAATGACCAGAGTGAAGTGTGGGTGCACTGAAAGTGCTGACCAAGTTTTACAGAAAATTCTAACCCGAAGCAAAGGGAATGAGAAGATGTGACTACAGTGTTGCCAATTAAAACACTCTTTCCCCTGGGGCGCCTGGGAGGCTCAGTCGGTAAAGTGTCTTTTGGCTCAGGTCCTGGGATTAAGCCCCACATTGGGCTCCCTGCTCAGCGGGGAGTCTGCTTCTCCCTCTCCCTCTGCTCTGTCTACTTGTGCTCTATCTCTCTGTCAAATAAATAAAATCTTAACAAAACAGAAACACACTTCCCCCGATGGAGGCTCAATGTCTACTGATCTCTCTAGCAAGACGTGACACATAATGAACCCACCTGCGTATAGAGAAGGCCTACTTTCTGCCAGCCCGGGGACCTCCAGAACCAGCAGGTCACCATTTCTTTTCAAGGTGACCCCACTCATGTTATACTCTTTCAGTTCTATTTCCGCATGAATCTCCTCAAGCCAGAGCAAAGTAGAGAACTTTTCCTTGTAGTTCGACATGTTCAAAAGCTGAAAAAAACCCCAACCAAGTAGGTGAGAGCAGAGTCACACATCCAGTACCCCCGTGGTCCAGGAAAGCAGAAGCACTGGTGCTAAGTCCAAGCTGCTGAAACTCAGGGAGTTTTTCTGAACACCGAGCTGTAGGCAACACAGGACAGCGGCCCTGAGGTTGGGCAGACTACCTCAGTGAGCCCCTCAACTGCGCCGGCTACCACCTAGACAGCTGCGAGGCCCTGATGCAGAGAGCCCAGGGGAGCTGTGTGGGCTCTGCACTGAGGAGATGGAGCTGGGGTCCGAGGAGGCCGAAGGGGCATTGTGCCAGGAAGCGAGAGCAGCACAGAGAAAGGTCTGCAGAGTTGGAGAGGGTCCCCTCCGAACTGTCAGCTGAGCACTCAGTGCATGAGGATAAGAAATCATGTCAGGGTGGGACGCCCTCGTGATGGTAGAAGAGCAGGTTCCTCAGCCCTAGCACGACCGATACTGGGGCTGCACTATTCTCTGGGGTGGGGGCCGTCCTGTGCATTGAAGGGTACTTACCGGCATTCCTGGCCCCTACCCACTTGTTGATACTAGCACCCCCAGCCAGGACAACTGAAAATGTCTCCTGGGAGGGCAACAGTCACCTGTTGGGAACCACTGGATTAGCAGGAATGATTCCTAGAGCTCACACAGGGCGGAGAACAGTGTTAAGTCCCACCAGCCGGAGTGGAAAGGCTTGCAATAGAGATGACATCGGATGGAGTATTCAGAAAGGTATTAGCCCTAAATTAAACACCATTCTGGTCCCACCCAACAAAGCATTAAAGGCTTGAAAGTATCCGACTGTTTCAAAGTAACTTAATTGCACCCTGGAACAAACCTCAGAATATTTTCAGGAACAGAAAAATATCCCAACAGCCAACAAGGTGAAATCTAGAATGTTTGGGCACCCAAAGATTATGAGACTTAGAAAGAAACAGAAACTATAGCCCATAATGGGGAGGAAAAACCCTGCACGGAACCAGAACTGACAGGTGGCAGGATGTACAGACGAGCTCACTGAGACAGCAGTGAGCAGGGCAAGACTGCGCACGTGTAGCAGAGACACAGAAGACAGAAAAAGAGCACGCTGCACTGGTCGAAATGAGAACTACCATGTGTGACACGAAGATACCCAGGATGGGACTACACATTGCCAAAGAAAACGCTAGTGAACCGGACGACTGGCCCCAGGAACCTTCCAAAACGCAATGGAGCAGAAAGCACTGAGGAGAAGTGAGCAGAGCAGCAGCGAGAGGGGGGGCAGCTCCAGGTGGCCAATGCACAAGAGATGGGAATCTGAAAAAGGGGTTTGGCAGAAAGAGACTCTGAAGACAGAATGGCCAGAAATTACCCCAATGTGAGGAAAACTGTAAGCGCACATATCCAAGAAACTCAAAGCACCCCAAGCCAAGAAATTAGAAGAAAACTATACTAAAGGCAAATTGTAAAATAAATTTCTTTAGAAATAGTAATAAAGAGAAAAACTTAGAAGCCGCTAGAAAAAAACACACATTATATGCAGGAGAACAAAAGCTAAAAGGGAAGCTGGTGTTTCACTGAAGACGTGCCGAGCCGGAAGACGACAGAGCGACAGCTTTAAAATTCCAGCCTAGAGTTCAAGACCCAAAATACCTTCCAAAAACAGAGGTAAAATACCCCCCGCCCCACACAGGAGCTGAGAGAACCGAGCACTGGCAGACAAGCACCAGAGGTTCTCGCTGCTCAGCAGAAACGCCCCACGGGAGTCAGGGCCCACAGCAAGGGGTGAAGAGTGCAGCACCAGGGCTGTTAGCTATGTGGTGTCAAAGGAAACTTTGCTTTTAAAATACTTTGAAGAGATAATTGATAATGTAAACACAAAGCAAAAATGGTAAAATGCAGCATGGAGTTCAAAATATATGTAGAAGCCAAATTTACGACATTAGCAAAAAGTCCAAGAATAGAGACCTGGAAGCTGCCACGGTGGGGGTCTCGCTCCTTGGGTCACGTTAGAGCACCCGCTGGGCTGTTATGCTCTACACCTGTGCTGCCCCAGCACCCCCCTCCACATGTGGCTCCTCACCGCAACTGAATGAGAACTAGAGGACTGAAGACCCCGCTCCCTGATGCACCAGCCATCTATTCATACAGATCGCCAAAGACGGAACCAACCTCTGGTGACAGAAAGCCGACAACGTGAGGCCAGGGACAGGGCCGGGGGGGTGGGGGAAGGGAGGAGTCACCCAGGGCACACGGGAATGCTGGGGAAGGGGATGCATTCCTCCTCTTGACTGTGCAGGGGTCGTGGCGCTCCTCAAAGTGTGCACCTGCCCTGGGCGCTGCCCGCCACCCACCCTCCCGCCTCAGTGAAGCTGATGCCTCAGTGAAGCTGATGCCAGAAGGTGCTGCGAGCCGGGCACACCTCAGGGGCAGGTACAGGACTGAACGAATCACACCAGCACGGGGAGCTCTGGAGCCTGTGGCCATAGGGCGCAGCTCACAGCTGCCCCAGGCAGTGTCACTAGTACTGTCTGGAAGGAAGGGGAGTTATGGACACACAGACTCACACGACAAGTCGTCTGCATCAGCAACAGTCACCTGGCCTCCGGGGGCCCCCTATCGCTAAGGCCAGCTTGCTGCCACGGAACCAGGTTCAGGTGTAGGACTCATGGCAAATACTGCACTGCCCTCCCAACGAGCTTCCCTGCTTCCAGTTTGCTGCCCGCCCCATCCCCCCTCTGCACACTGGTCCTCCCATGTGGCCAGGGCAGCGCAAGGGCAACACAGAGCTGCCCGCCCCCCTCCCCCGCTCCATGTCTCAGCGTGCCACTCTCTGTACACGTCAGCTCCCTCCCTCTTCCGGAACGCCAGCAAGTCCTTGGAGAGAGGCCATCTCCTGCCTGTGCCCAACCGCACTGCGGCTCCGTGGAGCCTCTCCTGCCCACCCAGCTAGGGGCCCAGAGCCTGGCAGACAGGAAGGGCCTCACTGGTCCCACTAGCATCTCCTTCTGTTCAAAGACAACCCCTCCCCAGGTCCCCAGCTTCCTCCTAAACCTTCTTTCCTCTGTGTACCGCCCCATCTCCACCTGCTCTCTCCCGCCTCACACCCTCAGCCCACAAACAGGCTTCAGGCTGCTCATCCTCGACAAAGCTCTAATCACCTCTCCCTCCAGCTGCTGTCTGGTCTCTTCTCTCCTCACCATCTGGATGCTGCTCAGCTGCTCTTCAGCCGATGGAACAAACCTGCTCTGGGGGGTGTGCTCTCCTGCTCATAGTGCTGCACTCTCCCCTGACAGCAGACGTGACACTTCCCTTGTTCCCTGACTTGGTGTCCATGTGCACACAGGCATGTGCTCTGTCAACCCTCGGCTCCTCTCCATGCCACCTCGCCCCTGCCAGGGCCTCGCCCCTTGTCTGGCATCAGCGGGCAAGGCTGGAGAAGGGCAGACTGGACAAGGCTTCCTCCCAAGAGTTCAGCAAGGGCCTGAGCACAAAGCAGCACCACTACTACACGGGGTCCGTGACATGAGACTGTTCCAGGCAAAGGCAGCCCATGTGAGGCCTGATGTCCTCGCCCTCCTCGCAACCACTAGTGTGTGTAGCTGCAGGGCTTTCCCACACATGTCCTGTCTTCCCGGGGCTCAGAGTTTTATCCCGAATGGAAAGTCATTCATAGGCAGGCTGCTGGCCTAGCACAGACAGGCTGGGTGGCAGGCAGTGGGCATCCCCATAAGCAGTGCCATTAGCAATGAGGGTCCCTATCCCTCATCACCCCAATATTCCCAGCTACCTGCGGTGAAAACACACTGAGGTCAGAACCCGAGGAGGATTCATCCGATTTCGTCAGAAAATAATCAAATGTGGCAAAGAATATTTCATATCAGATAAGTTTCCTACCTCTGCAAGTAATGGCTGAAAAGTCAGAATGTCAATTTTTTGTTCCACACATTTCTTAAGTCTATCTGGTATTGGATACTGTGGAAGAAAACTTGGAAGCTGTCGTCTTGAGTTCCTTAAAAAAAAAATGCATAAATCAAAATTCTTAATCACCCTGCATCTCATACAAGCCATTCGCACTCGGACACCCTTCTCCACTTTGGAAAGACTAAAGGTCCCTCAAGAACCAAAAATAAATGTGAACTGGTGTCAGTCTGGAGTTTGCAAACTTACTTCAGCTGCTTTGGGATCCTTCCCCCGTATCAGCTCTCACAGAGCCCTCTTGTGTCCTTCAACAGAGGACAGCAGGGCCACCATGCCCAAGAGTCCCTCCGAACCCATGAGTCCGAGGAGACCGGTTCCTGAGCTCCCACTCCGCTCTTACTGCTGCTATGAGCCCAGAGCATCAGAACCACTCCCACGGGAATGCAGAACACATTCAGCAAAGGCTGCTCTGCCTAGGTCCTGCCTTCCTGCTTTTCAGCCTGGAGTTTGGGGAAATTCAGGATCCCCCTCAAGTTTCTGTCTTTCCCGAGAAAGGTCTGTGGGGAGGAGTCACTGAAGTCAGCCACCATCAGGATGAAGAACGTGACTCCTGCTGTGGGGAGGTCGAACACAGCACAGGAAGTGCCTGGAAGGGAAGTAGCGGGAGAAAAGACAGTGGAAGAGAAGCTCCGTGTCACAGGGAGGTCCAGTGAACCTCTGATCGCATGGACCTGCACACAGTGAAGAAAGGCACTCCTCCCTCCTTCTAACTCCTGCTTCCAGCTCATGCCTGAGTGCAGCGGGTGGGAGATACCTAGCTCCGGCCCCCTTACTCCACAGTCACCTCACTTGGACATCCCTGTAGCTCAGCTCTGGATGTGAAGGCTGCTTAGAATTCTGTGGCAGAAAGGCCCTCAGAGACACCACGAGCAGCACTGGGAAGGCCCGACACCTCCCACCTGAGACATGGCTTTGTGGCAAGGGCTCCACCAAAGCACGCACATCAAGTACGTGTGGAAGCAGAGGCGCCAGTAAATGACAGCGAAGTATTAACTACTAACATGAACACGACAAAGAGGACAGGATCATCACTGCACACACATTTGGGTAAATGACCTGAATAGTATCACTGCATTGTCTCAAAATGCATGCTGAATTAACAAAACATTTGTTTCTAGCTTAGAATAGTTGGAAATTCACCTGAGAAGGTCCTGGCACAATGAGGTCCTCAAGAGACTGGCTAAGCAAACACACGGACAATGCTATTCTACGTGGGGATCAAAGACAGGGCAGGAAGCAGGTGCAAGTGCTGGGAGCTCCAGGAAGCCCAAGCCAACTGCGACGGGCACTCAGGTCACTAACTTGACAAGAGGAAACCAAGATCGCCTGTTTCAGAGACATCCCGCACAGTACACAGGGCAACAGCTGAGTAGGGCATTGTTGGTCTAGTTCACTCTTCTAGCTAAGTCAAATTTTAACTAGAAAGGTGCTTGGTATACCACTGTGTGACAACTGAGGGTTCTTGTAAGCTCCTGTAATTAAAACCCAATCATTTAGGATTTGCCACTGCCTGCAGGCCACGGTCACTGTTGGCTCCCATGTTCTAGGCTCCATCCTCAGGGCAGGCCCCTTCCGTGACCAGTGGCTCTTGTGACTTACTGACCACTAGTCATCACTCCCTGTCAGAAAAAACACTTTCAATGCTTGTAACCATGTGATGGACATTATCGTTTTATAAACGAGACTAGGGTTCAGAGAGGCTACAAAACTGGCCCAAGGTCACGCAGTACTAGCACTAGCTTCAAACAATGGTCTAACTCCAAAGCCAACCACTTAATACTCTGCTGACAGTTTTTTCTTTAGCCTGAAAATTAGTAGAAATCTCTAACACCTTACCTTGAATTGTTACTGAACAAAAATGTGATTTGAAATTCAGGATTTTTCAATAAATCCTGGTAGGATTAGATCCTGGTAGGATCTGGTGTTAGGTAGAGAAATACCTAACACCCCAGGGGATTCTGGGTAGTACCTAAGTTAAACCTGTCAGTTTTTGCAGCTGAGGGCTGAGCTTTCTCATCACAAAGTCAGAAAATAGCCTCACATCCCAATACGTCAGATTTTCTGGCACCAAACTTAAAAAAAAAAATTCTGGGGACGTCTGGGTGGCTTAGTCTGTGAAGCATCTGCCCTTGGCTCAGATCACGATCCCAGGGTCCTGGGATGAAGTCCTGAGTTGGGCTCCCTGCTCAGTGGGGAGTCTGCTTGTCCTTCTGCCTGATCTCGCTCTTTCTCTGACAAATAAATAAATAAAATCTTAAAAAAAAATTCTGCTTTTCAGAGATTTTTCAGTTTAGCAGCAGCAGACAGTGGCGTGGACCTGTCTACCAGCCCAGTCCCTGTCTAAGTGGTTGCTTACCAGCCACATCTCATGGACCCCTTGCCAACTGGTGCTTCTGGGTGCCCATGTGAGAAGCAGGATGTCTGCACTGCTGGAAACAGGAGACATGGCAGGAGCAGCTGGGGCGCCGTGGTGCCCCAGGGGGCTGTGACCTACTACTCTGTCCTCACACTGTGGGGCCGTCCTCAGAGACAGAACTACAGCAGTCACGTGAAAACACACTCGCTCAGTACGATGAGAGAAAGAGGTGCCCTCCCAGCTGCCCCCCGTCTTTATCCCAGGACGCTGGCTTCTCTTCAACAAATACGTGGCCCATGCGGCTCTCACACACCATGAGCAGACATTCAGATTCACGCAGTCTTTTCTGCTCACGGTACCTTTTCTGTGTGGTCACAACAACTGTAGTTTTTGTGGATGTTAATGTGGTAGATGTTTTAGGCTTTTTCCAAGAAAACGGTTCTCGGATGGCTATTAGCGACTCCTCGCCACTTACAACATTCATTTCAAGGAACCGCCCGATGACAAAGTTGGAGAAGCAGAGTAGAAGGAGCTCCTTGCAGCGGCCGGAATTTCTTAAAAAAACAAAAGCAGTTTAGTTTTACTTGTAAGTAAGGCAAGTGGATCCAAAAGAATTCCCCTTTGTACGTGTATGGAAAGTCGGCTACGAAACCAGTCACCCTTAGTTTTCATAATTCTTGTCAGAGGAGAAAATGAGCTTTCTAAAATAGGAATGTCTTCCCACAATAAAATCAGCCATCTAAACTATTCTGCGATTCTCAAACTTAAGAACAGGAAAGACACCGTCAATGTTCTCAAGTTTCAATCAGAATTGTGTAATGTTACCAAAAATAGACAACTTTTACTTTGTTTTCTGCCCAATTTCCTGCTGCTGCTCTAAGGCGGGCTCTCCGGAGTCGCTACACTTTGTGCTCACCCACTGCCTTTCTCGGATTTCTGTGCCGTCACATCTGAAAGATCAGTGAAAGTGGTGGCACCGTATGGCTCTAAAAGGGCTGTTAGGGGGCAAGGCTGCCCCAGCTGTGATGGCCGTGGGTGGGCTTGAAGCAAGGTGGTGGTTTAGTCAGAGTCGCATTTTTAAAAATTATTTTATTTGAGAGAGAGGGAGAAAGTGAGAGAGCACGGAGCAGGGGTAAGGGGCAGAGGAAGAGGGAGAAGCAGACTCTCTGATGAGTGGGGAGCCCCACTGGGACTTGATTCCGGGACCCTGGGATCGGGACCTGAGCTGACAGCAGATGCTGAGGCACTCAGGTGCCCAGAGTCACATTTTTAAAAAGATTAAGAATTAGCAACTGCAGAGAACTGTAGAGGACTGCTGAGAAAGGAACTAGCTTGCTGCCCAGAGGCGGGGGTGGGAGGGGGTGGCTCAGGATTGTACGCAGTCCAGTCTGCCCAGGAAGGGAGGCCTCAAACCCCTGCCCCCAGAGGCTGCACCCGGCCAGCTGGAGATGAGGGGCAGGAAGGCCTTAGCCGAGGGAACCAGAGGGAAGCTGAGGAGCTGTGGCCAAGCGGCTGAGAGTGGATGGAGTCCAGCAGGACTGAGGGTCAGAAACTGGGCTGAGTGGGTGGATGGGGGGAGGCTGTCAGGCTTGGGGAGGCAACGTTCTGGTCAGTAAACTCACTCAAGCCATTTGCTTCACCAGGGCTATTCCTTATGGTTTTTTTTCTCATCAAAATAGTCAGGAATACTTTTATAACCTCCAACCCAGAAGTATCAACCATGACACCTAGAGATCCAAATACACAAATGTCCCCAAGGTAGACTCACTCCCAGCCCCCCAGACACGTACTGTGCATCGCATACAATCACAATCGGGATTCTTCCACCTGGACGGATGAGCCCCCCGGGCTCCAGCTCTGTCACCTGCTTCCCCGACTTCCTCTCTTCTTTGTCCCCATCTTCTCCTTCACAAGCACAGTTGTCTGGGAGATGGAATTTAAAAGCAGAATTAGATCAGAAGAGAAGTGGTCTCTGACAGCGGTGGTAGGCTAGTGGAAATGCACGTGCACACACAAAATGCCAGACAGTAGGTGACAAAAACATCAGTGGGCAGCAGGCAGCCCGTCCCGAGTCTGGAACCACTCACAGGAAGCAGCACATCTAAAGCACTTCTGGGTATCAGTCAAGCTATTTTTGTCTTCTGCTCAGTCCCAAAACATCAGACAAGAGCCCAGAACCAAAACAGCACACAAACTGCTGTACCAGGCCGAGGGCCCGGGGAGCAGCAGCCGTCCTGTCACGCAGACCCCGCGGGCCCGTGGCCGGCTGACCTAACACAGTAACAGAAGAACCGTCTACCTGGAGAGGCTTCTTTGTTGTTCACCACACCGCTCTCTGACGCCTGACAGGTTGTATTTTTTTGGTAGTTATCTAGTGAGTTAATATTTTCATCCGAAAAATTCTTCTTCCCAGGAACAGGAAAAAGAGACCCTACTGGGCACTTCTGGGTTTCATCCAGCATTTGACATCTGAATTGTTTAGCTTTATCCCAGCCAGCCAGTTTACAGCTGACTAAGTTTTGAGGAGTATCTCCTTTGTTCCTGGAAAAAGAAAATGAGCCATGAATACAGACAAGATTCCTGAAGCTGAAATCATCAGCTAGCATAGAACACAGAATTCAATCTTACTAGTGAAAAGTGACGATAAATACCTTTATGAATGGAAGTCAAAAGGATATTTTAGGATGAAAAACTTCTCAAAGATCTCCATGAAGGAAAAAATGAACAGGCAAAATAAAGTTGGTTCTACAAAAATTCCTTCTTTTTTGTTTTTTTTTCCCAGAAATTCTTATATCACAATTTAAAACTCCTTAACATAACTTTATTTAAGTGACAAACTTACTCTATCCAGATCATCATATTTTTACTTTCTCCTTCTTTTAATGTTCCAAAATTTGTCATCCTTGTGACTTCAATACCACCTTTGTTCTTCAGTAAAAGGGTTCCATAGGACTCATTGGCAGCCTCTTCAATGCCAGCAGGGTCCCTGCAGAGAGCACCAAAGAACAGCATCACGGGAGCAGACACCCGGGAGGGAGCTCCACCACTGCCTCCCAGCCACCTTCTTTCCAGACACGCTGCACCTACTGCAGGGCCCACGGCTACATGAGGGATGAACCATCAATCCCCCAGGGACATATGGCCACAAACTACATACAGAGTTGTAGACAGTAAATCTGGCGTCGCTTCCCTCCCCACCCATGATGCAGCTCCACCCAGAAAATGAGGGCCAGGCCACAAACTCAGTGACATTCTCAACCACATTGGCGCCCCCTCCTCAGCCAGCTCCTGCCCCTCAAACTCCTCCCGTCCACGCATTCCTCCCTGCCACGTCACCCCCGACCCTTCCCTCCTCTTCTCATCCACAGTCCACATGTGCTGACGACAGCGGCCAACTCCTCCTCCCATGCCTCCCACAGTCTCGCCTCAGTCCTCGCCCCAGACCCAGGGTGCACTGGAAGCAGAGTCTCAATTCTTGGGGACAGCCAACATCTGCTGATGGAAGACTGAGAAGTATGAGCAAAGAAGGGTCAGGAATGACTGGAAGGTTTCTGGCTCAAGTCACCCAGAGGACGTGGATGGGTGTATCAGGAGGAGAGCGGAAGCTCCGCTTTGCACTCAGTCATTGGTGCCTCTTCCAACGTTCAACTAGGCACCCACACAGTGGCTCTGAGGGGAGCACACACACAAGGCTAATGCGGGGGAATCTGGACCAGCTCGCGGAGTGACCCACACAGAGTGTGGGGACCCACCGCCCCATGCCACCGCCAGCAGCCTCCATTGGGGGATCAGGAAGCCTGAGTGGGGTGACAGCACATAGGGTCACCCAGGGCAGAAACATGGCTCTTTGTCCAAGGCAGCACTCCTGGGGCTAGAACAGGGCTTGGCACACAGGCCATCACTGCCCTTCTGCTGAAGGGTGGGACATTCATTTCCATTATAAATTCAGGAAATGGGAACTGACTGCTCACAGGCTGGGAGTTCCCTGGGACCCAACACATTCCCTTCATCCACCACTCACCCTCTAATCCCCCACTCTGACTAGGAGATGATGAGGGGATTTTGAAGTCACAGGATTTGGGGTTGGATCACAGCCAGTGTCCAGTGATGAAGGTGGAAAAACTTGCCTTGCCTGTGAAGATGACTGCTGAGGCAGTCAAGGGAGAAACTTCATGCAATGCACCTGGGGCCAGAGAGTGACGCCCCTCCCCAAGGAGAACCAGTGCCCCCAGACCTACATCCACCCGGAGGCCACCTGAGGACCCAGAAACTGACCACCCACAGCCAGGGAGCCCTTCAGGCGCGCCCTGACCCATCCAACAGATGCTGGTCCACACCTGCTCAGAGCCACCACCCCTCTCGAAAACATAACACATTGAAAAGTCACAGAACATGTTAAAAAGTGCTTATAAAAAACCACAACAGACTAGACAATAAGGAAGTAGGATTAGAGACAAATGGTAAGTCACTCCCATGAATACACTCGGCCCTGAAGCCTGAGACGGCAACTACTTTCTCTCTGACGGTCAGTGAGGGGCAGGAGTGCCGCCACCCTCCTGTGCCTGTGCAATCAGGACCCCAGGTAACTGCAGTGTCATTTTTAGGCATTTCAGGCCTTAAATGAAGGGTCAAGGAAACACATGTTTTCATGGCACAGGTGTCTCCTTAAACTGAGCACGTGGCTCCAAGTGACTATGATGCCTAATGTGGGAAGTGAGCTGCCCGGCTTTTGCCCCAGGGCTCCTGGCTGCTCACTACCAAGAGGACAGAACTAGTGGGAAGCCTAGAGCCCAATTCACACACAAGGAGGGGACACACTACTCCTCTGGGACAGACACTGGCAATGAGTTCGTGTCAGGCCTGTGCTTACACCACTGAGTCCATTAGATGGAGCTAAATCCAGACTTCCTGTGCCTGCCAGGCCTTCAGGGCTGGTGAGAGGAGGTAAGGGCAATGTATCTGGCTTCACTGTCCCACAGATGGGCCAGAGTCATTCTCCAACAGCAAAGCAGGGTCCTGTGGGGGCAGGGGAACTGTGCACTGAGTGGCCAAGGATGACAGCGTCTGCTGGACGGATGGGGCACGGCCCCCCACCCCCCACACCTCCCCAGCCTTGAGCCAGGCGGTCCATCCTCTTGAGTCTGTCTGTCTGTAAACCAATGGCACTCCCCACTGTGCTGCTCCCTATAGACCCCACATGCACACCCTGAGGTGCCCAAAGAGAGACACTGAGGCAAGTACTCAGTGTGTAGTAGGAAACAGGACACAAACTCCTTCCTGCACAGAACCTGTATTCTAGGAGATCTGACGACACAGAGAAATAACTGAGGAGAATGCATAGTAAGCTCACTGGAGGTAAGTGCTAGGGAGAAAAAGCAGCCAAAGGGAGAGAGCAGGAGGCAGGGCAGGGTTGCCATCTACACTGAAAGCTGAGGGAGAGCCCCGTGGTGCTTTATAAACAAACATGTGGGGACAAGGTGGGAGGTTGCTGGGGAGCAGGATGAAGAACACGGATACCAGAGATTCAGTAATTCTAAGGGGCGCCTGGGTGGCTCAGTCCGTTAAACGTCTGACTCTTGGTTTTGGCTCAGGTCCTGATCTCAGGGTCACGACACTGAAATTTGCATCAGGCTCTGCGCTCTGTGTGGAGTTTTCTTGGGACTCTTACCCTCTCCCTCTGCCCCCCACCAATGAATAAATAAATCTTAAAAAAATTAAGAACCTACCATATCCAACATCTTCTAAAAAATACCAACACATGAAAGAACAAAAGCTATAAAAACCCACCAAAATGCGGAAATTGGCAATATAAGATTAAGGATTAAGAAGGAACTTCAACTTTAATCAACCACGAAGATCGCTGAAAACCTCTCAGAAGATACTTTCCTTTTACCCACACAGCTCGGGATTTGGACAGGCTATTATTTGAGCTTATTAAAGCAACTCTTAAAATACACTTCAATTGGGCCTCTCCCTTCCCAAAGAAGAGAGCCGTTTCCTCATTACCGTCTTTTCACTGGGGTCATGCACAGGGCTCTCCACACGTAGCATGACTGGCTGCTCTCCACCACCACGGCACTGACCATGTCATATCTTCTAGGCACGTATCCTTCAGCAAGTTTCAGAGAGTCCAAGGTGAAGAAGATGCTGTCATCTATCACCCCGTTTCTCCCACAGAGGCTAGAAATGCAGACCTGCAAGCACAGTAATTGACGACTGTGTAAACGTGCACTGCACCAGGGGCCCGCCTCTCCAAACCAGCCCAAGGCGGCTGCCCTCCAGAACCAGAACCACACACCTGGTGAGCTGTTTGGCAATACCTCACCTGGGCCCCCCTGCGGACAGAGTCCAACCTCCGGGGGGAGACCCTGGTCTTGGAGAAACAAAGCCCTGAAGATCTCATGCACGTGTGAGGACCTCAGAGCCAAGGCTGAGGCTGCGGAGTGAGAGCGGGTCAGGTGGCCGGTGCTCAGTTCCCATGTCTCCGTCCCAGCCCAGCACACGCTTCCACCTCCACCCTCGAAAACTCCAGTCTCCAATGCCAGAACATGCCAGCCTATACAGGCGAGCTCCAATCCTTCACCCACCCTCTCGTTCCCAGCAATTAGAACGTCTTCACATTCGGTGTCAACTACAGAACCTAGGATTTCAGCACATGAGCATGCCAGGTGATCTCCAACGATCTCCTTAAGGGAACCAGCATTCTCAGCAAGGAAACAACTTGACTTCCCAATGCACCCAGGAGAAGCCTGGGCTGCGAAAAGACAGGAAGACAAGGACAAGCGAGGGCCAGCACCTACCCTGTCCACGCGCTTGTACCTCAGCGGCTTCACTGAGATGGCCTCGCTGTTCCACGTGCCCGGCCGGATCCAGTACTCCGCCTCCACCCAGTCTCCCTTGCAGGGCTCGAAACCTCCAAGCAGGGAAACCATGGTGCTTACTTGGTAATGTTGTTTATACCAAAGTGTACAAGTCATTCTGAGGTTATGATACACTGAAACCATTTTTTTTTCTTAAAGCTTTTATTTATTTATTTGACACAGAGAGAGATCAAATCACAAGTAGGCAGAGAGGCAGGCAGAGAGAGAGGAGGAAGCAGGCTCCCCACCGAGCAGGGAGCCTGATGTGGGCCTCGATCCCAGGACCCTGAGATCATGACCTGAGCCAAAGGCAGAGGCTTTAACCCAATGAGCCACCCAGGCGCCCGAAACCATTTCTCTTCTACACAAGAAACCCATTTTCCATCTTAGCTCTCTTCTGGGTTTCCCCAGTTGAGTGGAGCAGAGAATGTTACAGACCTGCCTTTCTGCAGCCTTACCCTCTCCTGCCTACGTGGGCAAAGGCAGGGAGCCCAGAGGGGATTCTGGCTTGCGTGGTCAGATACCTGGTGTGTATAGTTTCGGGGTCCCATGTGGTTTCCAATATTCCCCATGTTTTCCTACGCAGTATTCCTAATTGCAACAAAATAAGCTAAACAGCAAATCTCTTCTGCCTCTAGGGAGTATGGCTCAAGTGTGGTGGACAGTTTCTCTATCACGGGCACTCCTCTCTGTCAACTCTTTCCAGAAGCAGTGTGAGTACCCCCACGCTCAGGTGACAAAGTACAGTGCACTCAGACCTGAGAGTTGGGGTGTCTATGCCAGCTTGGGGGGGGGAGCACTCAGTGCCAGACCCAGGGTGCGCCAGGCAGCTATGCTGCGGCCTGCAGGATGCAGGGTGCCCCTGGGCCACTGCTGGCAGGGTGGGTGGGGATGCAAGGCAACCGCGGCTCAGGGACATGCAGCGGTGTCACCGTCTGTCAGTGACGCAGGAAGCCTCGGCTGAGAGGGTCTGCTATGACACAGGGTGTGAAGCTACAACCTGTTATGACCTGTTTGTCATTTCGCAATACTTTTCACAGCAATTTGTCAAAGAATGGAAGCAGAGGGACACAGGGTGGCTCCAGCAGTTAAGGACCCGACTCTCTCGATGTCGGCTCAAGTCATATCTCAGGGTTGTGGGATGGAGCCCCATGTAAGGCTCCACGCTCAGTGGGGAGTCTGCCTGGGATTCTCCCTTTCCCTCTGCCCCTCCCTACTGCACATGCGCACCCTCTCTAAAAAAGTAAAAATAAAATAATACACAAAGGCCAAAAGCACATAATTTAAAACTGAGTTTGTTTCTCAAGAAGGCTGGTGATAAAGACCTGAGAGCCCAAACATCTCTTGACAGCTACTGATCAGCATGAGGGCCATAGTGGTACCACTGACGGTGTGAAACCAGAAGAGACAAACCCGATGGAGCATGGACTTCCATTTTAAGAGGACAGGCCCAGAAGCACCATTTTACAGGTTACAGGACATAGTTGTATGTTGACTTATAAATCATGACTTCATTTATCAAACATTTAACATAATTCTGCTAATTTTTTATCCGAAATCTCTTCAAATACATGTGAGAAATGAACAATACGTTAGTTGTATAAACAGTAATTTCAAAGAGAAAAACAGTGAAGCAGATTCAAATAATAGTTTGATTTTTTTTCCCCATCAGGATCATGGAATCATGGACGTCTGGGTGGCTCAGTTGGTTAAGCATTTGCCTTTGGCTCAGGTCATGATCTTGGGGTCCTAGGATTGAGCCCTGAATTGGGCTCCCTGCTTCTCCCTCTGCCTCTGTTCCTCTCTTTTGCTCCCGCTCTCTCTCTTTCAAATAAAGAAATAAAATCTTTAAAAAATAAAAAAATTGCAGTTATTGAAAATACAGCTTTAAACAGGAAGACAGTGATACTGCTTTCTACCAAAGCAACAGAGGAAATGAAGCCCTGAGGTCTCAGGAGCCTGCATGGCCCAAGTGGCTTAAAGCCGAAGTCGTATGACTGGACTCCACACTGTCCCAGCGTGCCCCAAGTCTTCCAAAAAAGCCCTTGATGTTTAACTGGGTAAACCAATATTCTGTAATGGAATGACTGAAACGGACAAGACATGTACGTTCACAGCATCCAGATTTGACGTAACATTCAAAAAAAATCAGAGACAACTTATTTGACAAGTTTTAGTTCATGATGGCATTTGATCACCTTTGCACTCAAAGAGGCAAATAGTACCTGTAAAAACATTTGAGCTGACATACTTACATGCATCAGTAAAAAATTTCAGACTTAAGGATTTAGTAGAATTTGTTCTGAGCTTACTAATATTTCCTCAATTAAAAATATTATAGCCTACAGGGAGAGCCAATCAAAGGTTTCAGTTTCGAGTTCATCAACCATAAAATGCAGTCTGAAGAAGATTCCAGACCACGGAATAAAAAAATGAAATTACTCAAAAATTTGTTTTTAATTTTATTAATTTTATTTTTCTTAAATATTAAGATTTTATTTATCAGTTTGAGAGCGAGAGAAAGAGAGAATGCGTGCACATGGCGGGGGGTGGGGGCAGAGGGAAAGGGAGAGAGAAAATCTCAACCATACTCCCCATTGAGCTGAGTGTGGGGTCCAGTTAAGCGGGGCTGGATCTCACAACCCTGAGATCATGAACTGAGCCAAAATCAAGAGACAGACGCTTAACCAACTGAGCTACTTATGCGCCCCAATGTATGTTTTTTAGAATACTAATGACATGGTATTAGAAATGCTGAAAAATTAAAATGTTATTATGTGTCAAGTATATAACTGAATAATATTAAGTTGTCTTAATAGGCCCAAGTATTCTTTTTCTTAAAAAAACTGTTTTGCGAGCTTTGCGCAGTGGCCAGAAAAAAAAAAAAAAAGAGAGAGAAAAAAAAAGAAAAAACTGTTTTGCAAATAGTTTCTGAATAATGCTACTCCAGAGGTCCGCCAATATAGTAAAGTCAATCTGTTCGTCGATATGCAAGTATTTAAAAAGTGGTTCAATTCGTTGTCACACCCCTTCCCACTTCTCAGCATGTACCAGTCTGGACACGAACTGATGCGACCCCCTGGCTGTAACTGTGGCCATGGGAGAGGAGAGAGCCACAGTTAGAACACCAGGTGGGGGTGTGATCCTAACTTCTCTCCCCTCTCTTCTGGCAATTGGTGGGTGCTCTCCTTAGGCTAATCCCAACCAGAAACCAGAGGGCAAGGCTGGGCGGTCCATACTGGGCAGGCCTCGGGGCAGAGTGGGGTGGATGCAGAAAGGCATCAGAGACTGTCCAGTTCCAAAGACTGAAGAACTACGGCCACGGGGAGGGTGTTTGGAGGGCTGGGCTTCAACCCAGGAAAGAGGTGCCAGCTGCTGGGTTGAGGTTTTCAGAGAGAAAAATCTAAGAAACTCAGGGATGCAGGCAGACAAAGAGCAGGGCCTGAAGTAGCGCAGTGGTCACTATGGCGCACCCCCACACAGGGCACAGAACCCTTTCTTGCGTGTGGCACCCGCTCTTGGGCCTGGTGAAAGGGCTTAGGAAGGACCCATGGCACTTGCTCTTTATCTCACAAATGGGTCCATAAACCAGTTTAACGTGACAAGAAAGAAAGAACCTGGCTTGTGACCCAGGCTGGGAGCTCGGGTCGTACTGGTTACGTGGACATGCAGATGCTATCCACTGCTTCCCCTGCAAAGAAAGAGGAAGAAGCAGGTCTGTCACACACTTGGGCTCTAGACCCTGCTCTTAGGCCAGTGACTCCTACCCCGGGCCATTGTGTCTCCCAAGCCATGTCCACAGACATTCTAGGTTCTCATAACTGGGGGCTAGGATGGCAGTTACTGGCATCTAGTGGGTAGAGGTCAGGGATGCTGCTCAACACATCCCACAATTCACAGGGCAGTCACCAAAATGGAATGGCCAGCCTCAAATGTCAGAGAGCAGAGCACAAGAAAGCCTGCTTTAGGCTGAATGCCTTATTCCATTTTAGCGGCCTTGGTCAAAAGGATTAAGGAATAACTGGATCTTCATGTGTAAAATAGCTTGGGTGCCCCTCCTGATGTTAAGAATGCTGGGGGCTGGGGGTAGTGTTTACTTTAAACAAACAAATAAAACAATCAAACAAACACAAAACTTAAAAACAGAATTCTCATGAGTGTTTTTGGTGGGCCGAGATCTGAAGTGTCATCCACAAAACTGGGCTGATGGCCACCACTGCCCTTACAGTCCGAGACTGAGGGGACTCTGTGATCCTGAGACCTTACCTCCCACCTTCACACTGTTCAGTATTCACAGGCTCATACTCGTCCCCGGTGACACCCTTTCCTGAAACAGTCAGACCTTGCACACCTTCCATGCACACCGTGCACAGATGAACTAGACTCATGCTGGATACTTTGGAAGGGTCAGAACACAACCTGTGCTTCACCTGGACCTTCCTCATAGAGCCCTTGGTCTGCTCTGCATGCAGGGAAGCTGGGCCTTACAGCCCCAGAGGAATCCTAAGGGCACTTCCTGCCCTACCACACTTGCACAGTTTCTGCAGAGCAGAAAACCCTGTCCTGTCTATTCTCCTTCCCATTAGAGCGCATTCTACAAAACAGTGCCAGGCCCATAGTAAGGCCTTCCAATATTTGCTGAATGAATGCCAAGAAAGAAAATGGTATATTCTGACTCTCCCTTAAGTAAATGAAACATCTAGCCCAATTCTTCCTTCTCTCATGTTCCGATCAGGGATGTGCAATGGTATCCTGCCACCTGTTTTTGTAAATACAGTCTGACAGGAACACACTGTACCTTTCTGCTTCAGTGCTGCCTCCGGGCTGTGTTCAGGCTACCACTAGCTTAGAGGTAAGGAGCTGCAAGAAACCACGTGGCCCACAACTGTACTATCTGGCCTTTTCCAGAAAAGGTCTGTGACCTTTGTTTTGGACTCCCATTATCTTTTTTCACATCGTGTTTTCTCTTTCAAGAATGTTCTTTTTGCTATGGATGTCAGGCTGTCAGCTATTTGGACTCTCTGAGCACGACTTTCTCAGCTCCAGAAGACTTCAGACTGTGCTGGAAATGCCTCCACCTGTGCTTCAGGTACCAGTCCTCATGGTCAACTACTTCAGCACCTTCCAGCAGTATCTGCAGTATTAACTGTGTCCCCATCTGGGAGTGACTTCCTATTGGCATAGTTACAGAGACCTGGGATTCCCTTTGAAGCTGAGGAATTGCAGGATCAGTTTTTCCAGAACTGAGAGTTTTCTGACAGAACAGAGATTGAAAAATCCCAGCCACCTGTCAATTTCATTCTGGAAACTGCCAGGGTTAGCAATCAAGGTCAGAATTCTGGTTTTTACATCTAAGAAAAGTAGAACAGCAGGCGGCCAGGTGGGCTGAGCTAATCACCGTCCTGCACTGGACTCCCTGGTGGCCAAGGTAAGAGAGAATTATGGCTCTCCCTCTCTCAACATGTGGCTGGCAGGGTGAGCAGCTGGAATTCAGCTTAAGAAGCACTTTGCCCACACAGCCTTTCCAATCTTGCCCAATTCCAAGGCATGTACAGGTCTGTTTCTCCTTGGGAGGAAGGTCTAGGGTCTTACTCATCTTGGTCTCCTACTGTCTTACTCCCCACCCACCACTGTAGACAGCAATACACAATAAACGGTTGTTGAGTTAAACTCAAGAATGGCATTAACAAATTACATATTTAGGCATAAAAACAAAATTTTAGATAGCTAAAAACAAATGCAATTAAAAACGGATATACATTCGTGGGAAGGACAAAGTTATCCCCAAGTCCTATTTTAAAACATCTGAAGCACTGTAAAAACAGCAGTTGCCTTGTACATCTATGACACTGTTGACTTAGATCAGTAACAATGCTTACATAAAAAGGAACAATTACCCAGAAATTAGTGACTCCATTCAACAAATGACACAAAACAAACCATAGCAGTCTACACCATCTACACTGCTTGGAGCCAACACCTGGCGAAGACGTTCTAGTTCAAAACCCTCTCAAAAAAAAAAAAAAAAAAGGATGCTCAAATTTGACCTCTTCAAAGTTTGTAACCATCTAAAAGCTAATTCATAAAATTAAAAAAAAAATACAAAAACCTCATTTCAAACGTGAGCAGAAACCCATCTAACATACCTTCACAAACACTCTCCAGAGAGAAGTATGTGGTCTGACTGATGTAGCCAGCACCCTCCATCAGGGAAGTCACACAGCCAATCAGCACTCGGGGGCTGGAGTCTGAAAGCCCTCTGCCGTGGTTTTTGCTGTCATCTTCCCACTTATCAGAGACAGCCTCCACCTGCAAGACAAACTGCTATTCAAACCAAAATAAAAGGACTAAAAGGGAAGCAAACTACAGGCAAGTATCTCTTATGAATTCAGATATTAAAAATCCTCAACAAAATACTAAGAAGCCAAATATGAGAGTGTATTATTAGGGTTACACAGTGCAATCAAGGCCAGTCTACCCATAATGCAAAGATGGTTCCACACATGAAAACTGATCAATGTAATACACCACACATTGGTAAAACAAAGGAAAAAAACACATGAAATTTTCAGCTGATGTAGAGAAAACATTTGACAAAACAACACCCTTTCATGACAGAACACTCCAACCAGGAATCGAAGGAGACTTCCTCAATGTGATTAAGCCCACGCATGAAAAACCCACAGCTAACATCACATTCAGTAACGGAGAGTTTGAAACCTTTTTTTCCCTTAGGATAAGGAACTAGGCAAGGAAACTTTGCTACTTTCGTTCAAAAAAGGTATTCAGGCCCTAACCAGAGAAATTGGGCAAGAAATAAAAGGCACCCAAACTAGAAAGGAAAAAGTAAAAATATATGTTTACAATGGCATGATCTTACACGTAGAAACTGCTAAGTATTCCATAAAAAATCTGTTAATTAATTTTTTAAATTTCAGCTAATGATTTAGCAAACTTGTAGCATACAAAATCGACATAGAAAAATCAGTCATATCTGTACGTACTCACAATGAACAATCCCAAACCAGAAATTTAGAAAACAATTCCGTTTATGATACCATCAAAAAGAATAAAACACTTAGGAATAAAGTTAACCAAAAAGATGAAATACATACACTAAAAACTACAGAATGTGGCTGAAAGAAGTTAAAAAAAAAAGACACAAATAGATGGAAAGACAAAGCATTCGTGGACCAGAAGACCTAATGTTAATATATCAATACTATCCAATGTGATTTAGATTCAAAGTAATCCCTCTGGAAATCCCAATGACATTTTCAATAGAAATAGAAAACCCCATCCTAAAATTCACCTGGACTTTCAAGGGACCCTGAACAGCCTAAACAATCTCGAAAAGGAAGAACAAAGTTAGAGGATTTCAAAACATGCTATAAAGCTACAGTAATCAAGAGTGGCAGTGCCATAAAGACAAACGTAAGACTGGTGGAATAGAATATGGTCAAGTGATTTTCAACAAGGGTGCTGAGACCACTCAAAGAAGAAAAGGTTTTCCCCATTGTGCAGTCCTCTCAAAAAATGGTGCTAGGAAAACTGGATACCAACACACAAATGAATGAAGGCAAACGCTTACCCAACATCATATTCAAAAATTAACACAAGATGGATCAAAGACTTCAATTTAAGAGCTAGAACTATTAAACTTTTAGAAGCAAGCAAAGGTGAAAATCTTCATGATCTTGGATTAATCAATGACTATTTTTAAAAAGATTTTATTTATTTATTTCACAGAGGGAGAGAGATCACAAGGAGCCAGAGAGGCAGGCAGAGAGAGAGGAGGAAGCAGGCTCCCCGCCGAGCAGGGAGCCGGATGTGGGCCTTGATCCCAGGACCCTGAGATCATGACCTGAGCCGAAAGCAGAGGCTTTAACCCACTGAGCCACCCAGGTGCCCAATCAATGACTTTTTTCATTGTGATATCAAAAGCACAGGCAACCTAAAAAAAGGATGAATTGCACTTCATCAAAATTTAAAACGTTTGTGTACCAAAGAATACTATCAAGAGAAACCGAAAAGACAACCACAGAATGGGAGAAATGTTTGTAAACCACATATCTGATAAGGGATTAATATCCAGAATATATAAAGAATTTCTGTAAGTCAAGAAGACAATAAACAAGACAGCTAAAATATGGACAAAGAACTTAAAATAGACATTTCTCCAAAGAAGGTATATAAATGACCAATAAGCACATGAAAAGATGTTCAACATCACTGATTATTAAGGAAAGGTAAATCAAAGCCACAGCAGGATACCACTTTGTATCTGCTAGGATGGCTGCTGTCAAGAAAATGAGAGTAACTTGTGTTGGCGAAGATGTAGGAAAACTGGAATCTCTGCATTGCTGGAGGGAATATAAAATGGTGCAGCTACTATGGAAAAGTTTGTTGGTTCCTCAAAGAGCTAAACATAGAATGAGTATATATGATCTCTGTAATTCAACTCCAAGGTATATACCGAGAAGAAAACAGGGACTCAAAGACACTTGTTCAAAAGAGCATTATTGTAGAAACATCCCAAGTGTTCATCAACAGGTGAGTGTAGTCTATACAAAACAATGGAATATTCTTCAGCCATAAAAAGGAATAAAATTCTGATATAGGTTACATGGATAAACCTTGAAAATATTATGCTAAATCCAATAATGCAAACACAGAAGGACAAATATTAGATGATTCCATGTGCATGACTTACCCAGAATAGTCAAATTCATAGAGACAAAAAGTAGAACAGTGAATTATTGTTTTAGGAATGATGATCGTGAAAAATAATGGTAATGGGTGCACAACGATGGGAATGTACTTGTCACTGGACTGTATATCTAAAAATGGTTAAAATGGTAAATTTTATGTTATGTGTATTTCAGCACAGTAAAGCTATGTAAAAAAATAAGCAAGGAAAGTCCACATTTTTCAGGAAATCAGTAGATACTACCTAATGTTGGCAAATCAAGCAAAGGTGTAACCATATTGTTTAAGTGATTCAGGAATCTACTGAAGAGCTAAGAACAGAAACCAAGAAAAGCAATGGGCCTGAGGAAATAAAGCACCGCTGGAGTAGATGCAAGTTTTTTATTTGTTTGTTTGTTTTCTGTAGCACTATAGGCCAGAGCAACCTACTAAAACTTTCTGCAATGACAGAGACTTTTTTTTTTTTTTGACAGAGACGTTTTATGTTTGTGCTGCCCAATTTGGTAGCCATCAGTTTCACGAAGCACTTAAAATGTGGTTAGTGAAGCTAAGCAATTTTAAATTTTATTTACTTTTAATACATTTAAATAACTACATACATTGGTGCTATCATATTGAATGATGCAATTCTAAAATTTGATATTTAAATGTACTATTTTTAAGATTTAAAAAGATAATATTAAGCGTTAAGATGCCACTTACTAACTAGAATAGTAGTTAAAGTACATCTCAAGTTTTTTTTTTTAAAGATTTCATTTATCTACTTATTTGAGAGAGAAAGAGTAAGTGAGCAGGAGGCAGAGAGAGAGAATCTGAAGCAGATTCGGTGCTGAGTGCAGAGTCCAACGTGGGGCTTGATCCCATGACCAGGAGATCATGACCTGAGCAAAAACCTGAAGTTGAGGGCGCCTGGGTGGCTCAGTGGGTTAAAGCCTCTGCCTTCGGCTCAGGTCATGATCTCAGGGTCCTGGGATCGAGGCCCACATCAGGCTCCCTGCTCGGTGGGGAGCCTGCTTCCTCCTCTCTCTCTGCCTGCCTTTCTGCCTTCTTGTGATCTCTCTCTCTGTCAAATAAATAAATAAAATCTTAAAAAAAAAACCCAAAAAAACACAAACCTGAAGTTGACGCTCAATCGACTGAGCCACCCAGACTCCCCAAACCATTTTTTCTTTTTTGAGAGAGAGAGAGAAAGAGAGGGGGAGAGAGAGAGAGAGAACTGCGTGTGTGCATGGGGTGGGGGTTGGGAATGGGAAAGGGAGAAAGACAGTTTCGAGCAGGCTTGACGCCCAGCAAGGAGCCCGACGTGGTGCCAATCCCACAAACCCTGAGATCATGACCTGAGCCAAAATCAAGAGTCAGACGCTTAAGCTTAACCCAGGCTTCCTCATCTCAACCATTTTTAAAAAGAAGTTGGGCTCCGTAAGTTTGCCAGCTACCAAATTATGTAACAAACCCCAGCAGATTTCCTATGTAGGAAAAAAACCATAAATTTAAAAATTTAGGGGGCACCTGGGTGGTGCAGTAAGTTGAGTGTCTGACTCTTGGTTTCAACTAAGGTCTGATCTCTGGGTCACAGGATTGAGCCCTGCATTAGACTCCACACTGGGCATGGAGCCTACTTAAGATTCCCTCTCTCTCTCTGCCCCTCTTGCTCATGCTCTTGATCTCTCCTTAAAATAAATAAATAAATCTTAAATCAATAAAAATATAAAGCAAAGTTGTATTGCTAATGGAATATAAACATTAAAATTCTTGGAAATAAACAAGAAATTTGCATAATCCAAATAAAGCTATTGAGCTGTAAAAAGAACATAAAGGAGGGCTTCAATAATTGTAGTTGAAGAAGGGTGTACATGATTAACTTGTTGTTTAGCCTAAATGGACCCACAAACTCCGTGCTGTCCAAAGTGATTCTGAGCCGAGTAGGACAAACAACAGAATGACTCTAATGTTCACCCAGAATCATCAGAGAGTGGGAGAATTCTATTCGCATCGAGGAGGGAAATCTGCCTACCACCCATGGGTGAGACAGTGCCACAAGGGCCCACACATAGGCATGAGGACCAAGAGGGGCCCATGCACGTGGGGTTCTGGTGTATGATAAAGGGATATTCTTGATAGAAGGAAGAAAAGTGGGATGACTGGTCAGCTACTGAGAAAGAAATGTCTGGTTCCCTCTTTCAGTCTGTATAGCATATAAATTCCAGGCAGACTAAATATTTAAATGTCAATAAATAATTTTCAGAGGAAAACCTGAGTGCATACGTCTAAGAAGTAGAATAAGCCTCTCTAAGGATTCTTAGATGGCAAAAACCACGTGGAAAAGATAGATACATTTAACTACATAAAACAAAACTTTAAAAAACAAAATCAAAACATAGTCTTGGGGGAAATATCTACAATACCGTCATATAATAATTTTCCTTAAAAAGGTCTAATTTCCCAACAAGACAAAGATGTCCACTCTTCCCACTTTTATTTGACATAGTACTGGAAGTCCGAGCCATAGCAATTAGACAACGTACATAAATAAGAAGCATCCAAATTGGTAAGGAAGAAGTAAAACTTACCACATGCAGACGACATGATACTATATACGTTTAGAAAACCCAAAGGCTCCACCAAAAAACTACTAGAGCTGATAAACGAATTCAGTAAAATCATAGGCTACATATCAACGTATAGAAATCTGTTGTATTCGTATACACTAATAATGAAGGTGCAGAAAGCGAAATTAAGAAAACCATCCCATTTACAACTGACCAAAAACAATAAAATACTTAGGAATAAACTTAACCAAAGGGGTGAAAGACCTGCACTCTAAAAACGCTAAAACGCTAATGAAAGAAACTCAAGACACTGCAAAGAAAAGACATTCCATGCTCATGGATTAGAAGAAAAATACTGTTAAAATGTCTATACTACCTAAAGCAACCTACACATTTCATGCAATCCCTCTCAAAATACCAACATCATTTTTTTTTTACAGAACTAGAACAAACAATCTTAAAACTTGCATGAAGCCACAAAAGACCTCGAAGAGCCAAAGCAATCCTGAAAAGGAAAAACGAAACTGGAGGCATCACAGTTCCAAACTTCAAGTTACGTTACGAAGCGGTAGTAATTAAACAGTATAGTCCAGGCATAAAAATAGACGCAAAAATCAAGGTAATTGGATAAAAAAAAAAAAAACAGAAATAAACCCAGAGTTATACGGTCGGTTAATCTTCGACAAAGGAATGAATATCCAATGGGAAACAGGCAGTCTCTTCAACAAACGGTGTTGGGAAAACTGGACAAGTAAAAGAATGAAACTGGATCACATTCTTACACCATACACAAAAGTAAATTCAAAATGGATGAAAGACCTAAATACAACGCCTGAAATCATAAAAATCTTAGAAGAGAGCACAGGCAATAATTTCTTTGACATCAGCCATAACAACGCTTTTCTAGATGTCTCCTGAGGCAAGGGTAAAAAAAAGCAAAAATAAATGATTGGGACATCAGCAAAATAAAAAGCTCCTGGACAGCAAAGGAAATAATCAACAAAACTAAAAAGCATACTGAATGGGAGAGGATATTTGTAAATGACATCTGATAAAGGATTAGTATCCAAAATATAGAAAATAATTCCTGTAACTTAACACCCCCAAACCAAATAATCCAATAAAAAAATGGGCAGAAGGGGCGCCAGGGTGGCTCAGTGGGTTAAAGCCTCTGCCTTCGGCTCAGGTCATGATCTCAGGGTCCTGGGATCGAGGCCCGCATTGGGCTCTCTGTTCAGCAGGGAGCCTGCTTCCTCCTCTCTCTCTGCCTGCCTCTCTGCCTACTTGTGATCTCTCTCTCTCTGTCGAATAAATAATAAAAATCTTTAAATAAAAAAAGTGGGTAGAAGACATGAACAGACATTTCTCCCAACAAGACATCCAGATGACTGACAGACACATGAAAAGAGACATCTCTCATCGTCAAGGAAACACAAATCAAAACCACAATGAGATATGTCACACTGGTCAGAATGGCTAAAATCAACATGTCAGGAAACAACAGGTGTTCGTGAGGACATAGAGAAAGGGGACCCCTTGTGCACGGTTGGTGGGAATGCAAGCTGGTGCAGTTCCTCTGAAAAACAGTATGGAGGTTCCTCAAAAGTTAAAAATAGGGGTGCCTGAGTGGCTCAGTCATTGGGCTGCTGTCTTCAGCTCAGGTCATGATCCCAGGTCCTGGGATAGAGTCCCACATCAGGCTCCCTGCTCAGCTGGGAGCCTGCTTCTCCCTTTCCCTCTATCTGCTGCTTCCCCTACTTCTGCTCTCTGTCAAATAAATAAACAAAACCTTAAAATAAAAACAAGTGGACCCTTATCTTAAAAAAATAAAGTTAAAAATAGAACTACCCTATGATCCAGTAATCGTACTACTGGTATTTATCTCCCAAACACAAAGACTTTAATTCAAAGGACACATGTATTTCCTATCTTTACAGCAGCATTATTTACAATAGCCAAATTATGGAAGCAGCCCACGTGCCCCATCAAGAGATGAGTGAATAAAGAAGAGGTGGTATATACCCATACATAAAATGGAATATTACTCAACTATCAAAAAGAGCAAAATCTTGCCATTTGCAGTGACGTGAAGGGAACCAGAGAGTATTATGCTAAGCGAACTAGAAAAAGACAAATACCATAAGATTCCACCCATATGTGAAATTTAAGAAACAAATTAACAAAGAGGTAAAAGAGAGACAAACCAAGAAACAGATTTGTAAATATACACAACAAAATGACGGTCACCAGAGGAGAGATGGATGAAATAGGTGATGGTGATTAAAAAACCATTTTTTAAAAATGAAAATGACATTTCACAGAGAAATTCTGAACCCCAGTAGTGTTCCTCCAAAAGACCAAAAAGTTAAGAATGGGGAGAGGGAGAATGAAGCCTGGACAGGCTGACATGGTGAAATCACGCCTGAAAAAGAGGCTATGCAGAGGAGAATTTTCCCCAAAGAAAAAGTTCTTGTTCATTCTATTTCTAACGGCTTACGGCAGATTGTGGTGATGGCTGCGTAACTCTGTGAGTAGATGGAAACACTGAACTGTATACCTCAAGTGGGTGAACTGTATAATACATAAATTGTATCTCAATAAAACTCTTTTTGAAGATTTTACTTATTTATTTAAGAAAGACATACAGCCAGCCAGTGGGGAGGGACACAGGGAGAGGGAGCAGCAGACTTCTGGCTGAGCGGGGAGCCCCAATGCGGGACCAGATCCCAGGACACTGGGATCTTGACCTGAGCCTAAGGCAGATGCTTAATTGACTGAGCCATCCAGGCGCCCTATCTCAATAAAACTCCTCACGATGACGACAACAACAACAACAGCAATAACAACAACAAATCTCTAATCTCCCGAATATAGAAACTTTAATTAAAAAAAAAAAACCAAAACTTCAAGGGCACCTGGGTGGCTCAGTTGCTTAAACGACTGCCTTCAGCTCAGGTCATGATCCTGGAGTCCCAGGACTGAGTCCCACATCCGGCTCCCTGCTCAGCAGGGGGTCTGCTTCTCCCTCTGACCTTCTGCCCTCTCATGCTCTCTCTCACATAAATAAGTAAAATGTAAAAAAAAACTTTAAACAAAAAAAGGTATAAAGAATATGAAAATAACTCATAGAAAAAATGTGAAAAATTGGGGTACCTGGGTGGCTCAGTCAGTTAAGTATCTGCCTTTGGCTCAGGTTGTGATCCCAGGGTCCTGGGATCAAGCCCCAAGTCAGGCTCCCTGCTCAGCGGGGGAGTCTGCTTCTCCCTCTGACCCTTCCCCCTCTTGTGCTCCCTCTCTTTCAAATAAAGTCTTTAAAAAATGTGAAAAATTAACCTACTTTAAGGCTTAAGTGCAAACTGGGCACCTGGGTGGCTCAGTCGCTTAGGTTAAGCATCTGCCTTTGGCTCAGGTCATGATCCCAGGGTCCTGGGATCGAGCCTCGTATTGGACTTGGGAGTCTGCTTCTCATGAATAAAGAAAGAAGATCGTTAAAAAAAGGGTTAACCTCAAATTAAAATTATGAAATCACTTTTCATTTATTAGATTGGCAAAGATATCAGAGACTTAGAACATCCACATCTTTGCCAACTTTGGGTAACTGGCAGTCTCTTATCCTGCTCCTGAGAGTATAAATTAATTTGTGCATTATTAGAGGATAATCTGATTACCACTGAAATGTTAAATGTGTATATGCTTTGACTAACAATTCCACTTCTAAGACTTCTGGCACAAAAATACTACTTTCAAATGAAAACAATTGCTGAATACAATCTACTAATTATCCTTGCTAACTGGATTACAAGGGTCCACTCTTTCTGCCACCTCGAAGCCTGCAGAGCCTGCTGGAACAGGACCCCTAAAACAATACGTATGTCTGGAAGGCTATGGTCCCGGGCCATTCTTGTTGGCTACAAGCGGGGTCTCTGGAACCAGGGGAGACACAGCTCTTCTTAAAACTGGAGGTGTTTATGCTCCGATGAAGCTGAATTCCGTTCAGGCAAGAGATGTGCTTCTGTGTACAAAGCAATGAACAACACAGTGACCACTGGTGGCAAACCTAAAAAAGCCAGAGCAATCTGGGGAAAAGTACCGCGTGCTCCTGGAAACAGCGGCATGGTCTGTGCCAAATCCTGAAGCAGAATCCACGCGATGCTGCGCCCTTCAAGGATTTAAACTTAGTGAAAAATAACTACATAAGGGTGTAGATTTGTTCTCTCTCTAAAAAAAAGATCATCCAATGATGATCACTTTTAACAGTTTTTAAAATACTAGAACAAGTAAAAACGTCCAGCATTCTTTGCCGTGACATAAAACCACAGACGTGCTTTACGTTCTGAATCATAAATTTCCACGTTGTCTGACTAATGCGCGGTGACCGCCGTCGACCCTCCAAGGCAGAAACCGTCAGGAAAACCAAGCGGGCCCGGCAGTCGGGCTGCAGCCTGTGCGCCGCGCACGCGGTCTCTGAGCGGGTCCGGAAAGCTGGGGCCCCAGCACGGAGAGACTTCGCCAGCGCGCGGCCCTTACCCGGATAGCTCTGAGTCCCTTGGACACCTTATCTTCCTGCACAAGCGCGACGACCTCCTGTCCCACGTCGAGAAGCACTTTGCTGGTCACGGCTTCGTTGCAGAAGTAGATCAAGTCGTCGATCATGCCGTAATCGCCGCAGTACCTCGTCACGACCCCCTGCACGGTCTTCAGCCCGGTGTCACCTGAGGTGCGGACACCGAGAGGTCGCGCGGACCTTCCAAGCAAAGCCAGCGCGCGTTACAGAGGGAGGTGGCGCCGCGCGCGCCCGGCGGCTCGGAGCCCTGAGCGGGAAGAGCCTCGGGCGCTGGGGGGCGGCGGCGAGCGGGTCTCGAGAAAGCAGGGTCCGCAGGGAGCGGGCGAGGCCCCTCTGAGGGTTACAGGCTGGGCGGGGGCGCCGGGCGAGCTGGGGGTGCGCCGCCCGGGCGTGTCCCCGCGAGGCCCCGAGACGCTAAGCACGCTGCGCTCGCTCCAGTCGTCCAAGGGAGGCCGTCGCAGCCTCCCCCGAGCCGGCGGCCCGCGCTTCACGGGACGGAACCGAGTGCAGCGCACCGGCGCCGGGGGAGCCGCGGCTGCGCGCCGCCATCGCTCCCGCGGTCTTCCTTCGTCCGCAGACACATCGGGAGCGGCGTCAGGACATTCCGGCCTGGGCCGCCGAACCCCGGTCCAGGCCGGCCAAG
>LNAC01000999.1:338908-357465 GCA_002007465.1 Ailurus styani | reverse complement strand
TGCGGGGGGCCGGGGGGCCGGGGGCCCGCGTCGGGAGGCGCTGACAGCGCTCAGCGCTGGGGGCACTGGGAGCGGGGCGAAGGGCTCCTCGTTTTCCTCACGTTCACAGCGTTTGGGTACGAGTGATACTTCTTTTACTGGACACGGCTTCCTTTAACTCGCCTCGTTTCAGAGTGGTGCGAAATCGACGATCGTTTTACTGCTGGTGCGAGACTTGCAGCCGAGGGCGTCCCAGAGCCGTCCGTGCCCTCTGATGCCGGGGGCCGCGGCCCGAGCACCATGACGCGGGAGGACCAGTGCAGGGAGGAGCTCAGCTACGACCGGTCGCCCACCCTGGAGCGGGGAAGGCCCGAGGCCGGGAGCTACGCCCCGAACGCCAAGCCCAGCGAGCTGCAGCTGACCACGAGGCTGCCCCCGTGCTTCACTCACAAGACGTGGGTCCTCTCCGTGTTGATGGGGGTGAGTAGCTCCTCGCTGGGACCAGGGAGGCGTCACCCACCGTGCGGCCCAGGAGAGAGCGGCTCCGGGGTGCTCCTGGGCGGCCTCGCGGGTGCTCATGTGCTCACCTCGCAGGCGTGCCTGGGATTCCATTCCTGAACACCTGCTGCCACCTTGGGGCTGGGGCTTCTGCGTGTTCCACTCAGCTGGGGACAGCCCGGGGCCCATGGGGCCCCTCCGTGGGGTCTGCGGTCGCCCTGCACAGACGGGTCGAGGGGCTGTGCTGAGGGCAGGCCTCTGGCTGACTGGGGCCTGGGTCGGGGTCTCAGAGGCGGGAATCCCGGGCCTGGGGCAGGAGGAAGCCTGGGGCCAAGGTGGCAGGCCTGGGATCGGAGACCTTTTCCCTCAGACATGCCTGGGTGGGCGCCTGACCCCTGAAGCAGTGATTCCGGCCCCAGAGCAGGCTCGCCGGGGGCCGGGCCGCTGGACGCACCTCTCTTCGGGCTGGACCCCAGGGCTCTGTGTGGCCTGGGCTGAGAACCAGGATCCAGGCAGGAACCTCCCCCACACTGGGCTTCCCCAGGCCCCCCTTCCCCTGAGCTGTGACCGCGTCCCACTGAGGCTGGAACCCCATCCGCCCTGGGTGCTGAGGAAGGCCCTCCTCCCTGTTCCCAGGCCCTGGGCTCTGTGCATGGCCCACAGCCACCCGGGGCCAAGGTGTGTAATCCTGCTCGTCCCTGCCTCACGGAGGTGTGTATCGTGGCCTCCCTTGTTCCCAGGCCCCCCCACTCCCATCACGGTGGGGCATGCACGACTCCTGGCCCAGACCCAGAGCCTCACCCTCGGCGGGGTTTCCATCTCCCAGACCTGGGGGAGGCACAGGTGCCCCTCACAGCTGGGAAGCCCTTGGCCTTGTGGTCGTTCCCCAGCCATCCGCTTGGATCAGCTTTGCAGAGAGCACGGGAGCTCTCGGCCTCTGAGACTGGCCCTGAGGGTGCGGTGCTAAGGCTCCTGAGACTGCGTGTTGGGGTGAGGGAATGTCCTGGGGAGATGCACCGTTTCTTGCTCGAGATTCCGACAGAGGCCTCTGCATCCCTCCCCGGTCAGTCCGACCCTGTGGGGGAGAGACGGGGAGGAGTCGGGCGTGGCGGGATCTGGCCTCCGGTGACAGCGTTCAGCCGGGGTTCCGTCCTGGGCAGAGGACTCGTGGTCCGGCTGCCTGATCGTCCAGCGGGCTCGTGTTGTCCCCTGAGCCGCTGCTCTCTTGCAGAGCTGTCTGCTTGTGACGTCGGGGTTTTCGCTCTACCTGGGAAACGTGTTTCCGTCGGAGATGGATTACTTACGCTGTGCGGCAGGCTCGGTAAGCATCGCTCCTCCGTCGCCCCCTCAGTGCCGGGATTTGAGGCTGTCCTTTGGGAGTTCTTTGCTCTGAGATTTGCCCGTTGCTATCACCTGCTCCCCTTCGGACTTTAGTTTCAAGTAAGATTTGATGCACGTCTGAGGTTCTCGCCGCAGACTCCTGGGCAGGAAACGGCGCTTGGGTGTCTGAGAGCTGCGTGCCGCGTCGGGCTGCCCTGAGCTGGCGGGATGCCCGGCCTCTGCTCCCTTAGGACAAAGCTCCTTGAAAGAATTGGACCTGTCCCCTGCTGCTGTCTCTGGAGCCTTCTCCGCGCCCTTTGTCGCCATGGGAGTGGCCCTTCTTGGGGGTCCCAGTGCCATCTGGCCCGGATGCTCCCGGGCAGCACTGCCCTAGGCTGGACATTTCAGCAAAGTCCTTGGTGGTGCCGTTCACCCTCAGAAGCGACAGGCTGGGGAGAGTAGCTCCTGCCAGGTCCCCCTCTGCCCTTGTAGGCTCTGTCCCTGTGGCTCGTGGGGCCTGCGGGGGTCCGGGTGCCCACTGGGGCGACACTTGGCACAGCCCACGACACCCAGGCCGGTGCCCTTCCCTCCACCTCCCCACTGCTCTGACACCCCAGGCCGGCCCCCACGCTGGCCCTCTTCCTCGTCCTGCACGTCTGTGGGGATCGGCTGCAGGGTCTCCGACAAGAACCTCCTCGGGGCTCTGGGACTCCTGGACGTTTATTTCCACTTGTTCACACGGAGATGAGTTTCCCTTCTGGGGTAATTCTCCGCCTAAGAGAAACTCACTCCCGTGCAGTCTGTGATGGCCCGGCTCTAAGTGAGTTCAGTGAGAATAGCTTTCCTTTCCTGCCCCTTCCATCTCTTCAGAAAAATTATGGTTTTTCCAGAATAAAAATCATTTTGAAAGGCCTGAGACCTTGCACCGCTGCCAGCACCTGTGCCCGCAGGATGGGTGGCCCTTGTTCGGGCGACAGGTCTCGGGTCATCTGGGAGGCGTGAGCGCTGTGGTTGGGGACCTCGGGTTCGCCGCAGGCTCATGGAGCTTGGGTTTCCTTTCAGTGCCTTCCCTCAGCAATCGTGAGCTTCGCGGTTTCACGGAGAAACATCAGAGCGGTGAGTCTGGGTCTGCGCGGCATCTCTGCAGGTGTGGGGGCCGTGCATGGCTTGGGGCTGTGGCGGAGCCCCCGAGGGTGGGACGCGCCAGGCGGGGGGCTGGGGAAGGAGGCCCAGGTCGTCGGGGGGCTGACGGGCACCCACCCGTGTGTGTGTGCGCGCGCGCTTGTGTATGTGGACACACGCGCATGTGTGAGCATGTTTTCCGTGCATTTGCATGTGTGCACGTGCATGCTAGGTGTGTGTGCGCATGTGTGTTTGCACACACGTGCATGGAGGGTGCGCCTCCACTGCCGGCAGCCCCTGTGCCCCCCACAACGGGGCTTCCTGTTCCCTCCCCCGACCCTGAGGGGCTGCAGGGCACCCTCCTTGGCTAGTTGTGTGTGGTTTTTTTTTTTAAGTTTTGTTTATTTATTTTAGGAAGAGAGAGAGCGTGTGTGCGTGCAGGCACGTGGCGGGAGGGGCAAAGGGAGAGGGGGCACTTGCAGCAGACTCCCCACTGAGCACAGAGCCCAACCCGGGGCTCAATGAGACGACAATGAGATCATGACCTGAGCCGAAATCAGGAGCCAGACACTCTACTGACTGAGCCACCCCCCGTCGCCCCTGCCCTGGCTTGTACTTAGGTGTCATATTCTTGGGATTTTTAATTAGTGACCTGGAATTTGGTTCAATGATACCTTTATTTTTGAGTCATGTTAGAAAGAGGAACCCTCTGTCTTGTCTTCCAGATCCCCAACTTCCAGATCCTGTTTGTGTCCACATTCGCCATCACCACAACGTGCTTGATCTGGTTTGGATGCAAACTGGTCGTAAACCCCTCAGCAATAGATGTGAGTCCCCGGCTGGGCTGGTGGGTCTTCCTGCTGCTGCGGGTGCCGGGAGCTCTGGTGCCCCTGAGTCTGGGCCTGAGAGGGGGCTGTCGCTGGGCTGGAAATGTGTAGAAGTCACACGGTGCGCGCGTGCCCTAGCTCTGGAGCCCAGCAAGTCTGAGGATTTTATTTATGCTTTTGAGAGTGGTCTTTACTTGATTGTTGCATTGAATCCGTGGACGGACTCCAGACTGCACTGCCTGCACTCGCACTGGGCCGGCCCGGCTTTCACGCTCCCTGCCTGCTTGGGTTTCTCAGACCCCACAAGCTTCTCTGGCCTTCTATGCCCAGAGAGGGCCCCAGGGGCAGCTGCTTGCTACTTCCCTTCCCCGTCTCATCCCCAATGCTCCTGAGCTCCCCTGCCCGACAGCTGCTTCGTCTCCCCCTCCCTCAAAGCCGAGCTCTCGGACTTCAAGGGTACTTTATTTTATTATTTTTTTTAAAGCCTAGGATTCTTTTTTTTTTTTTTAAGATTTTATTTATTTATTTGACATGGAGAGGGAGAGAGATCACAAGTAGGCAGAGCGGGAGGCAGAGGGAGAGGAGGAAGCAGGCTCCCTGCTGAGCAGAGAGCCTGACTCGGGACTCGATCCCAGGACCCTGAGATCATGACCCGAGCCGAAGGCAGGGGCTTTAACCCACGGAGCCTCCCAGGCGCCCCTCAAGGGTACTTTAGAACAGGTTTACCAAGTTCCTCAACACCTGCAACTGGGGTTGCAGGGTGATCACTTTAAGTTTACAAAATAGTTTTGAGACCAGTGACCTCGTTGGTATGTTAATCATTCCACACAAGAGCTTCCATGGTCCCTCCACAGATTCAGATCATCTTCTGGGTCCTTTCTTAGGGCCTCAGTGTCTTGGCCAAGTAATCCCTATACCCTTTACAGATTTTGTTGCTGGTAAGGGTATCATGTTTTTCAAATGGTATTTTCAGATGGATTATCGGAGTACAAAGACGGGGATTGATTTAACTTCTTTATTTTGAAATATTTTAAGACTCAGACTAATTTGCACAGACAGTAGGCGAGTTCCTGTGCGCCCCTCCCCAGGTTCCGCATGTGATCGATCGACCAGGAGCTCCAGCCTTGTTGCTGGATGTTCACTCGGGTGAATGTTCAGACGTACCAGTTTTTAAATAAGAAGGGTATTTCATCAGTTGATTTTGTGTCTGGAAACTTTGCCGAACTCTCGTATTCTTCAGTTTTTGCGCGCTGTTTGGGTTTTCTGTGCCGGTGAGCCCGTCCTCTGTGCGCGTCCCCTTCGGTCCTCCCTCTGGGGCTCGCGCTCCGTGCAGCTGTGGCGGGTGTCCTGCGTGGCGGGAAGTGGTCTTACTCCTGACCCCGCACCAGCTGCCGCCGAAGACGCTCTGCGATCTCTTAGATGTGTGACTTTCCCCAAGTTAGTAATGTCCTCTTCACATGCTGGTTTACCGTGAGTTTGTCATTTTAAAAATGTAAGTAGGTGTTGAAGTTTAATAGTTTGATTTTGCACATGTATGATGCTCTTTCCTCGCTTTGTTTATTAGCTGGATTGATTTTTCTGGGGTTGAGCCTTTCTTTCCTAGACTAAGCCTGCGCCGAGGACGACGGCGTTGTTGTAGATATTCTGATGGGGTGACCAGCCGGTATTGGTTTAGGATTTCTGCACCACCTGCCGAGATGGGCCTACGTTTCCTTCTTCCGCTGGGCCATAAAGTAAACTAGGCAGCACCGATCTCTTCCGTGACTAGGAACGACCTGGCAGAGCTAACTGCTTCTCGAAGGTTGGATAGAACTTACCGTGGGGTCTTTGCCCGGAGCCCTTGCCGAGGATGTCATCATTAGCATCAACGTTCTCTTCCTTCTTTTGCCAAAGTTTGGCTTTTCTCTGTTTATCAAAAATCTCTCCATATCATGCAGTTTTTCAAAATGAATAGTGTGTGGAAGCTCGTGACATTGCTCACTATTTTATGTGTGTGATCTGTAACTTCTTTTCATTCCAGAATTTCATTTGTGTCTTTACTGTATCTGCCTTATTCATCGTTGCAAAGAACCGGCTCTTGCTGTGGTTTATTTGTGGTTGCCGTTCTCTCTTTCCCGTGTGTCTGGACCCCTTCTGGGTGGGCTGGTGGGGGTCGGAGCCCTGCATCCGTGGTGGGCTGGCAGCCCAGCCCCTCAGGTGCGTCCGCCCCATCTCCGAGCTCTGGCTTAGCTGCTTCTGATTTGACACGTAGCATTTCAACCTTGTTTGGTTCTAGGGGTTTGCATGTCTCCTGTTTGCCCCTCCAGACCCACTTCCCATGCACCGCCTCCCTTTCTGTGCCAGGAGGCGGCGGCACGTGTGCCCGTGAGAGGTGGAGATGGGGCGCTAGCGAGTGGTTCGTGTGTCTCTCCCCCGGCTCTAAACCTTCCGGGGTGCTGGGACGGGGGTCGGGTCCTCTCTCGTGGCCTCTCCCTCCCTCCCCTGGTCCTCACTGGCTGCCGTCGCCCTGGTAGGTTTCCCGTGGTCCTGGCTCCTCTGGTTATTAAACTTTCTCCAGTCCCTCCTTGTGGCTGTCCCTGGGTTTCTTGCCAGGAACCTGATGAAACAGACCCATGGGATTATTTATTAAAGCCTTCCATTTGTTGTTGTTTTCTGATGTTATTGTTATGGTCAGAATGCACAACTCGTAGATTCTTTGGAATTTACCAAGGCTATTTGGTGGCTTAATAGATGGTCAGTTTCTGTTAGCATTCTGCCAAATGTACATAAGAACAAACGTTGTCTGTTTTATTTTGCACGTAGGGTTCTGTAGATCAAACATATTAATTTCATCTGATTTTCAATGTGGCTTTATCATCACTCGGGTCTGGGGGGCCGGCGACCAGGAGACAGCCGCCCTCGGGAAGCTGTCTCATCCCTCACAGCCCCCGAGAGGAGGGGCCAGGCCGTGCCCAGGCTGGGGGCCGCTGGGGGGCACCAGGAGGCAGAGCGGAGGGGACAAGGGCAGGAGCCTTTCCTGTGGTTTCCGCGGGAAGGAGCGGACAAGGCAGGTGATGGGGCTTAGGACTGGCTTGCGTGAACCCTGTCTGCGGGCTCCGGGGTGCCCTGGTTGTGGGGCACCTGCCCTGGGTGGTGGGAGCCCCGCAGAGGGGGTGCTGGGCCGGGGCTCCGGGTCGGCTGGTTTGCATATCCTACAGTTAATTAACTTTTTTTTTTTTTTTAGCATTTTGTTCTATGATTATTAACAGAGGCATAGATTCTTATAATTGTCAACACAGTTAAGATATGGAACTGCTGTATCACCCCAAGGCTCTGGTCTCTTTTGTTTTTGGTAATTATGCGCAGAGCTGTGTAAAGGTTCATAATTTTGATAGGAACTTAATCAAGTTTTTGTATCTTTAAACACGCAGGAGAGGCAAACCACTAAGGAAGGTTTAGATCAGGGGTTGCTACATCCAGCCTTTGAGCTAAGAATGGTTTAGAGAGAGGGTCCGAGTCCGAGGGGCTGTGTGTGCCCCGTGCCTGGCATCTGGCCTTGGATGCTTGGAATGGACTTCTGAGCCTGTCTGTGGATCGTCTGCATTTACGGAATGCAAGTGAAGAGAGTCCATTTTGCAGACACACGCGTTCTCTTCTGGCAGATAAATTTTAATCTGATTCTGCTCCTCCTGCTGGAGCTTTTCATGGCGGCCACGGTGATCATCTCGGCGCGGTCGAGCGAGGCGCCCTGGAAGCAGAAGGTGGGTCTAGCGCGGGCCGCGGGGGTGCCCGGCCGGAGCCCAGAGCACGGGTCCGCGGGAGGGGAGGCCGCCCCAGGGAGCACCGTGCAGCCGCGGCCCGACCTCCCCACCGGGGGCTCCTGGTCCAGTCCCAGTCCCAGGTTTCCCGCAGAGACCAAGTCTGCTCAGAGTGTCACCCTGAAAACCGCCAGTGCAGCGATCACTCCCGTTTTCGCCGGCAGGGAGGACGTGTGGACTCGAGCACGGCGGGCTGGTGGCTGAGTGGGGGGCAGCGGCTCCCCTGCGGTGTCCCCCGCCCCCGCAGCCCCGGTGAAGTCACCAGCCGGATGTGTTTTTCCTTTCAGGGTCCCATGCCGGACAGCACCAACGTTCTCTATGAAGCGGCGTTTCCTGCCCGGGTCCTGAAGTCCTATTCGGTGAGATAAACTTCCCTTTCTGCCCGAGAATGTATTTACGTGGGGGAGGCCCGTGGTGACCCAGCACCCTGAGTGACCCCTGCGGTCCTGGGCGGCCCTCGAGTACGCCCCTCTTCCTCTCACAAGGGTCCCGGTTGGACGGGGGGTGACGTGGCCACCCTCTCTGGTCACCTGGGTTTCCGGACTTGGCTGTTTTCCTCTTGTTCTGAGCGTGGCGTTCCTCGTTGCTGCTTGTGGCTCTGTAGCTTCCCGCCACGGTTTTTGGAGCTTGTGTCCCTGGACGCGGCGTACAAGTGTCCTTCTGTCATCACTTAGCACGTGCTGCCCCTGCCGCCGGCGTTCGCCCTAAAGCCTGTGCTGACCGGCTCCGCGGCCCGGCTCTCTCGCCACCGGCCCCGCGGGCTGTGCCCTTCTGCCCCGACACTGCCCCACTTGTGCTTGGGGCGCTTCTGGCAGCAGCCTGGGCCTGTCATCCTGGCCGTGGCCTTGTGGACGCCGTCCTCACGTGCGGCCCATGTCACCGCACGGCCCCGTTTATGCCGAGTTTCGCCATCTTTCTGTTTTCTCCCTTCTTCGCCTCCTGCTGCCTCTCCCACCTGCCTTTGAATTGGTGGGAGCGTCATCCTTCCTTCTGCTTTTTTCCTTTTCCCACTAATTTTGAGTTGGAAACTATGCATTTTTCCATGTTCTCTCAGAGGTTATCCTCAGCATTTCCACACGTCGGCTCCTTTGCACTGAACTCTTAGAACAGTCTCTTCACGCCCCCTGCCTGCCGGCCGCACGCGAGGCGCTTTCCCTGGGTGACCCGCCTGCGTGCTCTGCCCCCAGGTCATCGAGGTGATCGCTGGCGTCTCTGCCGTCCTGGGGGGGGTCATCGCTCTGAACGTGGACGACACTGTCTCGGGGCCGCACCTCTCAGTGACGTTCTTTTGGATCTTAGTGGCCGTGAGTACCCCCTGGTGGCCTCATGGTCTGATGAGCAGTTCTGTCTTCGCTAACGGAAGGTAACGTCGTTCACGTTGAGCAGAAATGCCCAGCGTCTCCCGTTAGCAGCCCCAGGCGGCCTTGGCAGGTGTGGGCTCCTCACCGCCGCAGGGAACAGTTAAGATCAAGCCCGGCACGGCCCGTGCTCCCGGGCGCGGTCACCCCCGGGCTGCTTTGCCGCATCCCGGGGTCACACGGGGCGCCTGCAGGAGGGGCTGGTTTGTCCTGCCATGCTGTGCAGGGCCATCCCGGCCGAGTGCACAGGACACAGGGAGCATCCTTGGCCTTGGCTTCATGCTCTCCTTCCTGGCGCTGCCTGCTGGCTTGCGCGTTCAGCCGCGGGAAGGGGGCGGCTGGTGTCTCCTCTGGACACTGGGGCTGGCCTCCTGCTGCGTCCCAGGGCTCAGAGCAACACTGCGGGCGCCTGTGCCCGGCCTCGCCGAGCCCTGGGAATCCTGGCCCAGGCGCCTCCCAAGGACTGGAGCCCAAGCAGAGAGAGCAGGTGGGGAGGGTATGGCCATGGCCCCAGAACAGCCTCCTCAGGCCCTGGCCCTTGTCTCTGCAGATCCCGCCCCCCCAGCTGTGGAATGCGGGCCCTGGCCCTTGTCTCTGCAGATCCCGCCCCCCCAGCTGTGGGATGCGGGCCCTGGCCCTTGTCTCTGCAGATCCCGCCCCCCCAGCTGTGGGATGCGGAGAGGAAAGGGTCTGGGGGTGGGGTTTTCCCTGGTGGGGAGGGGTGGTCCGGGGACCGTGGGAGAGGCCGAGGCCCCTGCAGTGTCCCTGCGCTGGGCGAGTGTGTGTGAGCAGCTCCCCCCACGGGCCAGTTTCCCGCCAGTCCAGGTCCTGGGGCTGGAGGACCCACCCAGCAAACCTGAGCCCTGCTCTCGGCTCGTTGTGGCCACCGGGTCTCTCCCTGGCTGGCTGCTCCACACCCACAGCTCCCTCCACGTCCAGCCAGAGTGCTTGTTGGAGCGCCTGCGTGGCTCGGCCCACCCACCTCTGCAGCCACGCTCATACCCCTGCCCAGACCCCGCTCTCCCTCCTCCTGCTGCAGAGCTGCCTGTGACCCGCTCACCCTCAAGCAGAGCCCCCAACCAGTGCAGACGCCGTCCCAGTGGCCAGGGGTCCGAGCTGCGCCCGGGGCGTGCGGGTGTCCCTTCCTGTGCGGGCGTGTGGCTGGCTAACCACAGCCCGCACACACTTGGGGCCACAGGCGTGGCAGGCTCGGCGGGCCCAGCACTGGGCTCCTCGGGAAGGACGTGTCCTCCTGCTTCCCTTCCCCCGCCGGACTGCATGGCCCGGGTGGCGTCAGAGTAACTCAGACCTTCCAGTAGGAGGACGTGGAGCTGCGTCCTTACAGAGGGGCAGGGGCGCCTGTTCCAGGGGAGCAGAGGCCGTGTGTGGGTGGTCCTGGGGCTCCCTGAGCCGACCTGGCTGAGGCCAGCCTGCGGCTAGCTGCGCACCCGTCAGGAACGCCTGGCGTCCGACGACGGAGGGCGGGGGTCTCTGGTTGGCACAAAGCGGGGTCCCGGGCTGCATCGCAAGCCGGGAGCAAAGAACACCCCCGGCAGGACATTCCTGGGCGATGGGGAGGATTTGGGCATGGGCAGGCTGGCGAATCCGCGGAGCGCTCCCCGGGGTGGGGGCGCTTGAGCCTGGTCGTGGCGGACGCCTCCGTGCCGGCCGGCTCGCGCCCAGCTGCTGGGGGCGCGCGGCCTGAGCCTCAGAGGGGCCACCCCGCTCCCGCCTGCCCCGTCCCGGCCCGCGGGATGTCCTCGCCGCCCGCTCTGAGGCCGTTTTCCTTCCTCCCAGTGTTTCCCGAGTGCTATTGCCAGTCACGTCACAGCCGAGTGTCCCAGCAAGTGTCTGGTAAGTGAGACCCGGCTGCCCGGCCCCCTTCCCCGCTCTCCTGCGGGAACCGGGCTGCGCTGCTCCGGGGGTGGGCCTGTCTGTGGCAGCGGTGGAGGGTCGGGAGACAGTCCTGGGCCTCAGCAAAGGGGGGACGCCGGCCCACCAGCCTCAGCCTGCGTCCCCACGTCCCGTCAGACGACCTGCTGTCGGACAGGGACAGCCGCTCCGTTTGGGCCCGAACTCCCCGTGTCCACCCGCGCCTGTGCGCACAGGGGCCCCCAGGGCCTGCGGCCCGGCCGGACCCGAGCTCCCGCCTGCTTCCCGCCAGGTGGAGATGCTCATCGCCATCTGCAGCCTCACGTCCCCGCTGCTGTTCACGGCCTCCGGCTACCTGTCGTTCAGCATCCTGAGGATCCTGGAGATCTTCAAAGACTACCCGCCGGCCATCAAGGTACGTGCTCTTTCCTCCGGAGCTCCGTGCGGACGTGGCCTTGCCGCCCCGTGGGCTGTGCGGCAGGAGTCTCCCAGGACGGTGGCCCGGCCGAGCGTCTGGCCTGCCGGAGCTGCTCCCGCGTGTGGCCCGAGCGGCCCCTGCCCGCTTCCCTGTGTGACAGCCGGGTGTCCACGCTCCCGCTCGGATGCCAGTGCCGCCCCAGGCCTGCTCCTCACAGGCTGCCTCTGTTTCTACGTTTGGGCCCTTCTGCCCGGTCTCGCAGCCCTCCCGGACACCCCTTCTTCATGGCTCTCTTGGAGCTTCTCGGCCCTTCTTGCTATTTGTCTGGGTGTGTGACAACCTCGTTGGAATTTTTGCTGGACTCCCATGAGGTCTCTAGATAAATTTGAGGAGAATCGAGGGCCTTCCCACGTACGACCATGCCCGTAACTCGGGCTTCCCTAGTCTCTCTGTTGGCTCAGGCCCGTGGGCTCAGGCTTATTGCTTAGAGACCTTGCTTTGTTACCAGTATGTGGTGTTTGCTCCCAAGTGTTTATCCTGAGAAATTTCAAATATACAGAAAAACGGAAAGAATCCCAAGTAAACACCAAGATTCCCCGGCAGTTTACGTGTTGTTTACACACGTGTGTTTACACCGACTGGGAGCACACATGCACGCGTCATTTCTCAGAAGCCTCTGAAAGGGAGTGGCCGGGGTCTGACAGTGGGACCTTCACCGTGAATTCTTCGGCATTTCCCGAAGGACTGCCTCCTGCACACCCACAGCCCCACGTGGCAGCTGATGGGCCTGAAATCACACAGTGTCGCCCTTCGGGCCGTGCGCACAGACCAGCCCGAGCGTGCGCCTCACGGCCGGAGCTTCCGGAGCGGGGCCCGGCCTCCAGGCTCTCGATTCAGCACAGTCCCCCTGTCTCTTCCTCCGTGACTCAGACACCTGGAGTCCAGGAGCACGTGCGGTCCCCTCCCGGCTGGTTCGGCAGCAGCTGCCGGAGGGCTCAGCTGGGGGTGGGGGCTCTCGCAGGAAGGAAACAACCGTGACTGCGGTGTGAGCCGGGCACCTGCGGGCACCTGTGGACGCTGCATCCCAGCGCCTGGCGCAGGCTTGGCCCTGGCAGCTGGCCTTGCCTGAGCCGATGTTTTACACTGACGAGTGAAGAAAGGTGACGGATGCCTGGCTCTCTTGTCCACATCTCGGATGAGCTGGCACGTGGTGTGACAGGCGGTGTGACGGGCGGTGCCCTTTCCTTCTGAGCGCCACCACGGACTCACGGGCTTTCATCCTTTGTACAGCGCTGCAGCCGTTTTTCTCCGGAGGCCCGAGCTAGCCCAGCAAGGCCAGAGGGAGCACCTGCCAGTCCCTGCTTGCCATCCCCTCGTCCTGCCCCCGCCCCTGGCGATCCCAGGCCCTTTCAGAGGGGACCGCACACAGAAGTCAGGATCTGGGGGCTCTGTGGCTTCATTCATGCTGGGGCACCGTTGCTGCTGAGCCTCATCAGCAGACGGAGCTGAGAAATCTAGATCTCGGAGATCCTGAGTTTATAATTGGATTTCCAGTTCAAAATTTATGGACTTGGGTTTTTTTAACTTGGGTTATTTTATATTTATATCCCTTTTCTCTTACTCCAAAAGTCTTGTTTCCTGAGAACATGGGACGTAGTTACTATTTCAACCTAGAATACACGTGAAATGTTCGTAGGCCCACCAGCCGTGTCCTCACCAGCCGCATGCCTGCCGAGGAAGTTCGTGGCCTCCTCGCACCCCACTTAGGAGGGGATGTCGCTTGCTGGGAGGATCCCTTTCTGGGCGTGGTCACATTTACCCTTTTCCGCCTGCATGCCTCCGTCCCCAGGGAGGGAGCGCTCCCATGTCCTTTGGGACGCACACACGCGCTGACGTCACGCGGTCCCCAGCCCGCTCCCGGGGCGGGGAGAGGGTGCTCCCCAGCACCTGCCGTTAGGAACCACTCTCAGAGCACACAGGAGGTTCTGAGTCTGCGGCGTGTCGTTGGGACAGTCAGCCTGGAGCGGGACTGCCGGGGCAGGGGGGACGCGACGGGAGCTTCGTTAGATGGTGGCGAGGCCCCCTCCTGGCGCTGGCCTGGGAGCACCTGTTTCTGCAGCCCGGCACAGGGGCTTGTCACACGGTTTCGTCACGCGGCAAGCCGTGCGCCGGTGCGGCTGCCGTGGGCGTCTCTGGACATGCGTGGCCTTGGACTGTGTCTGGCGGTGCTGGCCTCTCGTTCTGTGGTCTCCGCCTCTGTGTCCCACCCATGTTCCTGGGGCCTTGCGCTCCACCGGTACTGGGGAGACCGGCGCTGTGGGACAAGGGCCCGGCCGCGGTGATTTCTGTCCTGAGGGAGCCAGTCTCTGTTTATGTCGTTGTTTGTCACTCTCTTCCTTTGCTGCTTCCGTCGCCGTGGGAGAGGCCGGTGCTTGCGTCGGGCGGGCGCTGAGCTGGAGCACGTGGCGGTCGGGACACCGGGGACTGGAAGGCCCACTTTCCCACAGCCGCACCTGCTCGCAGCTGAGCTGCCGGCCCGCGGGCCCGTGTCTACACCCGCCACGCTCCCACGCCACCTCCGCCGCCCTGCTCCGGGCTTCACGGTTTGCCGACTGGCTTCACGCTCAGGCCGGCCGGTTACCGGATGACCCGTCACTGCTTCTCGGGGTCCCCTCCCTTTTGTTGCGTGTTTGTGTTTCTGCGTATGTTTTAGCATCTAGCTGCCTGGTTCCAGAAAGCACTTTTTTTCCAACTGAGTTTGTGGTTAAATCCATACATGAACTTGAGGAGCGGTGTTTGCACAGTGACCCTGTACGGAGCCGGGGTTCGGTGTCTCTGCCGAAGGTCACCTGCGGCTGGGAGGGCTGTGCGCTCCCCGGGACCCTTTGCTGCCACGGCTCCCCTGCCTCCCATCCGCCCGCCGGGGCCAGGCGCTCGTCAGGCCCCCTCCCTCCAGCGGCCGCCAGCCTCAGCTCCGGGGGCGCGTGCTCGGCGTCGGGGGGCCGCGGCCCGGGGGACGGGCAGCCTGCTTCCACGCAGCCGGGGGCTTTGCCCCACGTGGACACCGTCTGTGTCTCCCCGTGTCTCCCCGTGGGCAGGGCTGTCCGGGCCCGGGAGGCCAGGCGGTGAGCCCCGGGCCGCTTGCAGGGCCATCTTCATGTCGTCTGTGAGACCCGAGGCGGCAGAGCGTAGAGCACGATTGATCTCCTCGCCTCCCGTCCGTGAGACGGACAGCCTCGTGCCCTGTGGGAGGCCCCGGGGCCCGGGGCGCCGCCCACTCACCGCCCTGTCTCCCGCCAGCAGTCGTCGGACGCGCTGCTGCTGCTGCTGCTGCTGGCCCTGCTGCTCCAGGCCGGCCTCAACACCGGCACCGTCATCCAGTGCGTGAGCTTCAAGCTGGCCGCGTCCTGGGACGCCGTGCACGCCGGCCCGCCGGAGCGCCCCACGGGGGAGGTGAGCGGCCGCGGGCCCGGGGACCCCCGCTGCGCACACAGCCGTTCCTGAAAAGATGCCGTGGCCTGAGCGGACACAGACGTGGGCAGGAAGTTGCTCAGGACCCACGCAGGTCACGGAAGTCCCTTCCCCGGCCCCTCTCGGGGAGCCCCCCCCAACCCCCCGACGGGGGTGGCATCAGTGACCTCCGGTCGGTAGGCTCTGGAGGCTCCTGCCAGCCCCTCGGCCAGGCTCGAGGCCCCACAGCGTGAAGGCCGGGGGTCAGTGTGCTCCCCGTGAGGTGTTTACACTGTGCGCTGGCCTTCGTGCGTGTGTGCCCGGGCTCCCGCTGTGGGCCCTTTGCCCGGCGAGCCCGGCCCTCCCTCCTGCTCTGCGCTCTCCTTTGCTGAGGTCCACCCACGGGGTCCTCTCCTGGATTTTACCAGTGAGGGCTGGTCTCCGGTGGGGACGGTGTTGCCTGCAGGCCTACCGGAGACTCCCTGGTCTGGGTGGGGACACTTGCTGACTCGGCTGAATGAGAGCTCCAGCAGCTTCCAGAAGAGCAGGTCCAGAGGCTCAGGGGCTGGGCAGCTGACCTCCCTGTTCCTGTCTGCTGACGTCGGCCTCAAGCGTTCTCCTTCCCTGGCTGTTAGGCCCCTTCTCTGCGGGGGCGCTGGTCCCTGCCCCCAGGAAGAGCTTGGAGGCCCTCACCCACCCCGTTGATTCCTGCACCGTGTGCGTTTATTGGACACCTACTGTATACAGATGCTTGTGCTACAGGTGCTGGGATGTCGGGCAGAGGCTCGGGCGGCCTCCCACCCCTGCCCAGGCTGCTGTGTTCCTGCTGAGGATGTGGGAGGTGGAGGGCGAGGCATCCTCCGTGTCCTCCCCGCCCCCCTCCCCCGGAGCCCTGTGCTGTTTCCTGTGCTGTCACAGAGGAGAGGAGCTCTCCGCCTGCCTGCTGCCGTGGGGGGGGGAATAACACTCTGCCTGTTTGGCCACAGGTGTCCAGAAGCCCCCTGAAGGAGTTCGACAAGGAGAAAGCCTGGAGGGCCGTCGTGGTGCAGATGGCCCAGTGAGCGCGGGGCGCGGAGACCGAGGCGGGAGTGGGGTCTTGTCTGGCTCACGGTCCCCCAGCTTCCACTGTTCACCCAGGCCAGGCGGCAAGTGGAGTTTTCATTTCTTAGAGTAGTTTAATTCTGCTTATCGGGCTGTAGGTTCCTGGCCCCGAGGGGCCCCCTCGTGAGCAGTGGGGCCTACAGGTGAGGCCGGGCCCCTGGGGAGCCAGGCCCTGCGGGGCCGATACGGAGGCTCGGACGTGCCGCCAGCCCCCGTCGGCCCCTCCGACTCCTGGCCGGCTTCCCTGGCCTGTTCGTGCGGAGCGGGCAGCATTTGCGCTGCGCATGGCCCCGCATGAGTCTTACGGGGTTTCTCTTCCGAGACATGCCTGGACCAGGGGCCAGCCTGCCGGCGCTGTTTCTGACCAGAGAGCAAAGCTGCGTGTCCCCGTTGCGTCTCACGAGTCGGGGACACCCTCGTCCCCACGGCCGTGGGCGTGCGGCAGCTGTCCCTCTGGGAAGCCCACGTGCCCCGCTGTCCGCCCTCTCTCTGCTTGACCGGTCGTTGCAGAAGGACCGTGCCTGCTCCATGGCGCTGGTGTCTGTGGCGCGCCCAGGGCGCAGAGACCCGCGTCCGCAGTGGCGGTCTGCAGTCGTGCCAGGGCCTTTCCAGCCCCTGAGCCCTTTGTCAACACCCACGCGAAGCGTGACCCGAGCCACCACCATAGCTGAGTATTCTTTGGGGTGGGGCCACATCCAAGGCTTTGAAACTTGGGCCGCATTTCCTGGTCTCATTGGCCTTGCTGAGGCAGGGGGTCCCCTCCCTCCTGCCATGGGTCCTGCCTCCACTCCCATCACCGAGCTCAAAATGCCAGACAGATGCCCCTGGAGCGCCGGCCCCCCGGGGGTCGTCTCCATGCCGTCTCCAGCCCAGTCTGGTTCTTAACCTCACTCCCCTGAGGTCAGGCCCAGGCCGGGGTCTCCTCCGTCTGTCACTGTCCCTCTGCCTGACGGCTGGGGACACCCAGCACAGGGCGGGTGTGAGAATAACATTTGCTTCAGTTAAAGTCATGTCCCAAAATTAGTTTGTGCCATCTCCTTGTCCCCTGAGTAGGCCTGGAATTTCTGGAAGCACGATTAGCTTTTCCCAGTTGACACGGGCTGCTAAATCCCCAGTGAGCTGGGAACGCCTGCGGGAAGTTTTTCAGGAACTGTCTTGGGGCCCGTGCTTTCATTCTCCAGGCACCCCACCTCTTCCTGTAGAAGGAGCGGGGCAGCCCTCTGCTCGGCTGGAAGGTGCTAAGGTCCGCTGCTTGCTGAGTGGAGGTACCCCGCCATAGCTCATTAGTGAGGGCTGTCTGGGGCTGGCTGAGTGGAGACCTGGGGGTGGATTCCAGGGTCCTCCCTGGTTTCTCATGTCCCAGCACAAGGGACTGGGTGCCCGTACTTACAAGCATTCACGACAAGCTGGGTCATTTTCAAACAGGAGGAGAGGAGGTGAGACTCAGGAGTAGTGGACTGTCCTCCGAATGGCATTGGTGGCTCTCTCCCGCACGTGCACACACACACACATGCATGTGCACACACACGCGGGCCCCCGTCCCCAGTCCAGCTCCCCTCCCCTTTCTGTGGCCTCCGGGCCGGCAGGCCAAGGGCTTCTGCTCGGGAGCCTGGGACGAGAGCCACGGAAGCAGCACAGGACGAGCTGGCGTCCTGGGGACAGAGACTCTGAGTCTGAGAGCCAGCATTACAAACCCAGGGGCTTCTCACTGGCTTGTACTTTATTTCAGAGAGAGCTTGAGAAACCGCGACAAATGGGGTCTTAGAAATTTATAATAATATTTTCATTTGTCTGATGTAGTTTAGTATCTCCTGAGCAATAAATGCTAACATGTAAATGTGGCCTTTTTTATTTCGAGTCTCTCAGGGATCTCTGCCCAGGTTCTGAGGAAAATGAGAAGTAAAGCACAGGAGGGCGGGTGGAGGTGAGGGCCGTTCATTTTGTGGTTTATGTGAGGCCATGTGGAGGTGGGACTGGTGAGCGCCGTCGGCTTGCGACTGCAGACTGGAAAGGGGCACACAGACCCTTCCCTGCCCAGGGGCACGGCCCACCCGCGCCGCCCCAGCTAATGCAGAGAGCAGAGCCTGGCTTTTGGGTTGTCTTGGGAAGTTCAGTGCAAAATAAAGATGATTTAAAACCAAATAAAGGTAATAGGTAAGTTTTGGAAACTTACTGGGAGCAAAGGCATTAATAGGATGGGTGGGTCTTTCTTAGTCTCCCCTCCCTCCACAAAGAGGTGGGGAGGAACAAGGACACAAAGGGCTCAGGGACTTTGCTGTGGGACCCTGGGTGCACCTGGAACTCGGGGGTGGCCACACAGGCCCCGTGAATGACCCTGGGGCACCAAGTCCCCCTCGGGTTCCTCCGCAGGACAGGAAAGCTGCCCCACTGGCAGCGATTGCCCCGAGCCCACGAGGGGACAGCCGGAGTGCAGCCCCCTGCCTGGCATCGCCACCCCAGGGGCTGCGCGCTCAGTCTCTGCTCCCCCAGCCCGGCCGTTGGGGGCACCAGGAGGGTCCGAGGGAGGCCAGGGGTGGGGTCAGAGGCCAGAGGCCGGTTGTGACTCGAGGCTCTTTGTGACTTGTGACTTTGTGACCCACCAGGGCGGGTCGGTGTGACCCCCAACAGCCCTGCGTCTGGTGGGGCTTCGTGACCCCAGGCGGGGCGGCGCGCCCCCTCCTTCCCCAGGACACCATGGTCCAGCGCCCTGGCCTCCGCCCCCACGTCTCGGACAGCAGCCTCGGGCCTGCGTCCAGCGCTAACCCCACTGAGCGCGACCCCCAGCGACCCGCGCCCCCCGCGCGCCGTCGCCCCC
>LNAC01000999.1:302846-336710 GCA_002007465.1 Ailurus styani | reverse complement strand
GGGGGTGGGCACTGGAGGTGGGCACTGGGAGGTGGGGGGGTGCCTCACTGTGGCTTCCGTTCCACTTTCCCTCCTGTCTTTGTGGAGTATCTGCGCTGGTCTTTTGGCTGGTGTTAAACTGGGCTGTGTGCTGTTCCTTACTGAGTGGTTCTCCACCGAGCTCACTTCTTCATCATTTCGATGTATGATAAATACCTTCTGGGCTGTGCAGGTGTTGCCAGCCACTTCATGAGTCCTTTTGAAAATCAACTTCTTAGTTGTAAAGAAGTTTAATTGTCAATCTTTTCTTCTATAGTTAGTGCTTTTTGAGTCTTACTAGGAAATCTATATCCACCCCATTGTCCGGAAAACAGTATCCTGTTTTCCTTCAGAAATGTTATAACATAACATTTCACATTAACCTCTGCAAATCACAGGGATTGACTGTTTTGTACGGACTGAGGTAGGGGTCAGTGGGCAAATGTTCAGTCTTCCCCCATGTGAATATCTAATTGACCCAGGTGGGCCCTGCAACCTCACCTTTGTGGAAAATCAGGACTAGGCCTATTTTTTGTTTTCCATTCTGTTTTATTGATTTTTCTTGCCTATTCTGAGTCCATACTACCCTGTTTTAATTCCAGTAGCTTTATAATAAGTCTTAATATTTTGTAGTGAAAGTCTTTTGACTTTGTCTTTCAAGATTTGTTTAGATTTTCTTAGACTTTTGCATTACCATATAAATTTTAGAATCAAATTGTAAATTTTTTTTTAAAGATTTTATTTATTTATTTGACACAGAGAGAGAGCAGATCACAAGTAGGCAGAGAGAGAGAGAGGAGGAAGCAGGCTCTCCACTGAGCAGGGAGCCCGATGCGGGCCTTGATCCCAGGACCCTGAGATCATGACCTGAGCCGAAGGCAGAGGCTTTAACCCACTGAGCCACCCAGGCACCCTCAAATTGTTAATTTTTTTATTTTTTATTTTTTTAAAGATTTTATTTATTTATTTGACGGAGAGATTACAAGTAGGCAGAGAGGCAAGCAGAGAGAGGAGAAAGCAGGCTCCCTGCGGAGCAGAGAGCCCAATGCGGGCCTCGATCCCAGGACCCTGAGATCATGACCTGAGCTGAAGGCAGAGGCTTTAACCCACCGAGCCACCCAGGCGCCCTAGAATCAAATTGTTAATTTAACACACACTCACACACACAAATCCTGCTAGGATTTTAATTTTGGTTACACTGAATCCATAGCTCAATTTGCATGAAACCTAACATTTTTGTCAATATTGAGTCTTTCAACCCAGAAACATTTATTTCTTTGATTCTTGTCAACACTGTTTTGTAGTTTTCAGAGTATAGATATGGAGGACCTCTTTTGTTAGATTTACTCCTAGATATTTGATGTTTTTTAGAGATGACTTTATTGAGTTTCACTTTCTAATTATTCTGAGTATATAGGAACACAATTTTATTGTACTGACTTGGCTTTGGTTACTTTGCTAACTAATTCTAATAGTAGATTCATTTAGATTTCTTTTTTTTTTCTTTTTAAAGATTTTATTTATTTATTTGACAGAGAGATCACAAGTAGGCAGAGAGGCAGGCAGAAGGAGAGGGGGAAGCAGGCTCCCTGCTGAGCAGAGAGCCTGATTCGGGGCTCGATCCCAGGACCCTGAGATCATGACCTGAGCCGAAGGCAGAGGCTTTAACCCACTGAGCCACCCAGGCGCCCCTTCATTTAGATTTCTAACATACACAATCATCATCTGCAAATCTTTTCAGTTTTTAGACATTTTATTTCCTTTTCCTGCATTATTGCATTGGCTAGTACTTTCAGTATAATGTTGAATAGAGCTGATATCGTGGACATCTTTTTTAGTTCCCAAACTGAGGGCAGAAGTGCTCAATATTTCACCATGAAGTATGATGTTGCTCTAGGCTTTTTAAAGGAAGTTCCCTTTTATTCCTGGTTTACTGAGAATTTTTAAATGAATAGTTATTACATTTTATTAGGTGCTTTCTTTTGCATCTATTGAGATGATAATAATATTTTTATCTTTTGGTCTATTAATGTGATAGATTATGTTGATGGATTTTCAAATATTAAACCAACTTTGTATTCCTGGAATAAACTTCACATGGTCATGTTGTATTGTTTTATACAACTGGATCTGATTTACAGTTTAGGATTTTTTTTTTTACAAAGTTCAGGATTATTTTTATGAATGAGATTGACTGTGCTATTCTTTTACTATAATGTCCTTGTTAGGTTTTGGTATTAAATTTATGCCCACCTAAAAAGAATTGAAAGGGTTTCTTATTCCCCTATTCTATGAAAGGGCTCATATAAGATATTTTCCCCTCTAATGTTTGGAAAGATTGATCTGTGATGCCATCTAGACCTGGAGTTTTCATTGTGGGAAGCTTTTTAGTTGTGGAACTAATTTCTTTATCAAAAATAAGCCTACCTGGATTTTCTGGGGTTTTTTTTTCAGTTTTGCTAAAGCTTTATTTTTCAAGGAAAACTTTAATTTCTGTGAACTGTTAAATTATTGGCATGTGTATGTTCATAATATCTTATTATCATTTCAACATCTGTATAATCAGTAATGATGTCCCCTTTTTCATTCTTGATATTGGCGATTTGTGTTTTCTCATTTTTCTTGATCTAGAAAAGGTTTATCAATTAAAAAATTGTTTCAATGATCCAACTTTTAGTTTGTTAATTTTCTCAATGGCACATTAGTTTTCTATTTAATTGAATTCTGCTCTTTATTTTCTTTTTTTTTAAAGGATTTTATTTATTTATTTGACAAAGAGAGATTACAAGTAGGCAGAGAGGCAGGCAGAGAGAGAGAGGAGGAAGCAGGCTCCCTGCTGAGCAGGGAGCCCGATGCGGGCCTCGATCCCAGGACCCTGAGATCATGACCTGAGCCGAGGGCAGAGGCTTTAACCCACTGAGCCACCCAGGCGCCCTCTTTATTATTTCTTTCTTTTACTTTCTTTTTGTTTAATTGTTCTCTTGCTAACCTCTGAGGGTGGTAGCTTAGATAGCTTTCAATTTGTTTTATAATATATGAATTTAAATTTATAAATCTCCCCTAATCACTATTTTAATTGCATTATAATGCTTTGATATATCATATTTTTATTATCATTAGACTCAAATCATTTCTGAGTTTCTCCTTTGGTCCATGTTTTATTTTTTAAAGTGTGCTGCATAATTTTCGAACATTTAGGAAAATTCCTAGCTACCTTTTTGTTATTACCTTCTAGCTTGATTTAACAGTTGTTAGAGAACTTAACTATATCATTTCAATCCTTTGAAATTTATTGAGAGTCTGTAGTCTAGGATGTAATCTATGTTGGAAGGCATGCAAGTGAAGAAAATGTGTGTCTCAAGTTGTGGAACATGGTGTCCACGTACATCATTTAAGTGCAACGGGTTAATCACAGTGTTCAAATCTGCTAGATTCTACTGATTCTTTGTCTAATCGTTCTTTTTTATTTTAAATTTTTAAAAATTTATTTGAGAGACAGAGAATGCATGCACAAGTTGGGGAGGGGAGGCGTCAGGGGCAGAGGGAGCGGGAGAAACAGACTCGCCGCTGAGCCGGGAGCTCAGTGCAGGGCTTGATCCCGGGACCCTAGGATCACGATCGGAGCAGAAGGCAGACACTTAATGGACTGAGCCACCCAGGGCGCCCCCTTTGTTTAATCTTTCATTTACTGAGAGAAATAGGTTAAATATCTCAATATGATTGTGGATTTTCTTTCTTTTTTTTTGTTTTTTAGCTTTGTCAACTTGTATTTTTATATGTAATTAAGTTCATACACCTTTGGAATTTTTATATCTCCCTGACAAATTGATCCTTTTAATATTATAGGCTATCTCTCTTTTGTCTTTAATAATAATTTTATTAAATTTTTGTTAATATTTTTAAGTAAATATTAGTGTGTGTCTAAATATTTATTAAGTATCTCTAAAAGTGACATTTTAACAAGAACTAAACCCTTTTTCCACATTTGATAAGATGGACAATAATCCCTTACTAAAATGCAATACCCAGATTACACTCATATTTCCCCAGTAAGCCCTAGAGTCAGTTTGTTCAGATCACAATGTGGTTGAGAACCACACATTGCATCAGACTGTCCTGTCTCTTCACTATCATTGACCTGGAGCGGCCCTCCTCTAGCCCTGTGTTTTCAGGATCTAGACTTGATGAGGACTGCCTGTTGTTCTAGAGAAAGTCCTGTGTTTGGGGACTCTTCTAGCTGTTGCCTTGGGGTGGTTTGCTCTCCTCCTCTGCCCCCTCTGTGGACCCTATGGTCTGGAGATGAGCTCTGGGGACTGGTGAGATTGGGGCTGAGTGTCTGCTCTCCTCCTCTGCCCCCTCTGTGGACCCTGTGGTCTGGAGATGAGCTCTGGGGACCTGGTGAGATTGGGGCTGAGGGTTTTGCCAAGACCCCTTGTGGGTGCGGTGCTTTGCCCCTTGTTTGTCCATACATCTGGCTGTGCCATCGCCAGTGCTGCCGCCAGTCACTGGTGCAGTGCTGGCCAGACCCCCGAGGTAGGGTTCTGTTTCCCGTGGCCACCTGAGCAGTGCTGCCGGGGTGGGGCATGTCCCTCTGCAGAGGGACTGGAGCTCGGGTGGGAGGTGGTGCCAGGGGCTGACGGGAGAGTACTTCTGGATGGGTGAGGAACGCAGGTCCGGACAGGGGATGTCGTCCTAGGCTGCAGCGACCCCCGCCCCCGCTCTGGTGTCACCACCACCGCTGCACCCATTCACCCACCCCTCCCCACCTGGGGGACCAGGTGCATTGAATAGCCGGTTCTGCACACGGAATAACAGACAAGGAGCTGCGCTCTGTAAGGAGCGGCCTCCCCGGCAGGCCTCCTCAGCCTCCGTGAAGTCCTGATCCTTCCAGAAGGTGTGCCCAGGTGCTTATTCTTGCCCCGCAGTTACGGGTTTGCAGGGAAGGTGCCTCGGGGGAGGATCCTGTTTGTGCCACTCTCACTCTTGCGCATCTCCCTGGACGTGTGGACTGGGTTTGGCCGGTGACCACCACATTCTCTGCTGCTCCCAGCAGCCTGCACTCGGCCTTCCCACCTCTGCACGCTGCTTCTGCATCTTTTGGCTGTCCCCCACCCCCGTCTGTGCGTGCCCCCAGATGCCCCGAGGTCACCTGAGGCTCCCGGGGTGCTGGCCGGGAACCCCAGCTCCCCGGACCACTCGGATCCCTCCAGCAGGGTAGCCCATGCTTCGAAACCGAAGGCCGGGTGCCGCGGAGGGTCATTGCCTGGCTGGTCCTGCGTGTCTCTGTTCACCGAGAGTTTTCAGCTGAATGGAAATTAGGGTTTATTAAGATTTCCTGTGTCTGTTGAGACGGGATTTACGACTTTTCCCGACTCTCTGACTGTGGTGCGGTTTACAAAGCTTGCTTTTCTAAGCCAGGCTTGGAATAACACGGGCGGCCATGGTGTGCACGGTTCTGTCATCTGTGTGTGTGTGTGAGTCACACTGGCCTGGGACCTTCCTGCCCTGGAGCGTGCTGGCCTCTTAAAACGAGTTAGGCGTGGCCTTGTCTACTCTTGGAATGGGTTGTACGAGATTGGACGTTCGGTACCATTCACCACGAAGCCATTAGCCCTGGAGTTTTACTGATGGGAAGGTTTTAAAAGGCTTTTTATTAGTTGGTCTCACCAATTATTTATTAATTTTATTGGTCATAAACCTTTGGCTTGACTAATCCCCTGTTGGATTTTTAAAAGTATTTCATCAATGTCTCCTTTCTGTTAATTTTCTTGTATTTCTTTCGGTTTAAATTTACTGTTCTTTCTAACATCTTGAGATGGATGCTTAACTCACTGTTTTTAGCCTTGGCTATTTTCAAATATATCCATCTAGAGCTAAAAATCTCTTTATAAATACAAGTTAACTACAGCCCAGAGGTCTGACGTTCGGTATTTTAATTATCGTTCAGCTGAGAAAGATGCAGGACTTTCCGTCTCGAGTCCTCCAGCGTGTGGGTCATTCAGCCCACGTGTCCTGACTGTCACCTTGTCCTGCTCTCGATCCCTGACTCAGTGGTCGGAGGGCAGTCGGCTCACCGCCCTGACCTTCTCGGAGGTCTGCTTTCCCTCGCGCTCCCTGTGTTCTGGCTTTTGTCCCCGCGGACCCCACATGGCCAGAACCACTCAGTGTCCTGCTTCCTTCTGTGCTGGGCTTCGTGGAACATCGACGTTGAGAATATTTTTTCCCAGTCGGTGCTTTACATTTTCCTTTTCTTAACAGAGCAGAGCATGTCATTTTCCCAACTTTTAACTTTTATAGCTGGTGCTTTCTGCCAGAAGCTTTGTGTGTCTGGCTTGCGCGTGAAGGCCCGTGGTCCGCTGCAGATGAACTGTTGTGTGTCGTTGCTGGGATTTATTTTCTGCATGTGGACATGCAGTTGTCAGAGCACCACCCCTCCCCCACCGAAGGGGGTTGCTGCTTTTGTCTGTATTAGTTGGCCGTGGGGATGTGGGTCCTGGGGTCCACGGGGGGAGGGAGAGCAGCGGGTGGGTAGATGGGTGTCCGTGCTGGCCTGTCCCCCTGTGATGATCCTTGGACATCCCAGCACCGGGGGTCCTGGCGGTGTCAGGAGGTCGTGTGGTGTGGGGGGAAGGTGTATATTCCAGGGCTCTGGGCATGGGGGACTTGAAAGCCACCCGACAAGATGAGATGGCCCAGGGAGGGGGTGTGGACTGAAAGCATGGAGTCTGCTGAGGTCTAGGCCTGGGCAGTTCAAGGTTAGGGCCTAGGGAGAGAGAAGGGGCCTCAGTGAGGAGGGGGAGCAGGGCCAACAGGAGCAGGGCTGGCCAGCCGTGTCCGGTGCTCCCAGGAGCCAGGGCCCAGGGGGGTGACCACGGGATCGGCTTACGTGTGTATGACTGTAGCATGAGCAGCGCCCACGGTGGAGCCCAGCAGACGGGGGTGTGGAGAGAGGGGGAAGGCAGGGCTGTGGAGAGAGGGGGAAGGCAGGAGTGTGGAGAGAGGGGGAAGGCAGGGGTGTGGAGAGAGGCTGGGGGTACAGAGAGGAGCGTTTTCATCTTAATCTTTAAGGTGGTTGCTCTAGCACTTGGCGTGTGCTGCTGGGAGCCTGGTGGCCGGAGTCAGGAGAGCGGGGGGAAGGCTGGCCCAGATGGAGGGGGCGGTCATGCTGTGGTGCAGCCACAGAGTGGAGGGGGGGGCGCCCAGGAAGGACGGAGGGCGCTGGAGCCAGACCTGCCGGGGCTGCGGGGTGCAGCCTGGGGAGGGGGCCGAGGGCTGCCAGAGGAGGGTCTGGGGACGGGAGGTGGGCTGGGCTTCCTTCCCAAGCAACCTGGTGTACTTTTACCTTTGCCTGGATGTCTGTTTCTCTCCTGCAGAATTAAAACGAGGAATTTCCCAAGACTCGACTTCTTCCCCCAAATTAGACAGATACAAAATAGCAAGACAATTAACAGAAAAGGCCATCAAAGTAAGTGCCCTTGGGAACTGGGTGGGCACTTTTTTTTAAAAAAGTTTATTATTTGCCGCGGGGGTACAGGTCTGTGAATCATCAGGCTCACGCCTTTCACAGCACTCACCATAGCACAAACCCTCCCCAATGTCCATAACCCATCCACCCTATCCCTACCCTCCCACCCCCCAGTAACCCTCAGTTTGTTTTGTGAGATTAGGAGTCTCTTATGGTTTGTCTCCTTCCCCATCCCATCTTGTTTCATTATTTTTCCCTCCCTACCCCCCACAACCCCCCACCCTGCCCCTCAAGTTCCTCATATCAGAGAGATCATATGATAATTGTCTTTCTCTGATTGACTTATTTCGCTCAGCATAATACCCTCCAGTTCCATCCATGTCGTTGCAAATGGCAAGATTTCGTTTCTTTTGATAGCTGCATAGTATTCCATTGTATATATATACCACATCTTCTTTATCCATTCATCTGTTGATGGACATCTAGGTTCTTTCCATAGTTTGGCTATTGTGGACATTGCTGCTATAAACATTCGGGTGCATGTGCCCCTGAGGATCACTACCTTTGTATCTTTAGGGTAAATACCCAGTAGTGCGATTGCTGGGTCGTAGGGTAGCTCTATTTTCAACTTTTTGAGGAACCTCCATACTGTTTTCCAGAGTGGCTGCACCAGCTTGCATTCCCACCAACAGTGTAGGAGGGTTCCCCTTTCTCCGCATCCTCGCCAACATCTGTCGTTTCCTGACTTGTTGATTTTAGCCATTCTGACTGGTGTGAGGTGGTATCTCACTGTGGTTTTGATTTGTATTTCCCTGATGCCCAGTGATGTGGAGCCCTTTCTCATGTGTCTGTTGGTCATTTGGATGTCTTCTTTGCAGAAATGTCTGTTCATGTCTTCTGCCCATTTCTTGACTGGGTTATTTGTTTTATGGCTCCTAAAATTTATATGGAACCAGAAAAGACCCCAAATAGCCAAAGGAATTTTGAAAAAGAAAACTAAAGTTTGGTGGCATCACAATTCTATTTATTTCAGTAATCTCTTCACCCAACTTGGGCTCGAACTCACAACTCAATCAGGAGTCACAGGCTATTCAGACTGAGCCAGCCAGGCACCCCGAGATGTTGGGGGGGTGATTTTTTTTATATGTTTTTTTTTAAGATTTTATTTATTCATTTGACACAGAGAGAGAGATTACAAGTAGGCAAAGAGGCAGGCAGAGAGAGAGGAGAGAGGAGGAAGCAGGCTCCCTGCTGAGCAGAGAGCCCGATGTGGGCCTCGATCCCAGGACCCTGGGATCATGACCTGAGCTGAAGGCAGTGGCTTTAACCCACTGAGCCACCCAGGCGCCCAGGGGGGGGGGTGATTTTTAAACATGGAAAATTATTTTGGAATTTGGAGAGCAAGGGAGCTCCCCAGCTGCCAGCAGTTCCCCGGCCAGGGTTGGCCCCGACCCCAGCGCTGGGCCCTGGGTGGAGGGGAGAGGGGTGAGCGCCGCTCTTTGTCTACCGGGGAGCGGAAAGCCCATCTGCGGCCCTGGGAGCGCCAAGAGCGCCGCTGGGGAAGGGCGGTATTCCGGGCTTTGCTCAGGGCTCCTGCGCAGGAGGCTGGGCGGGTGGCGCTCCCGCGTCCTGCGCTTCACCTGGGGACCAGCTCCTGAGGCCCGACATGCAGGGCAGGGCAGGGGCGGTGAGCGCAGGGTCGCGGTGTGCAGGGCTGGGCGCACCAGGCGCGCTGGCCCAGCCCCACACTGGGGAGCGGGACCTGCCCCCGCCCGGTCCTGGGGCTGGGTGTCAGATGGCCCAGCTGGTCCAGCTCCTTCGTTCTCGGGTTTTCTACTGAAACCTGAAAACTGATGAACATGTAGGGCCACAGGCACCCCTCTAAGCATTGCCTTAGCTGCTTCCACAGGCTTTTATTTTATAGTACTTTTGTTGAGAGAGGTATTTCAAAGTATTTTGTAATTCATATTATTACTTTTCATCGACTGTGGGTTACTTAAAAATAGAGTTCATGTCTATACTTCTTGGGTTTTTTTCTATTTTTTCATGTATACAGATTTCCTCATTTTATTTTTTATTTTTTTTAGTTTTATTTAAATTCAATTTAATTAACATATAGTGCATTATTAGTTTCAGAAGTAGCGTTCAGTGAGTCATCAGCTGCATCTGACACCCCATGCTCCTCCCATCCCGTGCCCTCCTCCATGCCCGTGATCCAGGCACCCCCCCACCCCTCCCCCCTCCAGGCACCCTCAGTTTGTTTCCTAGGGTTCAGTTTTCCTTATGGTTTGTCTCCCTCACGATTACGGTCTTGTTTTTTTTCCCCTTCCCTTCCTCTGTGCTCCTGTTTTGTTTCTTAAATTCCACATATGACTGAGGTCATATGATAATTGTCTGTCTCTGACTAATGTCACTCAGCATACCACCCTCTAGTTCCATCCACATCACAGCAGATGGCAAGATTTCATTTTTGATGGCTGCATAATATTCCACCGTGTATGCCTACCACATCCTTGTCCACTCATCTGTTGATGGACAGCTGGGCTCTTCCCACAGTCTGCCTGTCATGGACGTTGCTGCTGTGAACATTGGGGATCACTATGTTTGTACCCTTTGGATAAATACTGGGGTTTTTTTCTATTTACTTTGTTACTGATTTCTAGCTTGGTCGCATGTGGTTGAAAATGTAACCTGCGTGATGGTGTTCCCCTGAAACATGTCCGGACTTGCTTTATGCCCAGGATCTTGGGCGCGTCTGTGAAAGCTGGTGTGGGAGCTCCCTTCCTGGCCATCCGGGCCGAGCTGGTTATCCGCGTTGTCCGAGTCTCTGAGTCTGATGGGACGCTCTGGTCTGTGGGTCTGTCACTTACTGAGGGAAGCACGTTAAATACCCTTTTATCAGTGTGGATTCCTTCACTTAGCAGTTATCAGTTTTTGCTTTATATAATTTATAGCAAGTATCTTCCTGGTGAATTCAATCTTTTTGTAAAGTATAGCGTGATTTTCTTTACTTTAGGGGTTTATTTTTTCTCGAAGGCTGTTTTGTCTCATATTTAGATCCTCTTATGTTCTACCGATCTGTACGTGTGTGTTTTTGACTCTCTCTTGTAAACAACGTTGATTTAGACTTTAGAAATCCAGCCTGGCACTCCTCACCTCTTACCCGGAGCCCTCGGTGTGTTTATCCATGACTGCACCCCTGGGGTCCTCGGGCGTCCCCCTGTGTCCCTGGCTCCTTCCCTCGTTCAGTCTGTCTTGTCGGCTCGGCTTCCCCTCATTTTGTGCCTCCTTGTGGGCTGATTTCCTTTTAGATTCCGTTTCCCCTCTCTTACATGTTACAGGTCTCATGCTCTGTTTTTCTTCTTTTTGTGGTCCGCTGAGGAATTTTATTCTGTTGATTAAAATATCCGCTTTTCCAAAGATGTTCACGTTGACCGTAAGCAAGGCTGGGGTTCTGGCCGGGGCGCAGGGTACTGATGCTCTTGCTGGCGGTCAGGTTCCCTGCCTGCTCTGCGTTGCCGCAGCCCCATCCACAGCCAGGGGTCATCCCATCCCTCTGGTGCACAGCCCTGTGGGGGGCGGGGGCAGGCTTTGGACAGATTTCCTGCAGAGACAGAGGCTCGGAGAGGTGCTCTGAGCTGCTGGGTCTTTCCTATGGTGCAGGAACTGGAACTCACTGCTTCCGGCGCCGGGCACAAGCTTTCTCGCACGTGTTCCTGGGGGAGGCGTACAGGTCCTCCTTGTGGGAACTACGGGGTACATCAGCTACCAGGGCTCGGTCACAAATCGCCACGAGTGTAGCTACTTAAACATACCTATTTGTTATCTCACAGTGTCTGCGGGGTCCTCTGCTCGGGGTCCCTCGAGGCTGAAATGAGGCATCAGCTGGGCTGGGGTCTCACCCAGAGGTTCAGCTGGGAAGGGATCTGGTTCCAGGCTCCCTGGGTGGGTTGGTAGGGTTCATTCCCTTGTGGCTGAAGAGCTGGTTTCTTCAGAGCCGGCAATGGGGAGAAGGTCTCTGCTGCTTTGAATCTCCAACTTCAGGGATGCCCCGGACCCTATTTTTAAGAGGTGCACCTGATTAGGCCAGGCCCACCCAGAGTCGTCTGTCTTTTGAGTCATTCAAATTAGGGAAACCTAGTCATCTAATTAGGGAAACCATGAGTTTGAGCCATTCCCCCACTGCCCGGCCCTCCCTGACGGCTCCCACAAACTCGTGAGGCACTAAGCTAACTGCTGAGCCTGCCTTGCGGCTGTCACCCTCTGTGACCCTGCCCAGGTGAAGGTGTCCAGGCTGGACCTCAGCAACGTGGGCCCAGGGGTTCCAGCATGACCGTCACTCTCGGGTCTCCCATCCGTCAGCTGGGAAGGCCTCGGTGCACGCCCCCCCCTGCCCTCTCCTTGCTCCCTGCCGGGGAGCAGCTGTGTTCACTTCCACAGTCACGGGCAGGGTCCCCTGTCCCCTGGTGCGGGCTTCGTGCTGTTGCGTCCTGTCCCTCTGGCCCTTCTCGGGTGGTTGAACGGCTCTGCCCTCACTCCTCCTCGAACCTGCGGCCCCCATCCCATCGCCCCGAGCAGGAGAGACTGAGACTGCCACCTTCGTAGAGAAAAGACAGCCGTAGAGCTCAAGGCCCTCGAAGAATGAGCGCGGGCACAGAGGGGCCTGCTCCGTGCCCATGTGTGTGTTCTCGGACGTGTCCTGTGTTTTCCTTGGAGCAGGACGTCAGTGTCCTCCCTCACAATCAGCCACCTCGTCTTTCATTCTTTAATGTAAAATATGCTCTTGCAATTTGAGGAAAAGAAGATCTTCTCCATCTACGGGCACTACCCAGTGATACGGGCCACCCTTCGAAGAAAGGGCTGGGTGGAGAAGAAGTTCCACTTTTTGCCCAAGGTCATCCCGAACGTGGACGATGCCAGCGCCGGGGTGGCTGGTAGAGTATCGAAGGTGTCTTGTCTCCCGGTGTCAGGCTTGCGTGTGTGCCTGTCGGAGGCCCAGACGAGGCCCAGTTCTCCGGGCCGTGCCGTTCTGGCCCTCAGAGCCCGTGGCCTGGGCCTCCCCTGCGTGGGTGGGGTCTCCCTGGGCGGCCGGCAGCCGTTGCCCTCCTGGCCTGCCTTCCCCGGGCCGTCCCACACCAGGCCTGTGCTTTCCACACCCCGTCTGCTTCCTTCTCCGCAGCCCCCCGTCCACGCCCACGCCAGGCCATCTCCCCCCGCGTCCAGGCAGTTGCCGCCGTCCCTCGGGGGCCCCGCCCTGTCTGTCCCTCCTCCGGCCCGGGGGCCCCACAGGTCCCGCCTCCCACGCTGCAGAGAGCACCTGCGTGTTCCCGGCCAGCTCCCACGCGGTGGTTGAGACCCGCGTCAACCCTGTCACTGTCCCGCTCCCCGGGCCCCACCCCACCGCACTCACCCCGAGGCTGTCTGTCCCCCCGACACCTGGGGTCCCCGACCCTGGCACTGCACCCGGCAGAGGGGCCGAGCGGCAACCCTGGGGGGGGGAGGTTGATGTAGCCCGAGCCTGATGCCGCCCTGCATCTCGGGACCCGCGAGCGTCCCCTGGAGATGAGTGGCTGAGGCGTCCCCCAGTGTGTGTGGCCGCGGTGGCTGCTGGCTGTGTGGCGTGGGAGCTGCGCGGAGGGGTCAGGCCCTGACCCGCTGACAGCTCTCCGGGGGTCGTGTTTGCAGAACAGAAACACGCTGAAGGCAAAGAAAATCAAGAAGTGGCTCTGGAGAAGACAGATGACATCCACGATGTGATGGTAGGTCTCCACCCCTGAGCGCCCGTGGGCCGGGCGGGCTTCCGTCTCCCCACGGCCCGCACTCACCTTTCCTGGGCCTCGTCCTAGGGCCGGGCGGCAAAGCCGGCCACACCAGGCTGCTGGACGCACACGTGTGTGTGCTCGTGTGTGTGCTCACACGTGTGTGTGCTCCCGTGCATCAGTGTCGTGCGTCCGCGTGCACCCGTGTGCGTGTGCTCCCGTGCATCTGTGTCGCGCGTCCGCGTGCACCCGTGCGCGTGCGCTCCCGTGCATCTGTGTCGCGCGTCCGCGTGCACCCGTGCGCTCCCGTGCATCTGTGTCGCGCGTCCGCGTGCACCCGTGCGCTCCTGTGCATCTGTGTTGTGCGTCTGCGTGCACCCGTGCGCGTGTGCTCCCGTGCATCGGTGTTGTGGGTCTGTGTGCGCGTGTGCTCCCGTGCATCTGTGTTGCGTGTCCGCGTGCACCCGTGTGTGTGTGCTCCCGTGCATCGGTGTTGCGTGTCCGTGAGCACCCGTGTGCGTGTGCATGCTCATGTGCGTCCGTGTGCACCCGTGTGCGAGCGTGCACTTGAGTGCTGCCCTTCAGACTGCTGTCTGATGGCTGATGCCACCCTGAACAAATGGGACTTATGCCAGAAAGTGACAGCAGAAGCTGGGACGTTGCTCCAGAGTAGGAAGGCAGGCTGTGAGTCCAGCACGTGGGATAAGTTTTGGGAAGTGATGCTGGCGGCCAGCTCCCCACTCCCTCTGCGCACTCTTGTTGGCATTGGGGTGGGGGGAGCCCAGTCCCGCCCTAACCCGGGGTCAAGGTAGACCAGCCTGTGTTGTAGAATAGTAGGTGTGTCCCTGTTCTGCAGAGAATGACCCAGCAGGGTCTTCAGGGCACCAGAATTTTGGAAAAGGTGTTCCTTTCCTTGTATCTCTTTGGCAAGAGTTTTTGACCACACAGGTGCTTTGTTGGTACACAAAATCAGAGCTGCCCGGGGCACTCTGGGTCTGGTTGGAGCCCTACTGCGAGGTCCCCACGCTCTGGTGGCCCTGGCCGTCTGCTCTGAAGGCAGCGGGCAGGGGGGAGGCTGGCTCCCCCCACAGTCTCTGGGCCACGAGACAGTGCACTCACCCATGCCCACGTGTGGCACGTCCCTGAGCCCCACAGGGGCACCCATGGGGCGGACAGCTCACACCTCGCTCAGCCACACTCACGGGGCCCTGCTCTGTGTAGAGCCTGCCTTTGCTTCCTGAGCGCAGCAGCCCCGTGTGTGGGCGGTGACCCCCCAGTGCAGCACACCGTGGCCCCTCAAGGGACGCCACGGCCAGCCTTCCAGACCAGAGAGACACAGAATGCACACTTCCCGTGTCATTTAGTACCTGATTTCCTCACAAAGCTAAAAATAGAACTACCCTCTGACCTGGCAGTTGCACTACTGGGTATTTGCCCAAAGGACACAAACAGTGATTCGAAGGGGCACCTGCATCCCCAGCTCACAGCAGCGTTACCTACAGTAGCCAAACTGTGGAAAGAACCCAGGTGTCCACGGACAGACGGATGCCCATGTGTCCACGGACAGATGGATGCCCAGGTGTCTACAGACTGACGGATGCCCAGGTGTCTACGGACTGACGGATGGGTCAAGAAGATGAGGTTCATGCATAGGATGGAATAGCACTCAGCCATCAGAAAGGATGAAATCCCGCCATTTGCAACGGCATGGATGGAACTAGAGGGTGTTGTGCTAAGTGGGATAAGTCAGTCAGAGAAAGACAATGATCACATGACCTCACTCTTGCGTGGAATTTAAGGAACAAAGCAGAGGATTGTAGGGAAGGGGAAGAGAGAGGAGGACAAACGGTAAGGGACTCTTAAGGAAGGAGGACAAACTGAGGGTTGGTGGAGGGAGGGGTGGGCACGGGCGTCAGTGGGCGCTGGCGACAGGCGCTGGGCGTCATACGGAAGGGGTGAATCCTGGATTCGACATCTGAAACCGATTTTACCACGGATGCTGACTAACTAGAATTTAAAGGAACACTCGGAAAAAAGCCGATTTCCTTCACTCTTCCTTAACCTCCGCACACGCAAAGGTAAGACCCTCGGATGTCGGGGACTGACAAGGGCTTTGTTCTCGCCAGTCCAGGTTGGTGAAACACGAAATGCCATACTTCCTCTGGACGATCAAGAGGGACGTCGTCGACTATCACAGCCTGAGCTGTGACCAGGTGCTGAATCACTACGGGAAGACAGCCTCCTTCACCACCAAGGTGAGAGCGAGGGCTTGGGGGCCGGGGCCGGGCCTCCTGCTGCTCCGCGGCTGAGTCGCACGGACCAGCCGCCTCGGGGCTCCTCCCCAGGACGGCCGCTGCCCGGGCAGAGGCCACACTGCCCGTTACCGGTGTCCAGAGGCCGTCAGCTCCAGCTCCACTCGCACCCCCAGAGCCCCAGGCACCCTTGGCCCCGTGCCCCTCCTCAGGGTGCGCAGGCCTAACCCCAGGCCCCCCTAGCGCCCAAGTTCTGCACCCCGCAGAGGCCCTGGGTCCCGGGGGGCCAGGCCTCCCCCCTGCGTAGGGCCTTCTGGCTGCAGGGGGCGTGGGCACCTCCTGTCCTCACTGCCTTGTGGTCCCGCAGCCCCATCCCATGCCGGAGGGGGCTGAGGTCCGGGGCTGGGGTCAGCCCGGGTGGACAGGCCTGCCTGTGTCCACGCGGGGGACGAGGGCTAGAGGAGCCTCTGGGCAACAAGCCCACGGTCCCAACAGACACGGGGGGTCAGGGATGAGGCTCGCACGGCCCCCGGGGCCCCTGTGGGGGTCTGGCCCCAGGCGCCCCCACCCGGCCTCAGCGGCTGCCCTCCTTCGGGGCGCAGCCAGGCCGGGCTCCCTGCAGAGACCCCGTGTAGCGTGGCCACCGGGAGCCCAGCTGCCAGCAGGCCCTGCAGCTCCGGGCACTTGGCACGTGTTCCCAAGCGGGGCCTGTGGTGAGTGTGCCTGGGCGCCTGCTCCCTCTTCCTGGGGTCTGGGCCCCGCGCTGGTCAGGGACCTGGGAGATAAATGCAGGGCCCACCACCCCTGTGCCCTCGGTGGCCCGGCCTGCACACGGGGTCGCCCCGCCGTGGGAACCAGCTGGCTGGGGGCACGAGAGGCAGGGGGGCTGGGGCGGGGTCGGCTCCTGCAGGCGCCCCTCCCCAGAGCCCTTGGGCGCGGGGGCCGCCAGCCAGACCCGTGGGCCTTCAGGCTGGTCTGAGGGGACCGGCGGGTGGCCTGTGGGGGCCTAACGCGCCACTGTCTCTGGAGATCGGGCTGTGTGTGAACATGAGGAGCCTGCCATGGTACGTCCAGGCCAACCCTGACTCCTTCTTCCCCCGCTGCTACGGCCTCTGCACTGAGAGCGGGAAGCAGGAATTCCTGGGTAAGTCGGTGGCCGGAGTGGGAGACGGCCTGGTGTCAGGGCCCCTCTGGGGTCCACCTCCCGCTGAGGGGCTGCAGGAAGTGGGGGGGCTGGGCCTCGGCCGCAGGGTTAGGGACCGGCGGGGGGTGATGGCGGAGGGCCGGGTCCCGTCCCAAGGCTCAGGGGCTCAGCTCCATTGCGAGGGGCGAGGGCTGGTCCAGAAACTTCTGCGGGCAGCGTCTGTGAAGCAGGAGGCACGGGAGGCTGATGGAGCTGAGAGTCAGGAACGTGCTTTGGATCGGCTTCCCGGGGGAGGCCGACGTGGGGACGGTCCTGGGCCCCAGGTCTGAGCAGCCATGGGCCATGGGCTCTGGCCTGGGGACAGAGGAGGGTTTCTGGTTCCACCTGCTGAGAGAGAGACAGAGGTGGAGGTCAGAGCAGGTGGGCAGTGTGCCTGTGGGGGTGACCCGTGTTTCCTGAGCATCTTGTCTGGGGGAGCTGCGGCCTCTACCGGCGCCTGTGCCTTAGGTCCTGACCCCACGCCGGGGCTCCCAGGGACGGACAGACACAGGCAGGAAAAGGCAGGGCCCGTGGGGGCTGGAGGTGACAAGTGCGGGGCCGGGGGAGGGCCGTGAGCAGGGGCCTCTCAGAGACGGGGCTCCGGGCAGAGACCGGAGGGAGGGAGGTCTGAGGGGACCAGGCTGGAGCAGGCCATGTGCCTGCGTGCCCACCGGGCACAGGGGTCAGGAGTCAGCCCATGGGGGCCTGTTCTGGAGGAAGGAGACTCAGTGGGAAGCCCCGGGCCCTGGAGGAGCTGGGGAAGGCAACGTGGGTTCTGGATGTTTCCAAGGTGGCGGCAACTGCGGGGCTGGCCAGTGTGGCCGCCTCCGCTGAGATGAGCAGGGAGCAGGTTTTGGTTTGGTTTTGGCGAGAAGGTACTGGAATTTCCTGCGGACCTCCCAGAGGGCATGGGCTGGAGTGGAATTGGGGAGACAGGCCTCAGAGCCCGGCTGGCCCCAGGCCTGAGTCTGTGGGACCCCTGGCGGCCTTCCGTGCCGGGTGGGCGTGGCGGGGCCCCTCCGGCCCTCCACACCATCAGCCCTGGAAGCCAGCGTGCCCAGGAGGGCCAGAGAGGCTCCGGGCGCGGGCAGGGTCCCAGTGTCTCCGCAGGGGGCTCCGAACTCTGGCGCAGGGCTGAGGACACGAGCAGGGACAAGGACAAGGGCAGTGGCCTCCATGGACGTGGCCCTGAGCGGGGGCGGGGAGAGCAGGGGAGAGGCAGGGAGGGGCAGGCGGGGGGAGGTGTACTGGACTCCCGCCTGCAGAGGAGCGGCAGGGGGAGGGACCCGGAGGTGCGGCTGAGGCTGGAGCAGACCGCGGGCAGGGAGGCTGTGGGGCAGCGAGGCTGAGGACAGCGGGTGTCGGCCGAGGTCCCTGGTCCCCGGGGCTGGCAGAGGGGGTGAGGCCTTGGTGTCCTTTCAGACGACTTCCGGCGCACGGTGGCCTCTAGCATCCTCAAGTGGGTGGTCAGCCACCAGAACTACAGCGGCAAGGGGGAGGCCGGCGACCCGGGCCCCGGCAGCAAGCGAGGTGTGTGGGCGCAGGTGCGGGAGGGCTGCGTCGGGAGGGGCAGGGGGGCCATGCGTCCAGGGAAGAGGCGTTCCCCGCCTGCAGGAGGGGGCGACAGGGAACGGCTCTGCCGCGTGGTGCCGGGCCGGCGTGGCGTTAGGCCCACACAACCCAGATAAGTGTTTCGCTGCTCACGTTCTCTGAGCGTCCTGAGGTTCACAGTCAGGAGCAGAGGGCAGGGGTCCCCCACCCCACCCTGCCCCCACGCCCTCTACTCTCGCCAGCCCCCGCCCCCCGAGTGTGCATCTGTTACGATGGACAAAGCCACGCTGACACGTCACTGTCACGCGGACCACGCTGGCACTGAGGGTCACTCTTGTGCGGGGCGTTGTGTGGCTCTGGACAAACGTGTCATGGCTGGATCTGTTTTTACGGCACCCAGAGTAGCTTCGCTGCCCTAAACACCCTCGTGTCCCCCGTTCCTCCTTCCTCCCCACCCCTGGCCCCACCGCTACCGTGATCTGGAGTCCTGGGATTAGGGCTCAGTGTGGAGGGAGCGTGTGTCCCCAGACCGGGAAGTCCACCAGGGCTTCTCCGTCCTCACGCCCTTTGGTGGGACAGGCGGCCAGGGGCCGGAGCAGCTCAGGCTCCGGGGAACACAGTGCTAAGAATACAGTGGTCCAGCGGCGCTCAGGATGCTTACTTTCCCTTCTTGCCAGAAGCAGGAGGGGCTTTGCCCCATACTCACAGTGGGACCCCCGTCTAGTTCCTGGAGGGAAGACTGACGAAAACGTACCCCCCCCCGACTGACCCTCCTGGGGTTTTTGACTCAGATCTGTCCACACTGAGGCTTCAGCCCCTGGTCAGTTAGAGCTCAGGGTTTCCTTTCCCGGTGCTGGTGTCTGCGGAGGTTCTGGCTTCGGGTTTCTGATCCTGTGTGCGGGGATTCTCTGAATCCGCTGCCTTCCGCTGTGACCGGGCAGGGGTTTGTCTTGTGACCCCTCTGATGGAGCCAAGAAGAGTTGTTGATTTTTCAGTTTCCCTTTTCACTTGTTAGGATGGATCGGCAACGTCCAGGCTCCTTCTGTGCCTGACCAGAAAGCAGAAGTGCACATTTTCACTTTAAAATGGCTGTTTTTCTGTTCTGTGGACTTCACCTCAATAGAGTTAAAGACACATACTGTAATCTCTGTGGCCGCCACGGGAACAGCAGTGCTTCCTCCTGCTGGGGTCCTGGTCCGCGATGCCTCGGCACCGCCTCTCCCCCAGCCCACGCGCGCGCGCGTGCGTGTGTGTGTGTGTGTGTGCGGAGTTGGGTCAGTACGCCTTCCAGCCTGCGCGATCCTCCGGGCTCCTACCCCGTAACCACGCAGGCAGTTGCTGGTCATCCGCTTGTCCTCCTTTGGGGACCAGGGGACTGGCAGCCTTGTGTGGGAACTAGGCCCCTGGAGGTTCGCTCTCACCTGGACGGAAGGACTCCCTGCGCTCAGTGCTTCCTGACACCTCGGGTCCAGCTTGATTCCGGGGTCCCAGGAGCAGAGATGCTGTGTGAGAGGTCAGACGCAGACAGCCACAACGCGCACGCTGGCTTGCGGGCGTCAGGCAGGACCGCCCACCCCCCAAGTACTGACTGAATCCGCAGTGTGTGCTCAGAAAAGCACAAGCTCTGTAGCAAGTTGGGAAGTACTGCTGCACGGCTGCCCGCGGGCCCGAGTCTGGTTGGAGGGTGTGTGCAGGCAGGGGAGGCGCACTTGGAGCCCAGGCTGGCTGCCAGAGGACACGCCGGGGGCTGGGTGGTCTTTGTGCGGTGCCCCAGGTGGTCCCCACTCCAAATCCTGTGCTCGGCTTTCAGGTTCCCAGAACGCGGAATCCAAGCTCACGGGCCTCTCGGGACAGCTGGTGGACACGGCGTGCAAGGTGTGCCAGGCCTACCTGGGGCAGCTGGGGCACGAGGACATCGATGTGTCTGAGGGCACCAGCAAGGGCCTCACGGAGGACGAGTGGAAGGACCTGACAGAGCAGTACTACTCCCTCATTCAGTAAGACACGCCCTGGGCGGCGCGCTCTGGCCGCGCCTGGTGCTCGGTGCTCGGCGGCAGGAGTCAGCACGGACCGGCCGGCTCACCCGAACAGGAGGCTGGGGGCGGGCATCTGGAGTTGTCCGGGGACGCCTGGCTCTGGGACATCTGAGGCACCTGTCTGGATGTTGGGGTACCCAGACTCGCTGTCGCCTGCCTCACCAAGTCCCTGTTGGCTCATAAAAGGATGACACCACCCTGGGGCACCTTTGGGTATTAGCACTACACAGCGTTCATGTCTTTTACCTCATTCGAACCCCACAGGTGGGCTCTGGGTAGTGAGGACCAGCAGGCTTGCCTGGCCCAGCCCTCCTGACTCTCCAGGCCCTTGAGTGCCTCCTGCTGCCTGGAATCCAAAGGCTGAGCCCGAGCCCCCCTTCTCCTGAGGGCTGCGTCCTGGCAGGCTGGAGCCCCAGCGCCCCCTTTGTCCCTTTTTCAGAAGTCTGACTTTATCGTGCCTAGTTGTGGTTTTCTTTGTTAGGTCCTCTACCTAGAGATTTTGGAGATTTTTTAATCTGGTGGGTTGGAATCTTCCATCAATTTTGAGAAGTTCTCAGCCATTATCTTCAAATATTGCTTCTGCTTTGTTCTCTTCCTCTCCTTCTCCAGTTATGTGCATAGCTGACCGCGTGACTGTGTTTCACACATCTCTTTGCTCTGGCCTGTTTTCCTTGTTCTTTTTTCCTCTCTGGGGTTGAGCTTGCGTATTTTCTGTAGACCCATCTTAAGACTTACCAGCCTTGTCTTTTGCTGCCTCCAGGCTGACTGTGAGTCTGCCCAGTTCTCACTCCAGCATTGGATGTCCTTCTTGTATCGTTTGTCTTTGCCCTTCACTCTATCAGGTTTTTCAGCCTCTTCTCAGTCTCTTTAATTTTTGTGTGCTGCCCTTGTCTAAAAAGGAAGTATGGACAGAAATTATACTGCTTCCTGAGAGGGGGGTGCTCACAGTTTCTTCTGTTGTCGATACAGTGTGGACCTGATGTCCTTAACCAATAAGCGGGGAACAGGGCCAGACTGCAGCTCTGGGCAGGTTCACTGCATTCTGGTGTCAAGTGTCTCAGGTCTGAGACCGAAAGATATTGCTGTAGACCCTGTCCCCAAGGAGAAACTTCTTCCCAAGTGCCACAGGAATGGGAGGGTCACTGTCTTTGCAGCCCAGACACACCGTCTTCATGCCCCGGGAAAAGCTGGCCATGCATTTTGAGCATCACTAGACTTAGGTCCTTCATGCTAGTTGACATGGCCATGTGGCTTCTCAGTCCTAAAGAAAGTCCTTCAGCTATGCCAGGCCTGAATCTCAACTTTCACTCAGATTTGGCAAATACTCTTGAGGAATAAAATGGCCAAGAAACTCGGTTCACCCAGGAAAGGTTTTTCTGTGCCTAGATGTAGTTAACTTAGTCCTCTTTACATCGACAAACCTCTGATATTTTGGGAAACATGCATTTTGCAGTTTATCTGTTTTTTCCCTACGTGTCATAGCAGGCATAATGGCCAGCCACCGCCTACTACTCGTGACCTAAATACGGAAGCATCCTAGTTCTTATTGATCATTTTATTTTGTCTCCTGCACTTACTTTCTGGCTTCACACTTTTGTTTTTATGTTTTGGGGTTTACCTTAGAGATTACAGTATACAGTCTTGATTTATTATTGCTAATCTTCAGTCAGACTCTCACTGGACCCCAAACAGCATCACAGCGGTGGGATTCCACTCACTCTCTTCTCACTCGTTATGTTCTTTTCCTTTATTTCACCCCTTTCTCTCTATTTTCCATTTTCTGGAAGATTTTGTTTATTGATTTCTTTGGAGAATGTGCAAGTAGGGGGAGGGGCAGAGGGTGAGAGAGAGAGAATCCCAAGCAGACTCCATGCTGAGCCCAGAGCCCCGTGCAGGGCTCAGTCCCACAACTCTGAGATCACAGCCTGAGGCGGAGTCAAGAGTCAGACGCTGAGCCCACTGAGCTAGCCAGGCACCCCTATGTTTTCCATTTTTTATTGTCACAAAATAAACACAACAAAATTTGCCGTCTGAACCATTTTAAAATATTCACTGAAGTATCTCAATAATGTGCAAGCATCACCACCATCCATCTTCATATATGGCTCTTTCCCTCCTGTAAAACTGCCAGTCTCTCCCATTAAGCACCAACTCCCCACATCCCCTCCCGCTCTTGGCTCCCACCATCTACTCTGTCTCCACGAACTGGACTCCTCCAGGTGCCTCATAGAAGTGGAATCATCATTTGTCTTCTTGTGACTGGCTTATTTCACTTACAGTGTCCTCAGGTTTTATCTAGGTCGCAGCAGAGTTTCCTTCCTTGTAAAGGATGAATCGTACTTTGTTGTATGTATACAGTACATTTGGCTTATTCGTTCATCTGTCAGTGGACCCTCGGGTTGCTTCCATGTTTTAGCTATTGTGAATAATGCTGTCGTGAGCATTGGTGGACTAACGTCTCTTTGAGATTCTGCTTTCAGTTCTTTTGGGCATGTACCCAGAAATGGGGTTTCTGGGTAATACGGTAATGGTCTTTTTAATTTTTTGAGGAATTACCACACTGTCTTCCACAGCAGCTGCAGCATTCGACATCCCTACCAATTGTGCACGAGGGTTCCAATTTCTCTACATCTTCACCAACATTTGTTATTTTCTGTGCTTTTTAAAAATAACGGATGTAAAAATAAAAATAGATAAAAATAACGGTGTGAGGTGGTATTTCATTAGAGTCTTTTCATTTTCCTAAGGCTCAGTAGCACTGAGCACCTTCTCAGGTGCTTACTGGCCATCTGTATGTCTTCTTTGGAGAAATGTCTGTTCAAGCCTTTGCCCATTTTTGAATCAAGTTGGTTTGTTGTTGTTGAGTTTTTGGAGCTCCCTGCATATTCTGGCTGTTAGCCTCTATCAGACACAGAACTTCCAAACAGTTTCTCTCATTTTGTGGGTTTCCTTTTTACTCTGTCGATTATATCTTTTGATACACACATTAAAAAACTTTTCATGAAGTCCAATTTGTCTGGTTTTTTTTCTCTTGTCTGTGCTTTGGTGTCATATCCAAGAAATCATTGAGAAATTCAATGTCTTGAACATTTTGCCATATGTTTTCTTCAAGATTTTCATAGTTTTTGGCCTTTTATTTAGATTTTTGATCCATCTGGAGTTAATTTTTGCACCTGGCTTTAGGTAAGGATTCAAATTCATTCTTTTGGTTATGAATATCCAGTTTTCCCAGGACCATTTGTTGAAGAGACTGTCTCTACCCCATTGAATAGTACCAGCACCCTTGTCAAAAATCATTTGACTATATATGTGAGTGTTTATTTCTGGGATCTCTGTTCTATTTCATTGGTCTTATGTCTGTCTTCTTGCAGGTAACACACTGTTTTGACTAGTGTAGCTTTTTAGTAAGTTTTGAAATCAAGAAGTGTGGGTCATCCAACTTTGTTCTTTTTCAAGATTGTTTTGGCTATTTGGGGTCCCTTGAGAGTCTATCTGAATTTGAGGATGGGTTTTTCTATTTCTGTGAAAAACATCATTGGGATTTTGAATAGAGATTGTATGGAATTTGTAGATCATTTTGGGTACTATTAACATCTTTTTTTTTTAAAGGTTTTATTTATTCATTTGACACAGAGAGAGAGAGATTACAAGTAGGCAGAGAGGCAGGCAGAGAGAGAGGAGAGAGGAGGAAGCAGGCTCCCTGCTGAGCAGAGAGCCTGATGTGGGCCTCGATCCCAGGACCCTGGGATCATGACCTGAGCCGAAGGCAGCGGCTTTAACCCACTGAGCCCCCAGGCGCCCTGGGTACTATTAACATCTTAAACAATATTAAATCTTTTAATCCATAAACATGGATGTGTTTCCATGTTTTATTTATGTATTCTTTAATTTCTTTCAGCAATCTTTTTGTAGTTTTTGTTGTACCTATCACCTCCTTGGTTAATTCCTAAGTATTTTATTATTTTTTGATGTGATTGTGAGTGGAATTGCTTTCATAATTTCCTTTTCAGATTGTTCTTTGCTAGTGTATAGATATGCAACTGATTTTTGTTTGTTGACTTTGTATCTTGCTACTTTGTACTCATTAGATGTGACAGGGTTTTTTGGTGGAATCTATAGGATTTTCTGCACATACATTCATATCATCTGCAAACAGATCATTTCATTTCTCCTTTTCCAGTTTGCCTTTTATTTCTTTTCCTTGTCTGATTGATCTTGCTAGCACTTCTATTACTGTTTTGAATGTTGAAAGTAGGCATTCTTGTCTTATACTTTTTTTTTCTTTTTCTTAAGAGCCAGCACAGGGCTTGAACTCACAGTCCTGAGATCGAGACCCGAGCTGAGATCAAGAGTCAGACGCTTTACTGATTGAGCCACCCTGGCACCCCTTGTCTTATTCTAAATCTTAAAGGAAAACTTTCAGTCTTTCACCATTGCGTATGGCATTTGCTGCAGGTTTTCATATGTAGCCTTTATTATGTTGAGATAGTTTCTTTTTATTCCCAGTTTCTTGACTGCTTTTATCAGGAAAGGGTGTTAAATTTTGTCAAGTTCCTTTTCCTGCATCAGTTGAGATGGTCTTGTGGGTTTTTTCCCCTTCATCTGGTAATGTGATATATTACATTAATTGGTTTTCAGATGTCCAACCATCCCTGAATTCCTGGAATAAATCCCACCTGGTCACGGAGTGCAATCCCTTAACATGCTGCTGAGTCTGGTTTGCTAGCATTTGTTGAGGATTTTTGCATCAATATTCATAAGGGACATTGGTGTGTAGTTTCCTTTTCTTGCAGTGTCCTTGTCTGGCTTTGGTATCAGGTAATTCTGGCCTCATAGAATGAGTTAGGAAGTGTTTCCTCCTCTTCCATTAGTTTGAGAAGGACTGATATGGTTTTTCTCAAATTGTTTGATAGAATTCACCACGAAGCTGTCAGGTCCTGGGCTTTTCTTTGTTGGGAGATTTTTGTTTACTGATTCAATCCCTTTAGTGGTTATAAATCCTATTTTCTGTTTCTTCACAATTTAGTCTTGGTAGGCTTTGTGTTTCTTGGGAATTCGTCCATTTCATCTAGGTCATCCAATTCATTGGTGTACATCTGTTCATAGTACTCTCTTATAATCTTTTTTTATTTTTGTAGAATCAGTAATAATGTCCCCAGTATCATTTTTTATTTTGGTGACTTGAATATTCTCACTTTTCTAAGTCCATTGAGCTAAAGGTTTGTGAATTTTGTTGATCTTTTCAAAGAACCAACTTTTAGTTTAATCAATTTTTTCTATTTTGATTAATTCTGCTCTAGTCTTTCCTGATTACTTTGTTCTACTAACTTTGGGTCTAGTTTATTCTTTTTCTAGTTGCAAAGTTAGGTTGATTTGAGATTTTTCTTGTTTTTTAATGTAAGCCTTTATAGCTCTAAGTTTCCCTTTAGTACAACGAGCAATCTGATATGTTTTAGTATGTCGTGTTTTCATTTTCATTCGTCTCTAAGTATTTTCTAATTTCCCTTGTGATTTCTTCTTTGATCCATTGGTTATTTAAGAATGTGTTAATTTTGTGAGGGTGCCTGGGTGGCTCAGTCTGTTGAGCATCAGATTTTTGATCTCAGCTCAGGTCTTAATCTCAGGGTCAGGAGTTTAAGCCCAGCTTTGGGTTCTACCTGGAGAGCCTGTTAAAAATTTTTAAAGAATATGTTAATGTCCACAAATTTATTTCTCCACTTGATTAGCTCTTTTAACATGTATGTTAATGCTTTGTAGTTTTCAGTGTTCATATCTTGCATTTCTTTTGTTAAATGAATTCTTATGTGTTTTATTCTTTTTGATAATATTACGAATTATTTTCTTAATTTTGTTTTAGGATTTTTTGTTGGCAGAATATAAAGATATAATTGATTTTTAAAAGATTTTATTTATTTTGGAGAGAGAGAGAGAGCAAGCACAGCTGGGAGGGGCAGAGAGAGAGAGAAACCCAGGCAGAGCCCAACATGGGGCTCAGTGTCACAACTCTGAAACCAAGAGTTGGATGTTCACCCAACTGTGCCACCAGACACCCCTAAACTGATCTTTTATGTTGATCTTGTAACTGTGACTTTGCTGAACCCATGTATTCGTTCTACTACTTTGTACAATGTGTGTGTGTGTGTGTTTTCCTCAGGATTTTCTACGTATAGGAAATGTCATCTATGAATAAGCACAATTTTCTTTCTTCATGTGCAGTTTAAGCTCCAGGAACTCAAAGTCGGCTCACCATTCGAAAGTGGGTGAGTGGGATATTAGCCTTCCTTAGAAAGGAGGTTCTGGTGCCTGCCACAACATGCATGAGCCTTGAGGACATTATAAGTGAAAAATACAGATACTGTGTGATTTCACTTATATGAGGTACTTAGAGTGGTCCAAACTCTCAGAGACAGAAGGCGGATGGTGGTTACCGGGGTGGGGGAGGGGTGGGGAGTGAGTGTTTCATGAGGACAGTTTCAGTCTGGGGAGATGAAAGAGCCCTGGGGACCATGGGGTGACGGTAGCACAACGTAAACGTCCCTGTTGGTATTGCTGACCGTGAACTTACAATGGTTCAGATGGTAAATTTTATATTATATGTGTTTTGCCACAATAAAAAAAATTGAAAAAATGTCAGTTGGTAGATTTTATCACATTTACAGGGTAAAGAAGAAAAGTATAAGATCATCTCAATAGATGTAAAATGTTGATGAAATTCAACACTGTATATGTTAATTTTTCTTTTTTTTTTAGTGAACTAGAAAAAGAAATTTCCTTAACTGGAAAAGCTTATCTACAAAAATTCTAAGGCTAACATATTTCTTAACAGTATGTATTGAAAGTGTTCTCCTTGAAATCAGAATGAGACAAAAATGCCCACTATCATGACTGCTATTCAGTATGGACTGAATGGTCTGTTTAGTTTAATAGCACAGAAAAAAAGAAATAAAGAGGGACACCTGGGTGGCTCAGGTGGTTAAGCGTCTGCCTTCAGCTCAGATCATGATCCTGGAGTCCTGGGATCAAGTCCTACATCGGGTTCCCCGCTCAGCGGGGAGTCTGCTTCTCTCTCTAACCCTCGCCCTTCTCACGCTTTCTCTAGCTCTCAAATAAATAAATAAAATGTTTAATAAAAAAGAAAGGGCGTAAGATCAGAAAGAAGCAAAACTATTTACTGATGACCAAATTATGCATGTAGAAAATTTAAAAAATCATACAGAAAGTTACATAAGTTTAGTGAAGTCAGTAGGTGCCAGGTCAATATACAAAACTCCGCTGTGTTCCTATATCCTAACAACAATCACAGAATGGAATTCTAAAAATGTAATCTATAACAACATCAAATAACAACAAATATCCAGAAAAAAAGAATAATATAAATTGAAGACCCTAAACAGAACATTATAAAATTAAATAGAAATTAATGACCCAACAAGTATGTGTGTATGTGTATAATAAAATCATGTTCATAAATTAGAAAACTCAGTGATACAGAGATTTTTTTCCCCCTTCCAAACTAATCTATAGATTCAGATTAATCCCAATCAGAATCTATGCAGGGATTTTCCTCGGGGGCTTGAGTGGGAGGAATTGACAAATCGATTCAGAAATTTATTTGGAAATACAAATGATTTAAGAAAAGCCAAGAAAACCTTGATCAAGAAAAACAAAATTAGAGAACTTCTACCCTATTTCAAGACTTACTATAAACGTACCTAATCCAGACAGGGTGGCATTGGGCCACCGGGCGCTACCAGACCAGTGTCCCCGAGCAGCGTCTAGAGACAGCCTCACGCGCGTGGCCACTTAGCACCGACCCTGAGGAAGCGTTCGTCCTTGCCCTAAACGGTGCTTGAGCAGAGAGCATCCTTCTGAACAAAAAAAGTGTGTCTTGAATCCTGTCTCCTAAATACACAAGGATTAATTCGAGACGTATCATGGGATATGTGAAAACTACAGAAAAGGAGAACATTGGGGTGTATCTTCCGACCCCAGGGAGGCAAAGATTTCTTGAGTAGTTCACAGAGAGCGTGATCGTAATAGAGCAAGTTGATAGTGTGCTTCATCGACACGAAAAGCTCTGTCGATGAAGAAACACCGCAGAGAACGGAGAGTCGGGCTGCGGAGTGGAGGGACACACTTACTACACGCGCGTCCGCGCAGGTCTCGCAGCATCTCACCGGCGCTCTGGGTCTTGCTTTGTAGCGGTGACGCGTTCATCTCCAATTCGAGAAATCACTTGTCGCAGTGCCAGGCTCTGCTGAATAAAATCACCTCCGTGAACCCCCAGACGGAGATCGACGGGCTTCGGAACATCTGGATCATAAAGCCGGCGGCCAAGTCCCGCGGCCGAGGTGAGTCTGGGCACTGTGCCCCTGGGGCCCACGGCGAGCGCCCCCAGGCGCAGGTGCGCGGCCCCCGGAGCGCGGCGCGGGCACCCAGAGTCAGGTGCGCAACCCCGGAGCCCATGGCGCGCGCCCCCAGGCGCAGGTGCCGGACTCGGGGCGCGCCGCAGGGCGGGCGGCTCTGCGACACTGGTCCTCACCGCCCGCTTCCGAGGTCTGCTAAGGAACTGGGATGTTCCCAAGCTGAACTGGGCTGTACTTTCCTTTTCCCATCACCTGGCCCAGTCTTGGCGGCAGGCTCGCCGTCGCTGCAGCACCAGCTTGTTTGTGTTACAAGATGTTCTCACTTTCCTGAGCATCTGAATAGATTTTAATTTTTTTTGGATGTTTTATTTTCTCCTTCAGTTATTTGAAGAGTTTTGTTGTTGTTTTAAATTCATAAGTGGTTCATTTTTACGTGATTTTAAAAAGTCTTTACTACTTTGTAACGTTGCTGCATCGGTCCCGAAACATTGTCTTTCCTGGGCTCCCGCCCGTGTCCTCCGAGTGCCGCCCTCCGGGGTCGGCCCGTGCTCCTCCATCGGCTCTATCCTGAGCCTGCTGCTCGTGATGGTAGCGTCTGCTGCTGGCGGCTCCGTCCTCCTGTCCATCAGCCCCGACCTGCCTCCCACGGCGGACCCCTGCATCCCCAGGGATGCTCCGCAGACACCTCCGACCTGGCTGTTCGAATCCAAACAGTGCTTTCTGGCGGGGTCCTGGCTGGGGGCCTTCCTGCTCCGAGGCCAGGATCACTTCAGGGGTTTGTTGCTCTGCCCTAGGCTTTCATCTCCGGATGGCAGGGTCTCAGCTTACAGCTGAAGAGACGAGATTGACATTTTGGGGGGGAAGCTCCCCTCACGTGTGGCTATTCCTGTGCCTGTGCCCGGGGCGCTCCCCTCCGGCTGGGTACCAGTCAGGATAGGCCAGACCGTGCTGGGTAACGAGCAGTCCACACACCTCGGTGGCCGTCAGTGAGACCAAAAGTCCCCCCACCATCTTGTGACATCACCCCCTCAGGCTTCAGGGTTGTCACGGCAGAGAGAGAGAGGGCTAGAGGGCCTGGTGGTGACCCCACAGACGAGAGGGATGCCTGGCCCCTCCACTCAGATGTCACTGGTGGCCGTTCGTCAGATGGCCTCCCTCTGGGGCGCGGAGGATGCGAAGTCGTGAAGTGGAGGGGCCAGATCAGGTGCACTGGTGTGCAGTCCTCTCGTCTGTCCAGGCACCAGCCCCCGGGCCCCCGGACCCCGGCCACCCCGACTGCCGCTTCCCTGAGGTCATGGAGCTTCCGTGGGCCCTGTTCGCCCCACACCCAGGGCCGGGCCCCAGCTCCCCCTCGCTGGCTGCCTTTGAAACATGCCTCGGTCCCCATCCCTGCCCCTCTCCATTCTGTGTCCTCTCCTGAGTCCTGGCGGCTGGGCCCTGTTGGGACAGCCCGGGCGCGTGGTGCCGGTCGTGGCGAACGCCCAGGGGCAAAGCCTTCCCTGCCGGGCCAGCCGGCTGCGCGGCCTCCGGTCTGGATGGAAGCCTCGCTGGGTCTCGGGCCGACGCTCGCCGCCCCGTGCGGCGCCCCGGGGCTGAGTGCTGGCCTCTTGCAGACATCGTGTGCATGAACCGCGTGGAGGAGATCCTGGACCTGGTCGGGGCCGACCAGCTCTCTGCCAAGGACAACAAGTGGGTGGTGCAGAAGTACATCGAGACCCCGCTGCTCATCTACGACACCAAGTTCGACATCAGGCAGTGGTTCCTGGTCACCGACTGGAACCCCCTGACCATCTGGTTCTACAAGGAGAGCTACCTGCGCTTCTCCACACAGCGCTTCTCCCTGGACAACCTGGACAGGTCGGTTGGAGCACTAGCATGGTGCCACCAGGCGCGAGGGGCACAGTGGGTGCCCCCCCACCTGCGGGGGAGGGGCGGGCTGCCAGGCCATGCCTGCCGACCCCCATCAGCACCGGAGGCACGGATGAGCTTGGATGGCCTCCATCGCCAAGGGCCAGGCTGGGCCTGCTGTTCGTCAGAGCCCTGCTCTGCGCCCCATCATGTGTGTCTTCTCAGAAAATCCTAAAAGCTCCGTGTGCCGTGTGCCCACGAGGTGCCAGGCACGGCCCGGGGAAGACATGTCTCAGCGACAGGTCCAGAGCCCCCCTCTGTGGCGGGTGCTGCCCCGCGACTGGAAAGGCTGAGAGGCCGGTTGTGCTCCCACGCTGACCTGCAGCTGGCCAAGCCTGGGGGCGCACACTCTGCCGGGCGCACGGCCCTGCTCTCTCTGGGGCACCTTTGGGGGCTCCTGGGGCACATCGGCCTTGCCAGCCCTCAAACTCTTAGTGGGGCTCTTTGTGACGCCCCGGAAGTCCTGGGGTGGGGGTCCTGCAGGCGGCTGGGGAGCAAGGGGTGTTCAGGCCCGGTGCAGGCAGCCTGTGGGACGTGAGGATGGCTTGAGGGGTCCTCTGAGGACCCCAGCGGTGCCAGGCAGGACAAGAAGTGGGGAGCACCTGAGCCAGAAAAGGCCACACCCCAGATCCTAAGGCCGCTGGGGGGCAGGGTGCTGGGGAGGGTGCCCACGGAGGTGCTGGGCAGAGGCTCAGACATCCAGGAAGGGGGTGTCGAGGGGACCCACTCCTCACCAGGCTCTCTGGGCGGGCAGGACGTAGGTGTGGCAGGGATGGGGAGGCCACACTGCAAACCCTCGGGAGGGAGGCAGAGAACCCCCTTGCCTCTGTCCAAACCAGGGGCTTCCCTCTTCTGCCTGTGACCGCCCCTCCCCCGGCTGTGTGGGGCTGGGCGCCTTGGTGTCCTGGCCGGGAGCTTTACAGGGGAGTCATGCAGAGAGGGCACGCCGGGCGTGGGGCCTACTTAAAAGAAAAGGGGGGGCGCCTGGGTGACTCAGTCGGCTAAGCGCCCGACTCGAGCTCGGCTCAGAGTTGACAGGGCTGGGAGCCGGTCAGCTGACACCTTGGGTGTGTGACCTGTGTCCCCGGCTAGGGGCTGTGGCCACACCAAGAGTCGCACCTGGCAAGTGACCGTTGGAGTCACACTCGTCAGGAGCAGGCTGCTGGGGACAAGCGGTTCTGGCTGGCAGCTCGCCGAGCGAGTTCGTCTCTGCCGGGCCAGGTGGGCCTGGAGGGGGCCTGCAGCTCACCGAGCACAGGAGCCCCCGCCAGCCCCCACCCCAGGCCACCGAACGCACCAAGCATGAGAGGGTGCCTGGCAAATCCCTTGCCCTCTCTGAGCCCCATTTCTCCATCTGGCACCATGACCCTGACCCCAAGCAGACAGGAAATTTCCTGAAATCGGTTCTGATGGGACACGGCCCAGCCTCCAGTGTACCGACCAAAGTTAATGGAGGGAGGGCCCCGTTGGCTCTGTGGGTTCACTACCCCAGTTCCGCCGATCTCGGGTCACAAGGTCCTTCTGTCCTCTGGAAGTAGGACCTCACCAGGGTCACAGGGACACGTTTTACTCCCCAGAGCCACATGGCTCATCTCATCCAGTTACCTTTTTCAAAACCTGTTTGGAACAAGGCAAGAGTGTAAATTAATGAATTCGTTTCACGAAGACTCTTTCTCACTTTGTGTCTCCAGACCAGCTCTTCAAGAGCCACATGTCTATGGCCAGGTGCAGGCGGGAAGCCGAAGCTCTGGGAGGTGTTACTTCCGGAGGAGGAGCCGAGGCTATCAGAGCCCCTCCTGCAGCCGCGCTGCGGCGGGGGCGGGGTCGTGAGAGCAGAGTCTCGGGGGCGGGGTTAGCTGTGGCTTGGGGTTCTGTGGAGGCCGAGGCTCGGCGGCAGCGGGGTCTCGGAGGAGGTGTCGGCGCGGGCATGACGATGGCTGAGGGCGTAAGGGCTCTGGAGACGGGGTCGCGGGGTCTGGGGTCGCGCTCCCAGAGTGGGTCGCGGGTCCCAGCGTGGACACGGTGTCCCCGTGGCGGGGGGGTGGGGTCGCGGCTCCGGAGCCCCAGGAACCAAGGCCTGACCCGGCTTGCCCCGCACAGCGCCATCCACCTGTGCAACAACTCCATCCAGAAGCGCCTGAAGAACGACAAGGACCGCAGCCCCCTGCTGCCCTACCACAACATGTGGACCAGCACCAGGTTCCGGGAGTACCTGCAGAAGAGGGGCCGCGGGGCCGTGTGGGCCGGCGTCATCTACCCCGCCATGAAGCGGGCCATCGCCAACCCCATGCGGGTGGCCCAGGACCACATGGAGCCGCGCAAGAACAGCTTCGAGCTGTACGGAGCCGACTTCATCCTGGGGCGCGACTTCCAGCCCTGGCTGATCGAGACCAACCCCAGCCCCACCATGCACGCGTCCACGCCGGTCACGGCCCGGCTGTGTGCGCAGCTGCAGGAGGACACCATCAAGGTGGTCGTGGACCGCAAGGCCGACCGCGGCTGCGGCATCGGCAACTTTGAGCTGCTGTGGAGACAGGTGGGGGGCGCCGTGCGGGGGACGGNNNNGCCGTGCGGGGGACGGGGGGTGGGGGGGGCCAGGCACCTGCTCCCCCCACCCCAGGCCGTGGCCGGAGCTGCTTCAGGCGGAGAGAGCAGGCAGTAACTCCGGTCGCCCGGGGCCACCCGCGCGGCCCCCGCCGGCCCTTGCCCTCGGCTCTCCTCCCCCTCCTCCCCAGCCGTCCCCGCTCTGGGGTCATCGGGTGGGGGGGCCGCTCCCTGGGCCCGTGCTGGGGGGTCCACGGCCTCCAGGCTCAGAATCTGGGCTATTCCTTTCCCGACCTGCCGTGTCCTCCCTCCTCCCTCCTGGGAAAACGGTGTCCTCCTTCAGGGGTCCCGCCCGGAGCCTGGTCCCTGCTGGGAGCCTTCCCGCAGGCCCAGGACAGGGCTGGGTGGTCGCTTTGCCGGGGACTCTGGTTCCACGGGGGGGACCCTGTGCCGGGGACTCGCCGGGGAGGGCCCTGGGGGCGGCGCAGCCCCGGGAAGGGAGGCCCAAGCTTCTCTGGAGGGCTCGCAGCCGGCCGGCCGTGGGCGGGACAGGAGGGGGCGCCTGTCTCGGGCCCCTCGGCCAGCGCCCCCTGCTCCGCCTAGCCTGCCGTGGAGCTGCCGCCCCTCCGCGGGCCCGACCTCTGCGTGGAGGGCGTCGGCGTGCGGAGAGCCAAGAAGCAGATGCCGCCCATCCCCAGCGTGAACTTCCCGTCTTCTCTCTTGGACGTCCAGCCCCTAAAAGCGAGGTGCCCCTCGGCCGCGCCCAGCCCGCCGCTCGGACG
>LNAC01000999.1:271750-302314 GCA_002007465.1 Ailurus styani | reverse complement strand
CTGCCCGTGCGCCCCCCGAGGGCGGCCGAGCCGAGCGGCCAAGCGCAGGCCGCCGCTGCCCGCTCTGGCGGCAAGATCGAGTTCCCCGCTTGCCACTTGCGGCACGTAGACCGTCGGACCCCGAAACCCGGTCCGACCAAAGCCGAGTCCGACAGACCCTCGGATCCGAAGATGCCCCTGGAGCCCGCACTGCTGCCCGCGCTTCCGAGTGTGAAGACCGCGGAGGGCGCTCGGCTCCAGCCGCCCAAGCCGCCAGGTAACAGCGCGGCTGCCGCTGCCCCGGCCGAGCCCGGGGTCCGCAGAGCCCGGGAGCGGGTCCTGCCGTGGGCACCGGCCTGAGCTCAGAGCGGGGGTGGTGGCACCCTGGCCCCCTCCCGGGACTGGCCCGGTTGCTGGGAAGGTGGGGCTCCTGCAGCAGGGACCCCGCATGGCCGTGGGGTGGGGACGGCCCCGTCTCACTCCTCGTGGGGCCTGGTGCGCCCCGGGGACCGAACGGTGCCGGGTGCGGAGGACAGGCGCCAGTGATCCCCGGGCTCTGGCTTCACTTGTCTGAAGTTCCCAAGGGAGCGGACCGTGCGTGGCCTGGGAGCCTGTCCTGGGCCTGGGTTCAGAGCGCGGGGACACAGGTGTGGGGCGCCCCGAGGCTCTGGGGGTGGCCCTGCCGTGGCTGTAGCTCAGTGCACCTCCAGCGGCTCCGGCACCCAGGAGTGGCCCCGAGAGTCTGTGTGATGGAAGGGCACGAGCCAGGCCGCTCCCACACCCCCAGCTGGTCCCGCTCAAACACCCTATGTCCCCTCCACCTGCCTGGGGCTCGGTCTCTCTCTCTCTCCCCCCGGTCTCCCTTCCTCCCTCCTTCCCTCCCTTTCTCCCCCGCTCCCTCCCTGGCACCAAAGCCTCCCCCCCCCCTGTCTGTCTGCTGCTTGTCTGTCTCCCCAGCAGTGCAGGTCCCGAACCACAGAGCGCTCTCCGCCCTGCTCACCGCAGCCCGCGGATCTGTGCACGGCGCGCGGCGGGGGTCAGTGGACGCGTGTTGGTGGAGGTGCTTGAACTCTGCCTCCAGAGTCATGGGCTCGGGGCTCGGGCTCCAGGGGCACAGGCTTTCTGAGCTGGCGGTGCCCTCGGAGGGCACCCCCAGTCCCGCCTTCTCCCCTCGCCTTGTGTCCGCTCTGTCGCGGGGCTGGCCAGCCCCACCGCTCAGCAGCTTGCCTCTGGGAGGACGATTTCCGGGTGTTTTTGGTGTTAGGGGAACAGAGGGTACCTTTCGTGACGCGCTGTGCGGCTGGGAGGGAAGCGTTGAGGTGGGCATCAGCGGCCGTCCGAGCAGCACCGACTGGGGGCCGAAAGACGGAAATGTGTTCTTTCAGTTCTGGAGCCCAGAGTCTGCAGGCACGGTGTTGGCGGCGCCACGCTCTCACGGCTGTGGAGAGGAGTCCTTCCTTGTCTCTTCTGGCTTCTGGTGGCCGCTGGCCATCGCTGCCGTCCCTGGGCTTGTAGATTGTCACCCCAGGCTCTGCCCTGTCTCCACGTGGTGTTCCTTTTCTGTGTCTCTGTGTCCAAATTTCACTCTTAGAAGGACACTGCTGTTAGATTGGGGCCCTCCTCTGTCCAGTGTGACAGCTTAACTCGATGCCACCTGCAATGACTATTTCTAAATCGTGTCGCATTCACAGATTGCAAGTGGACATGACCTCGTGGGGTGGGGCTCTTGAACCTGGTCCACTGAGCCGAGTAAGCGTGGCTAACGGGGGCGCCCTCGGACTGCATCACCCCGATGGCCATCCCTCCCGTGCGGCCAGCACTGGGCATCGAGAGACATCCTAACGTTTGCCTCCGGGGACAGAGCCATCCATGGTGCTCGTTGCCTTTTTCCACTGACCAATAAGATGGCCTATTTTCAGACACGTGTTGGCCGTTTACTTTTCCTCTCCTGAAAAGTACCCACTCAAGCCTTTTGTCCCATTGTCCATAGACTCATGGGTCTGTTTCTTTTGGTTTTGTAGGAGCGACATCAATTCTAGAGCCTCCTTTCTCAGTTGACTCTTTTGCAAATACTGTCCCCCGCTTAGTGATGTGTCTTTTTGCTCCTTTATGGTATCTTTGGATGTAAATCCCCCTTAATTTTAATAAACTGAAGCTGGCCAACCTTTTCCTCTATGGTTGGAGATTTTTATGCCTTATATCCCTCCCCTGAGGTCATGAAAATCATCTCCAGCAGCTTCTTCTCTAAGCACTACCATTGCGCCTGCATTTCCGTCTCTAGCGCTCCAGCAGTTAGTTAGCCTGAGCTGTGACAGAAGGTCCTATCACAGTGTTCCAGGGGTACCCACCTGTGGAAAGCCCCTGCCCCACCCACGGCACACACGGTATCTCTGGACTTCCGCGTCCGCTCCGTTGGTCTGTTCCTCCGCCCCTGGCCAATGCCACCATGTCTTTGTTACTGTAGCTTTCTAGGGCATCTTCATGCTGTTTGGCAAGTCCCACAGTCTTGCTCTTCTTCCTTGGAAATGACTCGGCTGTTCTTGACCCTTAACTTTCATACACGTTGTAGAACCAGGTTGTCAAGACCCATCAAAAAATTAAAAATCAAAAAGTTGTTACTTTTTAACGATTATAAAGAGTTATAAATTCATGTATCCATTTGAGGAGAACGGACTTCTTTACATCATTGAGTCTTACAACCTATGAACATGGTATATCTCTCCATTTACTTATCCTTCAGTGTCTTTCAGTGAACTCCCACCGTTTTCTTTGTGATCGTCTTACACTTTTTAAAAAGTTAGATTTAGTCTTATATTTGTTTTGTTTTTTATTCTATGATAAGTAGTATCAAAATTTGTATTTCTTCGACAAATTGTGGCTGGTTGATAGAAATGGAATTGATTTTTGTGGATTGATTCCTTTTTAATCCAGGCATCTGGCTAACATTTCTATCAATTCTATTAATATATTTGAAAATTATTTTGGATTTTTCACACACACAATTATATCATCTGAAGAGTTTTCTTTTTCCTTGTTATAGTTATATGTTTTGTATCATTTTCTTATTTTATTGCTCTGTATAGAAACTCAATTACTTTATTCATTTTTCTCATTTCACTGGGTCTCAGGTACACATACTCTGGTTGGTCATAATCTTTGGTTCATGGCATAGTTTCATTGCTTGTCCTTACATGGCCCACTTTTATTTAATAGTTTTGAAAACATAATTAGGGGGCACCTGGGGGCTCAATTGGCTAAGTGTCTGCCTTCGGCTCCGGTCACGATCCCCGGGGTCCTGGGCTTGAGCCCCACATTGGGCTCCCTGCTCAGCGGGGAATCTGCTTCTCCCTCTGCCTCTGCCCTTCCCCCGCTCATGCCTTCTCTCTCTCTCTCTCTCTCTCTCTCTCTCTCTCTCAGATAAATAAATGCAATCTTTAAAAAAAACCCTAATTAGAACCAAACACTGACCTCCCCCCCATCTCTGGCACCCCTATCTCCCTGCGACTCCTCCTAAAGTTAACCATTATCCTTAAAACCACATTGGTCATATCCTCATTTTCCTTTTTAGTTTTGTTGTATCTGTATGCATTCTTTAAATGATTTTTAATATTAAGCTGTCTTTACTTTTTAAGAAGGGCATCACGCTTACATTTTCACCACATATCAAACTGCTAAAATTCATCTCTGCTGCTGTATGTCACTGCAGCTCATTTTTTCCTTTTAAAGACTATTTATTTATTTATCTATTTATGTATTTATTTATTTAAGAGAGAACACAAGCAGGGGGAGGGGCAGAGAGAGAGGAAGAAGCAGACTCCCCGCTGAGCAGGGAACCCAATGAAGGGCTCCATCCCAGCACCCCAGGATCGTGACCTGAGCCAAAGGCAGATGCCGAACCCACTGAGCCTCCCTGAGCCTCGCAGCTCATTTCCTTTGAGACTATTTTACAATGACTCTTCCACTTTCCTGTGATTGTGTATTTAGGTTGTTTCCAGGGTTTGCTCTGGGAAGATTCTTGTGCATGTCCCTTGCTGTGCATGAGTGAGGGTTTCTTGTGAGTAGATGCTTCAGAATGGAATTGCTAGCTCATGGCATATGTGAATGCTCAGTTTTAGGAGGGTGTCAGCAAACTGTTTTCCAAAGTGCTTTGGAAAGATAGATCTCTGCTCTCACCAGGAATGTGTGAGAGATCTTGTGACTCCGTGGAATTACCAACATTTTGAGTCATCAGATTTTCTCATTTTTACCAATCAAATGGACTTAAGAAAAGTCTTGTTCTAATCTTGATTTGCATTTCACTGATTAATTGTGTTAAATATCTCAGTATGTGTTTGTTAATTATGTAAATTCCTCTTCTGGGAACTCTCTGTTCATCGTTTGCCTGTTTTTCTATGGAGTTGTTTGTGCTCATCATATCTATTGTGAAGAGCTTCTCCCAGTTTAAAACTGTATTTTCAGTTTTTAAAAAGTATCTTTTGATGAAAACTATGAGTTTTAGTGTGACCAAAGTTATCAGTGTTTTATTTTAGTCAGTGCTATTTTTGTCTTAAGAAATTTTCCCTGGGGCACCTGGGTGGCTCAGTTGGTTAAGCATCTGCCTTTGGCTCAGGTCATGATCCCAGGGTTCTGGGATCGAGTCCCACATCGGGCTCCTTGCTCGGCAGGGAGTCTGCTTCTCCCTCTGCCTGCCACTCCCCCTCCTTGTGCTTGCTCTCTCTCTCTGCCAAATAAATAAATAAAATCTTAAAAAAAAGAAATTTTTCCTTACCTTGAGGTTTAAAATATTATTTACCTACATTTATGACTTAGAGTTTCAAATTTTGTCTTTGACATGTATGTCCTAACCTATCTGGAGTTGATTTGTGAATATGGTGTGATAAGAATCAAATTTCCTCATTTATAATGACATTTTCTAGGTCTTTATAAAGTTATAGATATGATATAAATATAGATATGAATGTATAGACACTCCAGCATGTTGAAGAAGTTTGTTTCTATTTATTACCAAGAATTTGTATTGTATGTAGGGAATTTTCTCAAAAAACTTTTTTTTTTTTTTTGCATCAGAGCTTAGCATAAGCTTTTTCTCTTTTGTACTATCAAAGTGGTGAATAACATCAATTGGTTTTTTAACTTGCTTTGATGTTCGCTTTGCTATATGGCTAGATTTTGTTTCTTACATGTAGTAATTCATTCCCAACCATAATTTATTCATCTTACTATTTATAGACATTTACATTTTTTCTAGGTCAGACTATTACGAATAGTGCTTCTATGAATGCTCTTGAATTTGGCGAAATGCATACACTGGGGGACGCCTGGTGGAGGCTCAGTCGTTTGGGCGTCTGGCTCTTGATTTTGGTTGAGGTCATGATCTCGGGGTCGTGGGATCGAGCCCCACATCGGGCTCCCCGCTCAGGGGGGAGTCTGCTTGTCTGCCTCTCCCTCTGCCCCTTCCTACCCCCTGCTTTTGCTCTCTCACACAATAAGTCTTTAAAAAAAAACAAACCCCAAAGCCCTACGTACACTGTTATGTGCTGAGCCTCGCGTGCGGGTGTGGCAGGCAGCCCCGAGGGGTTTCCCAGGGTGAACGTGCCCGTTACAGCCCACGGCGTGAGCGCGTTCCCGTTGCACTAACTACCCCCTTTCTTTTTATTTTGGCCATTCTGGTAGATGAGCAGTGGCCTCACATTATAGCTTCAATCTGCATTTCCCCGATGACTAACGAAGTTCAGCTCCTTCCTTTATGTCCCATTTGAACATACTCTTACAAAGTTCCAATTTTTGCATTTGTACGAATTTTTTGGTTGACCTATTCCTACTGGCTTATAGGGGTTCTCTAGATATTCTGGATTCAAGTCCCTTGGCGAGTACATCTTTTAAAAATTTCTCTTGGGGTACCTGGCTGGCTCAGTCTGTGGAGCATGTGACACTGGATCTCAGGGTCTAAGCTCAAGCCCCATGTTGGGGTAGAGAGTACTTACAATAATATCTTAAATATATATATACATACAATATGCTTTATCTCATTCTGTGGTTTGCCTTTCGTTCTCTTCCTAACATCGTAGATGCACATCAATTATTGATTTCAGTATATTCTGGTATTAATATTTCTTTAATGATTAGCACCTTTTGTTTTCTGTTTGAGAAATCTTTGCCTACCCCAAAGTCATAAAAATAGTCACTTCTGGGGGCCCCCGGGGGCTCAGTCAGTGAAGCCTCTGCCTTCGGCTCAGGTCATGATCCCGGGGTCCTGGGATCGAGCCCCGCGTCGGGCTCCCTGCTCAGCAGAGAGTCTACGTCTCCCTCTCCCACTCCCACCCCCCAACTTGTGTGTGCTCTCTTTCTCTCTTTCAAATAAAGAAATAAAACCTTTAAAAATAGTCACTCTGTTTTCTTCTGACAGCTGTCTTGTTGCACCCTCACATCCGGATCTGTCTTCCATCTGGAATCGTGTGTGTGCTGTGACGTGCGAGGGTCAGTCGTCATTATTTTTTCAGTACGGATGTTCAGCCAACGCGGTGCGGTGTGTTGAAGACACTTCCTCACTGTACTGCGCCTTCCTCTTGAAGCAGGTGACTGTATGTGTGCTGTTGTGTTTGGACCCTGCTCTGTTCCGGTTGTCTGTCGATCTTCTTTAGTTTAGCTTCTGCAGGACTAAAGCTACGTATCAAAGGCACTTTTCTCCCCTACCCCAGTGATGTTTATGCAGCAAGCATTTATTTTTCACATTTATCTTCAGATCGGCGGCAGCAATGTTGGGTTCGGCTGGGGAAGGCGGAACGGGGCTCCCGGCTGCAGGCTGGGTTCAGGTCTGCTCCAGGTGCCTCCGCCTTCTGGGACCCATGGCTTCGCAGGCTTCACAAGGCAGATGGTGGAAATGTGAGAGAGCAAGCCAAGCCATGCCAGCATATGGAAGCTTCTACTCACATCACATCTGCACACATTGTGCGGGCCAAACTCAAAGTCAGTGGGTGAGGAAGGATACTTTGCAATACCGAGGAGGAGGAGAGGAGTGAATATGTCCCGAACAACAACCAAATCCACGACAGTCCGATCTCTCGGTCCCCAGTGTTCACTTACCTTCTATCATAAGAACGCATCCCTGCCGCTACTCCAAAAGTCTCCCGAGTATGACATCGGGCTCCAACCCCAGATCTCATGACTCTGGGTTCTACGTCACTCCTCTTCCTCTGGATAACCATGAGTGGAAAAGACAAGTCCAGTCTGGCATTAACTTGGCCTGTGGCTATTTCATGGACGCTAGCGGAAGACACGAGACGCCCAGATCAGAGACAAAGGACGTTATTACTCCCGGCCAGCGTGAGCCTCTGCGTGCCTGTGACGGTCCCACGAGGAGGGTGTGGCGCAGCCCAGGCGTGTGCTCTGCACGGTGAGCTTGTGTCACGGCTGAGGAGCACTGATTTGGGGAATCTGCCACTTTAATCAGAAGCAGGAAGCAACCCTGCTCTTGACCTGGGGGAGAGACTGCGTACGTGACTGCTCACTGCGTACGTGACTCTGAGACACGGCCCAGGTGAAGGGTAGTCAGAGCCTTGCACGCTTGGCACACCCAACAAAACGTGTAGGGTCCTCGAAAGAGCCACGGAGGACCGTCTCTCCCAACCGTGCACCTGCCGGTCCTGCTCAGCCTCTGGCGAGTTTTGACCGGAGGATCCCCTCTACTGGCCATTCCGACTCATCTGACCCGCAGAGGGTGACCCCAAATCCATTCCATTTGTCTGGCACACGTTTGTTTGTTTAAGGCTACCTTCCTCAGGCTCAAGTAGCAAGAAGAGGCCAGCCTGCGGCGCGGACCTCAGCCGTACCCTCCGTGCCCAGGCCTTGGCGGGCTCTAAGTCCCAGAGGGCACGGACCGCTCGGATTTCAGACGGCCGGGACACAGTCTACGGCGCCCCGGTACTCGTGAAGACGCACACAGCTGAGTTTGGATCAAGCTCTGACCTTTGACGTCATTGGCAGTAGAGGGCGCGACGGCTGGGCTGAAGGGCAAGCCCCGCCCCGCCCCCGCTGGAGAAGGGTTCTGTGTCCGCGCGGCCCCCACCCCTCCTGTGCCACCGTGCTTCGCTTGTGCCGCGCGAGTGCCACGCCCGAGATCTGGCCCTGGTGGCCGCGGCCACAGCCCGCGGAGGGAGCTGGGAGACCCAGGGGCCGGTCAGACCCAGTCACAGCGGCTCCTCGACCGCGCCTCTGGGCTGCGAGCCCGGTCGGCAAGACAGACAGCCCCCAACAGCCCCTGTCCTGCGCCTCCAGGCTCTCGGAGCTCCTCCGAGAGGCACGCTCCTGTGCTCCATGGGACAGCCCCGCGCCGGGGTGTGCGTCGCCGGAGTGGGTGTGCACTGGACCGGCCTCGTGGGGCCCCGCGGACGCCGCCGATGCTTCCGCTCTGCTTTGGGAGGAACGGGCAGTTTTCCGCAGCAAGGGCGAGGGTCTGCGCTCCGGGTGCCCCGCAGCCTCGCCGCCCGCCGTCGCGGAAGACTGTCCTCCTAGCCATGCCGGTAGGTAGGCAGTGGTATCTCCTTGTGGCTTAATTCGTATTTCCTGCGGGACAGGTCACACCGAGCACTTTGCCGTGCGTTTCCTGGTTATATCTTTACGAAGCGCCTGTTTCCGGGCTTTGCCCATGTTTAAATTAGGTCATTTATGTTTCTGTTATTTATTTGTTGTGGTTTTTATATATGCTGTGTATTTATTTGTCAGCGCTGTGTATTGGGAATGTTTTCTCCGAGTCGGTGGCTTGGCTTTTGCCTTTCTTAGTGATGCCTCTCGAGAGGTAGACGTATTTCCCGCAGCCTGCTGGGTCAGTTTCTCCCTCTGCGGCTAGTGCTCCGGGCGTCTCCTCTGAAGAGCTTGGTCTGCACCTCAGTCAGGAGGACGTTCTCCAGTGGCTCCTTCTCGAAGCTCTATGGTTTTGACCTTCACCTTCTGGTCTGTGATCCATCCTGAATTCATTTTCGCGTGTGCTGTGAAGGGGCCAAGGACCGTGTGGTTGTCACGGCGACGTCCGGTGGCCCCGGCACCGCCGTGGAAGGGCCCACTTCCCTGCCATCGCATTGTTTGGGCACCTCCTCAGAAACAGACTGTCCAGAATGAACTCCGGAGCCCCTCCTCCGGCCCAGTTCACCTGTCCCTGCACCAGGATCCCAGTCACGCAGGGCCTTAAGGATCACAGTCCAGAGAAGAGTTGGGGAATGTGACAGTGTAAATTCCCCCAGCGCTTTCCTGCTCCACGTTGCCTCGCTAGCCTCTGTCTTGTGAATTTTCATACAGATTTTGCCATCAGCTTGTACGTTTCTACAAGAAAGACCTGGTGGGATTCTGACTGGGCCCATGTCGCATCTACAGATCGCTTCGGGGAGACTTGGCTCCTGGGATGCAGAGACTTTGGATCTCTGGGTGTGATGTACTCAACATGCATTTGGCTGTTCTTTGGTTTTCCTCCGCAATATTTTGGCATAGACTGTTTAAATCAAACGTATTCACAGGTATCTGATGTATTTTTGGTATGTTTATAAATGTATTTTTATAAATACATTTTGATACTTTTATGAATGGTGCATTTTTTTATCCTCTTTTTCTTTGGTGAGGACATGTAAAATCTGCTCTCCCAGCCCATGTCCGCCAACTCCCATGCCGTGTGGGCAGCCGAGGTCACCGCTTTTTATACCCCGCTCAGGCCTTACTGGTCTTGGAGCTCAGCGTGTGGGCCCTTGAGCAGCCTCTCGCCGGCTCCCCTGCACCCGGCCCTCCGCAGCCACTTTCTACTCTGTTTCTAGGAGTCTGACTTTTCTTTCTTTTCAGATCCACTCATAAGTGTTACGAATGGTGTTCTAGATTTTGTTTTCCAGTTACTTGTGCTAAAATAGAATATCCCATTGTTTTTGTACATTGACCCTCCAGCCCAAAGTGCTGATAAATTGACTTCTTGGTTCTAGTAGTTTGTGATGCCTTTGGATTTTCTACGTAATCACATCACCCCTTTCTGATCTTTATGTCTTTGTCTCTCATTCGTGCCTGATTGCCCTGGCTGGGACCTCCGGGAGGGAGAGTGGGCTGGCATCCGTCAGCGGCTTTAGCTGCAGAATTTCCACACTTGCCACACGCAGGCAGTTCCCTCGCTCCCTTGTTTGCTGAGGGTGGTTTTCTTTCCTTCCCTCCTCGCCTCTTCCCTCCCTTCTTCCTTCTCTTTCCTCCTTCCTCCCTCCTTCCTCCTTTCCTTGTTCCTTCCTCCTTTCTCTCCCCTCCCTTCAGCAGTGGTGGGCAAACAGCCGCTGCTCTGGGCCAGTGGGCCTGCTTGTGCCCAACCCATGCCCAGTGCATGTCTGCATGTACCGTGCAGGCCCTGGTGTGTCCCATGGGACAGGCTTCTCCCAGCCCCATCAGGGAGGCCTTGTCCTGGGCTCGGGTTCAGCATCTGCTTAAGGCTTCAGGAAGCTGTGGGCTGCTTTGCATAGGTGCTGGGTGGCCCCACTTCCATCGGCCCCACCCAGCCCCTGGAGGAGTGACTCAGCCCAGGCCACTGGTAGTGAGCAGCTCTGACAGGCGTGGTGTCCCAGCCCGCGGTGCTCCTGGGGGCTGGGCGGTTGCTGGCTGGGGAGTGCCCTGGCCCTGGGGCCGGGAAAGCCTGGGTTCCCGGCACAGGCTGCAGCAGGCACACCGGCTGGGCTTCCCGGCCATGGGCAACCTTGGGACTGACTCACGGGCCCAGCACAGCAGGGAGGGGAGGGAGCCCGGCCAAGGTTTCAGATCTGTGGAGACCCCGACTGTGGCCCCTGGCAAACCTCCAGCCCTGACGTCCAGTCCCCGTTGGAGCCCCTCCAGCCACGGGCCTGCCTGGGGCTCGGGGTCCTGATCCAGCCCCCGCCCAGCTGCCACCCAGCCCTCTTGACATCTGCTCTGTGCCCACAGCGCATCTTGGTCCTGGCCCAGAGGGGAGAGGGCCTCAGCTCCAGGGGTCTGAGCTCAGGCACACAGGGCAGGAGGATCTAGGGCCTTCTGGGCACAGCCTATGGTGAGGAGGGCGGGGTGGGTTAAGAAGAGCTGGAGGAAGGGGCCCCTATTTGGGCGCCAGTGGGAGGGCCCGGGGAAGGGGCAGGATGGGGGCCCCAGGTCAGGCTCCTGGACTGTGCCCATGTGGCTCTGGAGCCCCCTCCCTCTGCAGGTCTGTGGGCATCCTTCCCCCTGGCCGCCCAAGCAGGGGCCGAGGGACAGTCCGGGGGAGCGTATGGGCGCCCTTGGCCCTGCTCCTGCAGGAGGGCACCCAGCCTGGCTGTGGGAGGACGCTCGTGGCTGGTGATGGGGCGCCGGACTCCAGGGAGATCGAATGCACTCGTGATTTCCTACAGCAAGCCGTCTGCGCCCTTCCTAGGGGTGGAGGGCCAGGGGCGGAAGGCTCACCTAGGCCGCCTGGCTAGGGCCGCCCACGCCCTCGGGGAGGGAGGGGGCTGCGAGGGCAGATGAACAGGGCGAAGGCCACCTCCCCCACCCCCACAGCCTTCACCCCAGAGACACCATGCCCCTGGACACCGCCTGTTGGGCCTGAGAGTGGGTCTGGGGTTCTCTGAGAGCTGGGGAGAGAAGAGTGGGGTCGGTGCGGGAGCGGGTGGGCTTGCGAGCCAGCTGGGACCGGACCGTGTCCAGGAGCCGTGTCAGGAGCCGGTGAGTATGGCCAGGGCATGGTCTCAGGGCGACAGGTTTCTGGGGCCCGGGGCCCTGCTCTGGGATGGTGTGGGCGTGGCCGCGTGTGGGCGTGGCCGAGGCGGGTGGGCGCGGTCTCAGGGCCCCCCACCTCTCTCCCTCCCCCAAGGGCTGCGCAGAGACCCCCCAGCGCCTTGCCTAGTGTGCGGCCCTCTGCCGCCCGCCGGGCCCTGCAAGCGCTGCCGCCCCCTCTGCGCCGCGGTCCTGCAGGGCGCCTCCTTCGTGCCCCTGGGCTGGGGGGCGGGGACCCCGTGACGCCGAGGACCAGGATGGGACACACCAGCCCCCAGGACGTGGCGAGTTTCTTCGGAGACCTACACGTGGATGAGAGACCTTGTATACAGAGCTATTTTAGCGAAACTGTGCGACTTCAGCGTGGTCTTTCTTGGGGGCCTCGGGGCAACCCGGTGCCTGCGCCCCACGTCCGCACACCCGTGTGCCCCACACTCACGCCCGTGCCCTCCCGCAGCACGGGAGCCCCTCGTGGGCCGATGAGGACAAGAAGTCTCCCGGCACCCTGGGTTCCGGGAGCCCGTCCTGGCTGGCAGGCGCCGCTCCCGGTCTCCCAGCCACAGGTCTCTGGCAAGGGACGCCCTCGTTCACTCATGCATCCAACCAGTCTCCTTTGCACCCAAGTGTCTCCTTCCAACCTGGTGCTAAGTGAGGGGTGTGCAGGGGGTGCGTGGTCAGACCCCTCAGATTCAACCACGGTTGGGCTGCTGGGCCCTCTGGCCACCAGTGGGCCGCTCGGCTGCAGAGACCCAGGGAGGGTGAGCCCCTGCAGCGTCTTTGGGTTCAGGCTGGGGTGCCCCAGCCCCCCAAGCCCACATGGAACAGAGAGACCTGTGAGGAGTCGCTATGGCCAGTTCTTTGTGGACATTGGGAGGGTCCATGGCCCTCCCGTCCCAGACAAGTCCGGGTCCCTGGAGGTGGGGACGGACCTCCCCCCTCCCCCCACCGTGGGCCTTTCCCCACCACGATGGCGGTTGGACCTGCTGGCCACCTCGGGTCACCTGCAGCCCCTTGGCCCGGGGCCCTGTCACGGGGGCAGGTGTCTCATCCGGCAGGTGGGCCCGTCCTGGGGCGGCCACGGAACGAATACTCAGGGCCTGGGTGGCCACGTTGCCTCCTTGCTCTGAGGTCCCTACTGTGCCCGTGAGGTCCTGTAGCACACGGTTCCCACCGGTCTCGCCATCACAAGCAGCCATGTCCCAGGCCTCAGAGCCGACGGAGCAAGGCCTGCATCTGGCCTGCCTGGTCTGGGGCACACCGCTGTGTCCGGGCAGCGGGAGCCCCTGGGCGCAGCGCGCTTTCCCCTGACCCACCCCATCTGGCCGCCCAGAGGCCGAGGCTGCGGGGGAGGGCTCGCCGGGGCCGGCGGGAAGATCGACCCTGGGCTTTCCTGGGTGATGCCTGACCTGCTGGCCTGTGCTTCTCAGCACATCAGTCTCGCTCACTCCCGGGCACCGCGGCCTCGTGNCCCCCCCCCCCCGCTGTGCCTCACCAACAGTGTGCCCGAGCTGGCAGTGGCCCCAGAAGTCCCAACCCACACAGGCTGTAGGCCGGGGGGGGGGGGGGCGCAGGGCTGAGGCCCTGGCCCAGGATGGAGGGAGGCTGGGCTGTGGGCTCTGGCACCCAGGCCACGGTGGGGAGTGTGGGGACCATGGTTTGGGGCGACGCTCATTGGCAGGCCCTATCCCGTGGGGCAGAGGCTCCTCAGGCTGCTTCTCAGGCCTGGACGGGCCCGCGCAGCGGTGTCTGCACTGAGGGCTGCCCCTGGGACCTGCCTCTGTGCGGCGACCAGGCTGGGAGTGACGCCTCTCAGGGTCAGCTCCCCTCCAAACTCAAGGTGCCCCGTGGGGGTTCCAGGCAGATCCCCAGTCGTGGGTCCCTTCATGTCAGCCCACTCGTGGGATGCTGCCCGGCCAGGGCCAGAGCTGCTCACCCCGGCCGCGCAAGTGCAGGGCGAGGGCCGGACGCAGGGACCCCGGGCCTGCCCAGGCAGGGAGTGGACAGAGGTGCCTCCGAGCTCCATCTCACCCCTCCGCTGCCCAGCATGAGGGCTGAGGCTGGAGCAGCCAGGGGGCCGTGTGCTTCTGCCTGCAAAGGGTCATGCACAGAAAGAATCAAATGTGACAAAAATGCGGAGTGATCCCCGAGCAGAAGTCGGGCCGCACGGTGTTGCCCTCTGGGCTGACGGAGAGCAGCGTGAGGGCCGAGCGTCCGAGTCCAGAGGGCACCAGGCACCGTCGGGAAGTGCTATGGGGCCCCGGGCCCTGCTCTGGGAGAGGGCTCTCCTGCGGGCTTGGGGCCGGGCCAGCACTTGCCGGGGGCAGGCACCTGGGAAGGCTTCTGCTCCTCTGCTAGCCCGCCTGGACTGAGAGCAACCAGGGCCACTGGGCATCCTCCGTCCGCCCCACCAAGACACGGGGGTACACCCAGGAGCCGTGGGGCATGTGGGACGGCTCCCTGACTCCACAGGCCCACAGCGAGCCCTGCTCTGGCGGCTAGCCCCCTGGGGAATCTGGTTACCTGGAACCCAAAGACTCAAGGCTCCAGAGGCTTCCTTTGGCATCCTAGAAACTGCGTGGGCATCTGGCCAGAGTCTGGAGGCCCCATCGCCCAAGCCAGGACCTGGCAGGAAGTTACGGGGCTGTGGTTCTGGCCAGCCCGCTTAGGCTTTGTTCCATCAGGATGGGGAGTGTCTGCCTCGGGGAGGAGACTCAGTCCAGACGCTCCCACTTGTCTTTGGGGCTGGAGCTGAGGCCGGGAAGGCGAGGAGCGGCTCCCCCATGCACGCGGCCCGGATGCTGGCTGGGCGAGCGCTGGTGCTCCTTGCCCTCACCTGGGGCGCTTACCGCGGCCTGGCCGTTCCCCGGATCGTGGAATGTGGCCTCTCCTGCTCACAGGTGAGCTCCTGCCCCTCCCTGACCCCCATCCCCTGGTCAGGGGCCTTTCCTGCCCTCCCCTGAGCCCCTGAGCCCTCCCAGGCTCCACAGGTGGGCACTGGCCTGGCGCCCTGGCGCAGGAGGAACAGTGACAGGCAAGGGCTGTGGGAGGCCCTGGGGCAGTGGGCGACGTGGGGGCCCCGGGACCCCCGGGAGGTGCGAGCCCCTCCCAGCTTCAGGGAGCCGGGCTTCGTCACCGAGGTGCTGGGCGTGTGATAGTGTTGGGCTCGTGTGGACACCTGCTCAGGGAAGCTGCAGGGACGTGTTCGTCCTGGACAGGAGGGGGCCACGGGGCGAGGACACAGTTTGGAAACGGTGACCTCCCAGGACCTCTGTCGCAGGCCGGCTGACTCAGCCTTGCCTCAGGGAGCCGTCAGGCACCACCTGCTGTAAATGTGTGCCTGTGTCCCAGGAGACCAGCCGAGGCTCGGTGGGGACACAGCCCCAAAGTGTCCCAGGCTCAGCGGGGGACACAGGGCAGGGGCACCGAAAGAGCACGAAGACCGTGGGGCGGAGGGCACGTGGAGTCCCCGCCGGGCGCACCGCGACCCCCGCGGCTTGGGGGTCCCAGCCTCCTGGACTGCGCGGTGGGGACGGGCCGGGCAGGCGGAGAGCCAAGTGGAGCAGGGACCCAGGCAGGTCCTTTCCTCTAGCGGCAGACGGGGCCCAGGGCAGGTCCGGCTGCGGGCGGGGGAGGGAACACAGGTCCCATCCCGAAGACACGCGGCTGGGGTGCGGTGGGGGTCCCCCCCACAAACAGCCCCCACGCCTGGCTCGGGAAGCCCCGAGGAGCCCCGCGGAAAACCCCAGGGACGTGGGGGTGTGGCCACTTCTCCACCAGCGGCTCCAGGCCCTGGGCACGCAGCCAGCCCCCTCCCCTGCCCCCCGCCTGCCTCGAGCTCCTGGTCCACCAAGGACCCTGGGCCACATCGCCCGCAGGTGCTTTCTGGCCTGACCCGTGTCCCTGCTGGCCCCTCTTCCTGTGTCCCAGAGAGGAGAGGGTCTGGGCGCTGAAGGGCCACCCACCAGACCACAGCCACCAGCCCTCCACCAGCCACCATGCCGCCGCCACTCCGGGGCTGTGGGGGCTCCAGGCACAGGCACAGAGGGCAGTCCGGGTGGGCAGATGGAGCTCGAAGCCCAGGGCGCACGCATGCCCTCAACCTCGCGGCAACCAGCAGGGCCTCTTTCTGCCTTTGACCTCTGGGACTGGGGGAGAAGGTTCGGGTCACAGGTAGGATAGTGGATGCCAAGGGGGGATTCCAAGCACGGGAGGCTGAGGGAGGCAGTGAGGGTGGCCAAGGACCCCAGCACGGGCCCCGTGCATGCGGTCAGGGCTGCTCCGCGGGCTCCCATCCCTGGGGCTTGCCGGCCTGGGCCGCCCCCTCCTGCCCTCCCACCCCTGGGCCGCCGCACTCCCCAGGACGGTGCAGTCATGTTGTGGAGAGGGTGAGGGTGTCCAGGTGGGCTCAGCCCTTCCATCTGAGCAATGCGGAACGGAAAGGAGACACAGAACAGACACAGAGAACAGGTGCAGAACTGGGAGAAGTCCCAACAGTGCCGGGTCCAGCCGTCCCCCACCAGCCTGGGTCCCTGGTTTGTGCAAACGCCCCGGCAGTCCGAAAGATACCCATGCTGCCGGCAAACTCTCAGGACTATCTTCACGACTCTTCTGTAAATCTAACCCTGTTCCAAAATAAGTATATTTAGAAAGGGGCTGGGGCAGGGATGGAACCCCTGTCGTGGCAGATCCGCAGATCTGCAGATCCAAGGGGCAGGAGCGGACTGGCTTGGACCCTCCCGTGTTCCCACCTGGGTGTCTCCGCAAGTGCACGCCCTCCGCTCGGACCCCCCCCCCCACGTGCTGTGGCTGCTTCCCGGTCCTTGGAGGGTCAGTTCTCAGGGAAGGGAGCAGAGGGCCAACGTTGCTGTTGCTCCTTGCTGCTCTGTGGTGGCGCCGGGAGGCACGGACCCAGCGCAGCCTGGCGCCCCAGGGCCCCTGACCTCAGTCTCCCAAATTCGGCTGTGGAGCCCCACGATCCACCCACCAAAGTGAGGCCTGCAGGCCGGCGGTCCAGCCACCTTCCCCCACGGGCCCCATCGGAACCTGGTCCCCAGTCCTGACCCCCCCGGGGCCCGCGGTCAGGCAGCGGGTGGGTGGGTGGTGGAGCCCAGCCTGGACGGGACCCCTCACGTGCTGCCGCTGCCCTTGCGCTGGGCGGCCCGCGTGACTTCACCTCGTCGACGAAGCCCAGGTGACCAGGCCGGCAGATTCGCCGCCTGCACCCCCCGGCGCCTCTGAGACCCCTCCCCCGCCCGCCCCCAACACCAAGTGTACCTTGCTTACATTCTGGACCGTGTCCACACCTCAGAATGCGGCTTCTCAAAAGCAGGCTTTTTCCTCACTGCCTTTTATTCGAGAACCCCAGCACCTAATCAGTGCCTAGGAGGTACGCAACCAATGTTCCCCTAAAGCACGAACGGGTGGGGCCGTGCCAGCAGAAGTTGGGAATAGATGGGCACATGGGGCTTCCTGGTCCACGGGGTCCAGGTCACACCATTTACTGAATGACCGTGTCTGCTGGGCCTTGGGCTGGACTGTGGCAGTCCCTCCCAGGCCCTCGCGGAGACTGAAAGGCCGTGTGAGTCTCCCGGCCACTCAGGCAGGGTTCAGGGGGTCGGACAGAAAGGGACCAGGCTGACCTCTCCCCCTCTGTCCTTGTTCTGTCCCCAGGGCTTCTCCTGCAAGAGCCGAGTGAACCGTGAGTACTTGTCAGGCGGAGGACCACAGGCTGCCTTTCCCGTGCTCACCAGGGTCACCCTGTCCCCCTTGTACCCCACTGGGCTCCCCCTGCCTGCCTCACAGGACAGAGTGTCCCCAGATGTCCCGGCCCTGCACCTGGTGCACATGGGCCGGGCCCCCAGTTCGTGCCCAGCCGTGCGCCTGCCGGACAGAAGCCCCGTGTTCCTGTTTAATTGGAGAACGCCACCTTTCTTTCCAAAGTGGCCTGGCCAGCAGTACAGGGAAGCCCCCATTTCCCCTTACCAACTTCTGCATTTCCGTCCAGTGCAAAACAACACCCATTAGACGCTAGCCTGTCTTTCACGGCTGCTGCAGCTGCTGGGTGGCCCGGGCTGGGGGCTGGGGCTGGGGGCTCCTGCCCGGTGTCGCCTGGGACCGCTCCTGGCCTCACAGGGTTCTTCCCTCTCTCTCTCCCTTTGCGCTCCTAAGGCCATTGCGAATTTTTCCACGTTGATGTGATTTTATTTACCAGCCTCCGCTTGAAGGGGTTTCATGGGTTTGCGGGGACCTTTTAAGAAACTCTTCCTGGTCCTGAGGTGGTAGATATGTTTCCGGCGTTGCTGTATTTCTAAAGGTTTTAATGTTTTGATTTCATTTGGCTCTTTGACTCGCTAGGGTTTATTTCCACGTGTGGTGGGAGCTGGGGATGCAGCAATAACGCTTTGCTGCCTGGCGCTCCGTCTGGGCCGCTCTGCGTACTGCTAGGCTGGGTCCGTTCTTCCGGCCTAACCCTGACCCTGACCCCGACCCGGCCCGGACCCTGACCTGGCCCTAATCCTAACCCTGACCCTGACCGGCCGCCGCCTCTGGTCTCAGGTCCTTTCCAGCCCTGGCTGGCGGTGAGCCCCTCCTGGCTCCTTCCTCTCTTGCACAGTGCGTCGGGCGAGGTGCAATGAGTGCCTGCGCCCCTGAGCCTGCAGGGGCAGGCTGAGTGTGAGGGAGGGGTGGCGCCGGGTGCGGCTCCTTCCCGAGGCCTTACCTGCGGCTGCTCCCCGGGAGCGGCGGGGCCCAGCCGCCCGTGAGCCCCCCTTGGAGAGCGCACCCGACCCCCCCAGCCCCGCGGGAGTCGCACCTGACTCCCCACCCAGACGGGGGCTGAGCGGGGCGGCGGCGCCCCCTCAGCTCCGGGAGCCCTGGGGAGACGGCCCCACCCCGGGGAGCTGGCGGTGCCGTCAAGACCGACAGGGCGAGGACAACAGAGGCCAGTGACAGGCCCGACGGCCGTGGACAAGTGCGAGCGAGCCGAGAAAGCGGGACAGAGCAGCGCGCTCGGACGCTGCGCGGACACGACGGCAGAGGGCGCTGTGGGGCCGGACCGGCGTCCGGAACCGGGCCTCCCTGCACCGCGGAATTCGGAACCGGCAGAACCCGCGCAAGGTGGAGGGCGAATTGCAGACCGCTCAGCAGAGTGAAAAACAGGAGTGTCGTCCCAGAGACAACGGACGTGCGCCCGAAAGAGTCCCCAGGCCGTGACCTTTCGGCTCAAAAGAGTTCCCGATACCCAGGAAAATGATGCCTATGGGGGATGATTAGAAATTCCCCGAAGGGAGGTGACAGGACACAGAAGTAGAAATAAAGGAAAAATAACTTCGGAAATGAAGGCTACACGAGAAGAACCCAAGCGTGAGCAGATCTCATATTAGACATCCAAGAGAAATTCAAGGCAAAAAGGACATTTGTAAAAATAAAGAAGAAATGAAAAAAACGAGAGATGAAAATGATGTGTGAATAAATGGTAAGTATTGCAGACAGGCCAAAAATGTCCAAAATACAGACGCTGAAGAAGAAAAACCAAGGGGACAGAAAAGATACTAAGAACTACAGTTCTCAGGAGATGAAACAAATTTTTCTTAAAACTGGGTATTATCAGGGCAGACCAAAAATATGGACCCCGGATACCAAACACCAAACATATCCTGGTAAAATGACTGGATCTTAAAGAGAAAGAGAAAAGTCTGGGCAGGTAGCAAGAAGAGCAGACGACTCACCATGCTCTGAGCCGCCCTAGCGTCCGGGCTCTGGTCACGAAACACCACTTTCCACCAAGAGAAAGCAGGCAGGGCTCCTGCGAGCAGCGGCCCACTCCCAGTCTGCGGCAGGGGACGCGCGAGAAGAACCGAGGACACCTCGTTGCACCAGAGAGCTCAGACGCTCTCAAAGACGGTGGCCCCGGTCAGCAGTGTCGGGGGCGGGGGGAGCCGGCTCAGTCAGAGGAGCAAGCGACTCCGGATCTTGGGGTTGTGGGGTCTAGCCCCATGCTGGTGTAGAGATTACTTAAAAATAAAATCTTAAAAAAAAAAAAGTACTTGGAGCCAACCTAAAGAAGCTCCCATTAGCCAAGACGGTATCATTTGAGCTTTAAAAAAAGAAAAAAGGAAGAATTGCAATAAATTGCAACCCACGTATAAACTCCTATATTCATGACATTGTTTTAAAATAAAGGGAACTCTTCATCTTGGGGATGACAGGGAAGCAACTCATCGTCTTGAAAACTGGGACGCAAGCCTTGTTCCTGCCTTTCTCCTGCGAATGCCGCCTGGGAGTAAGATTTCCAGCTGAGGAGTGGAAACCAAACAGTAGAAAAACCATCTTGCGTCCCCCAGTGACTTGAGTGCTGGTGACAGCTAGCATCAAACCTGGTGGAGGTGCAGACACAGCGTGCCCCGTCCCCCAGACATTTGACGCCAGCGGTAGTCCCGCCAAAGGACTAGACCCTGAGCACAATCAGGCCTCTGGGTCCTGCTGCTGATCAGCCAGATCTACAGGGGTCTGAAGACGGGTGCTGAGCTGCCCGAGGGTGCCGGGCAGGTCACAGAGCCCGATTCTGCAAGGAGGAGGAGACGTGAGGCAGAGTGGCAGAGCAGATAATCCAAGTTCACGAAGTAGGCAAGCCTCAACGCTAGTGCACGGAGGGGCACATCTGGGTGACGAAACCATGAGGAAATCCAAAGACGTCATTACTGGAGACGTCAGTGTGCTGGTTCTGCAGTGAGCGGGGGGCTTGGACTAGCTGGGGACCGGCCACCTGGAGGGGATCGGGCCATCTGCTCTGTAACAACTCACAAAGCTATGGTTTTTGGTGAGCTTTTCAGTATCTAAAGTTCATTTTTACACTAAAAAGCATTTTGAAAGGGTCTTAGCATTTTGTACGCCTTCACTTCTTCAATATGAACTTTTGATTGTCAAGTTTACTGAGAGTGGGCGCCTGGGTGGCTCAGTGGCTTAAGCCTCTGCCTTGGGCTCAGGTCATGATCTCAGGGTCCTGGGATCGAGGCCCGCATCGGGCTCTCTGCTCGGCAGGGAGCCTGCTTCCCCCCCCCCGCCTGCCTCTCTGCCTCCTTGTGATCTCTCTCTCTCTGTCAAATAAATATTTTAAAAAAAAGTTTACTGAGAGTTTCAGTAGGTATTTTCCAATGTGTGTCTTGTTTTAAGATGTATTTATTTATTTTGGAGAGAGAGAGAGTGCATGAGCGTGGGAGGGGACGCAGAGCGAGAGAGAGAATCCCAGGCAGACTCCCACCTGAGTGCAGAGCCCATCGTGGGGCTCGATCCCAGGACCTGAGATCTTGACCTGAGCTGAAATCGAGAGTCAGACGCTCAACCAACTGAGCCACCCAGGTGTCCCCCTCATTAAAAAAAAAAAAAAAAAAAAAAGATTTATTTATTTATTTTAGGGAGAGCCAATGTGTGTACTTCTTAATATCACCAATTAACTCAGTTCCAAGTTACCTAGACGACCGGTTTCACCTTGGAGCCCACAGGTTAGGGGCGCTGTCCCCCAAGACTGCCCTCAACTTCCAACACCAGCAGCAAGTCTGGGGTGTCACCTGTGCCTCTGACCAACTGGCTGTGGGTCAGAGGCTCCCACGACCCTTCTTTTGGTTCAATTACTTTGTTGGATGGGCTCACAGAACTCAGAGCATCATTTCACTTGCCAGGTAAGCAGTTTATTCTAAAACAATGTAATTCAAGAGAAACCAGGTAGAAGGGGTGCGGGAGGGCATGGAGACCCCCATGACTCCGGGGGGTGCTACTCTCCCAGCTCCATTCCCTCACCAACCCAAAAGTGCCCCAAACCCGGTCCTTTAGAGCTTTTATGGAAGATTATATGGAGGCTTTTACATAGGCACAATTGATAAATTCACTGGCGATTAGTGGGACCTCCAGCTCCTGTCTCCTCCACAGAGGTCATCCTGTGGTTGATTTCCCTGGCAACCAGCCCCATCCTCAGGGGCTTTCCGAAACTTACCTCATGAACATAAACTCAGGTGTGGTTGAAAGTGGTTCGTTATGAACAACAAAAGACACCCTCCTGGCTCTTAGCTCTTGGGAAATTCCAGAGGTTTTTTAGGGTTCCTGCACCAGATAATGGGCACAGACCGTATTTCTTATTATAAATTACAATATCAGGGCACCTGAGTGGCTCAGTCATTAAGCGTCTGCCTTTGGCTCAGGTCCTGATCTCAGGGTCCTGGGATCAAGCCCCGCATCGGGCTCCCTGCTCAGCCGGGAGCCTGCTTCTCCCTCTCCCACTCCCCCTGCTTGCATTCCCTCTCTCGATGTGTCTCTCTCTGCCAAATAAATAAAAAAAAATCTTTTAAAAAATTATAAGTTACAATATCACACATCTTGATCAGACTTGCATTGACTGGGGGTATAGCTCAGTGGTAGAGCATTTGACTGCAGACTTGCATTGACTATATCCATTAATTTGAGACAGAAATGACATCTTATCAGAGTTGAGTGTTCCAACCATGAACATGGTATGCCTTTCCAACTATTTAGGTCTTCCTCAAAGCATTTATCTATGTTCTTCAGAGGTCGAAGGATGCTGTGAATTGTTTCTTTATTTTATTGTATTTTCTGGTTGGTTTTGCTGGTGTAAAGCAATGCTCTTTTTGTACACCAATCTTGTATCCAACATATTTATTAAAAATTCTTTGTTATTTATAATAGATTTCCCATTGAGTCTCTTAAGATTTTGTGTACAGGTAATCATGCATTCTGAAATGATGACAGCTTATAAGCCTATGTTTGTTTTTGGTCTTAAGGACCTGGCTCCAGTCACCAGGAGAGTGTGGAATGGGGAGCCCTTATCTTAGTCCTGGTATTTATGGGATTGACTCCCAAGCCTTACCAGTCGTTATCAGGCTAATGGGGCCTTTGAAGAAGATGTTGTCCATCTAGACAAGGAGGTGCCTTCTTTTCCTAGTTTTTTAAACATTCTTTACCTCGAATAGGATGTGAACTTTATGAAAACTTCATGCCCCTGTGAAAACAATCATACAGTTTTCCTCCTTTAATCTTTCAATGAGGTAAATTGTACTGGTGGATGTTCTGATGTTTGCCACACGTGGAGTCCAGAAACAAATCCTATCCAGTCATGTTTCCTATATTATTCAACCAAACTGCTAAAGTTTTATGTAGGATTTTGCAACTATATTCATGTGGGAGACTGGCCTATCCTTTTACTTTATTGTGTGAGCCTTTGGAAAGCTAGCCATCAGCCCTGTCTGCCCTCTCTCTATTCCTTGGGGTCATCTTGGCCATTTTACTTCTTTCTCCACATTTGTTAATGTCTCTGCTGTATTTTCCATCTTTTTGTCTCTCTGCTGTCTTCTGGATCATTCGCTGGGATCTTTCACTTCACTAACCCTCTCTTTGGTGAGGTCCAGTCTACCCTTGAAGTCATTTGTTGCATTTTTAATTTCTATTTCTGTAGGTTTCATTTCTAGAAACTCTGTTTATTGTGAATGTGCTTGGTCCCTCTGTAGTTTCTGTTTCCCACCGCACATACTTTCAAGCTTGTCTTAGGGTGGCTGGTCTGCAGTTCACATCTGATGTGTCTGTCCCTGGAAGACTCTGTGGGGCCGTAATTTCTGCTGGTTTTCCCTGTTGGTGCTTTATTTCCTGGCATATCTGTTTATCTTTAAACTTGCCTGCTCAGTGCCCTCAAGGAATGATTCGTGGTGGTCCCCAGGGCCTAGGATGAAGGAGGTTTCCCCCAGACCAGATTCCCCTTTGTTTCTGAGTGGTACCCGGAGATGACGTGTCACTATCAGGACCATTTCAAATTAGAAAACAGATTGAGGTCCCTTGGACCTTCCTAAGATGCAGACCAGGGCTGGGATCCAGCCCCCAGACCCACCAGAGATCGTGGGAAGCTCTCCGCTCCTCCCGCGTGCTCAGAGTAGCCACCCCACAGGGCCAAAGTTTGGGGGGTTCTGCCCAGTGGCCCCCGACCCAGGGTGACAGTGAGACAGGTCCACGATGCCCGCGGCAGAAGTGGCTTCCTGTGTGTCCCTCTGCTGTTTCTCAGGCTTTGACCTGATGACCCTGACTCTTCCATCAGCTTTCACAAGTTCCCCTGACCCCTTTTCTGTGCCTAGACTTCCCTCCAGCGCGGTTAGCTGTTTTCAGCTGTGGAGCTGGCCCGGAGAGCCTGGTCTGGCATATTACGGGAAACGAAACCCCCAACTTGTTTTTAAACACACACAAGTCTTTCTTTCTCCTCCTCTTCCTTTGTCGAGAGGAATTTAAATTCACCACCACGTTTTACCAACCCCTGAATTCACTGTTTCCTTTTGTAACCCACTTCTTCCTTTTTCCTTTTCAAAATACATCTGTTAGGGCTTCTTAAAGTAAGGCTCTGCGGCAGTTTTTCAAATCTTTGAAAAGATCAAATATATTTACTTCTCCCATGGGGAGACTCCCATGAGTCTTCACGATGAATTTTGGGTTCACGGTGATTTCCATGGAGGGACGCGGATGTGTTTGCTGCGTTTTGCACAGCAGACGAAGCAGCTCGCTTGTATCTCTTCTCCTTCGTCTCTACGCTCCCCACTTTGTCAGCTAGTCTGGGGCAAGACCTGTTCTCACACATTTATTCTACAGTAGGCAGCTTCCCTCTCTGTAGCTCCCCACGCTCCGTGCTCCCCACGAGCCCTTCTCTGCCATGGCTCTTTTTTTTTTTTTTTTCTTTTTTCTAAATTCTGGTTTTGGTCCTTTTCTTGGTTGGCTGGAATAGAGCTGCTTTTTTCCCCCAGAAAAGGTCAGGAGATGTGGATTTCTCATTCCTTCCAGGGAAGAAGACATTTCACCCACATGGGGCGCCCGCAGGTGGGAAGAGGTCTCTGAAGCAGGTGCCCTCCCTAGGAAGGCCGCGTGAGGCTCCAGGGTGGAACACCAGGCCTGGGACAGAACTCTCCCCGCCCGGCCCCGCATTACCTGGCTGGGCTTCACTGTGGTCTGAGGACAGCTGGCGGGTTGGCCACTGCCTTCGGGGGCCCCTCCTCTGACTCCAGCCACTGCCCTTGGGTGGGGTGCCTCCCGAAGGCTCAGAAGAGTCCATCAGATCCCGCCAGGTCTCACATCAGCTCCAAGACATTAGGGGCCAAGGGCACACAGGGCAGGGGTCACCCCAGGTGGCGACGATTGCTTAGAACCCTGAGTAGTAGGGGAGCGTGTGATTATGGACACTGTTCAGAACCGCCCACACGTGCGGATCGTGAAAGGCGGCTCCGTTACTCATATCTGTTGAGTATCCATCGGTTCGGGAGGAGAAGGTGGTGGGAGCCTGCGACCTTCTCACCCAGCCCTGGTCTGACCCCTCAGGACATGACGAAGAGAAGCCCGTGGGGTAGGAGGACAGCTGTGCTCTGTGTGCCTACGGCTTTAAAAAAATATATTGTTTTACTGTTTTATTTTCCCCACTTCTGATCTTCTATAAACTTAACTGAGTTGGGAGAAAGCCCCTGTCATGGGGCCAAGCTCTGTATGATGTCTCTCCAGTTCTGGGGAGGAGTTGAGAAACTCGCTGGCCTCTTGCAGGAGGGATGGGGTATTCTATAGATGCCAGTCCGGCTGAGCTGGTGGATTGGGTCAGACAAGGGCACTCTATTCCTTCTGGTTTTCTGCCTACTTGTTCTGTCAAGTATAGAAGGGAGACTATTGAAATCAACTATAATTGTGGCTTCTCTATTCCCCCTCGTAGTTTAATCTATTTTGTTTCACTATGAAACTCTGATATCAAGGGCATAATATCAATTTATGATTGTTGCGTCCTCCTGATGAACTGCTCTCTCTATTAGTATGACATGAGGATCTTTGTCTCTGGTAATAGTCTTTGCCGTGAGATCCATGTGGTCTGGTAACAACCATTCCAGCTTTCTTTTGATTAGTTTAGCACCCTGTGTCGTTTTGCATGTGTGTCTTTCTACTTACAGTGTATTTCTTTTCTTTTCTTTTTTTTTTTTAAGATTTTGCTTATTTGTGTGTGAGAGAGAATGAGAGAGAGAGAGCATGAGAGGGGAGAAGGTCAGAGGGAGAAGCGGACCCCCTGCTGAGCAGGGAGCTGGATGTGGGACTCGATCCCGGGACTCCTGGATCATGACCTGAGCTGAGGGCAGTCGCTTAACCAGCTGAGCCACCCAGGCACCCCTAAAGTGTATTTCTTATAAACCGCTTATATTTGGGTCTGGTTTTTTCATACAATCTGAAAATCTTTGCCTAACTATGGTATTGAACATTTACATTTAATATGATTATTGAGACGGTTAGGTTTAAACTGATCATCCTCCTATCTGTTCCATTTCTTCTTTGTTAACTTTTGCTTCTTCTGCCTTCTTTTGGGTTAATTATTTCTGTGTGTGTGCGCGATTTCATTTTATCTCCTTGGTTGACTTATTAGTTCAAACTCTTTGATTGTTTTGGTGTTTTTTTGTTTTTTTGGTTTGTTTTTTGGTGTCTATAAGGGACATCTTTAACTCATACTCTACCTTCAGGAGGTGATGCCCCACTTCACAAATAGCCTAAGCCCCTACCATAGGGCGGCTCCACCTCTGCCATCCATTTGCTTTTTAAGATTTATTTATTGGGGGGGGGCAGAAAATGAGTTGGGGGAGGGGCAGAGGGAGAGGATCTCAAGCAGATTCGCTGCTGAGCGTGGAGCCTGATGCGGGGCTCAGTCCCACGATCCCAGGACCCCGAGATCATGACCTGAGTGGAAACCAAGAGTCAGAGGCTGAACGGACTGCGCCCCCCAGGCACCCCTCTCCCTCCCCCGCCCAGGCATTTATGTGGTTGTGGTTGCATCTTTCCCTTTCACACGTGTTCTAGACCCCACAGTGCATTACTGTCATTATTTTGTGTAAACAGTCAATCCTCCTTTAAATGGACTTAAATAATGAGGAAATACATTGTGTATCTACATGGTAACCGTTTCTGGTGTTCCAGTTGGTACCATTTTCCTTCCTACCCAAGGGACTGTCTAACTTTTTTTTTTTTTTTTTTGGTAGCGTGGGTTTTGTGATGAGGACTTCTTTCACCTTCTGTACGCTAAGGAAGTCTTTATCTTTGCTTCATTTAAAGACAGCTCCCTGCGGTAGAGCCCCCAAGCTGGCAGGCTTGTCTTCAGTACTTCGGGGGCCCGTCTGTCTTCTCCCACAAGGACCTGCTGTCGTCACGGCCTTCGTTCCTTCCACATAGCGTGTCCTTTTCCTCTGGTGGCTTCTATGGTTTTCTCTCTGCCACTGGCTTCCAGTAAATGGATCGTGGTGTCCCTTGTAATTTTTTCCATCTTTCTGGTATGAGCACTCACCAGCTTCTTGGATCTGAGTTTGCAGTTTCCATCAAGTCGGGAGATAGCTATTTCTTCCTTTTTTTTTCCCTCATTCCCCCCACTCCTCTGGGGCTCTACACACACACTAGGTCGCTGACGTTGTCCTGCCAACGCTTCTGTTGTTATAGCATCATCATCATTATGTCTTTCCATTTACTTTTGGATGCTTTCTGTTGTTAAGTTCCCCAATCTCCTTCTCCTAATTATCTAATCTGTTATTAATCCTATCAGACGTGAAATTTTTTCTAGAAGTTGGATTTGAGATCTAGCTTCCTATCTGATCTTCCATGTCTATAATTACAGTTTGAACATGTGGAACACAGCTGTAATCATTGCTTTCATGTTCTTGACTGCCAACTCTAAAACCTGTATCAGGTTCAATTAACTGATTCTTCTCCCCATTATGGGTTGTATTTTCCTGATTCTTTGCATGGCTTGTAATTTCGAATTGTTAATTTTACCCTGTCGCGTGCTGCACATATGCTTTATTCCTACAAATATCTTGGAGGCTCTCCTGAAAGACGGTTAAGTTACTTGGCTAAAGCTTAAACTCTTTGAGGTCTTGCTTTTAAGACGTGTGGGGCAGGCCGAGAACAGCACTCAGTCGGAGGTTCATCCCCCACTGAGACGAGACTCCCGCAAACGTGGTATATGCCCGGTGCCCCACCGCCAGCAGGGACTGTTTCCAGCGCTGTGTGAGCGCGAATCCTCAAATCGTCAAGTCCTCGGGGTGGGGGTGGGGGGTCCTGCCTGCCTGTGTGCAGACCTGTGCTCCCCAGGTGATGTTCTCCCACGTTCGTCCTGCAGCCTCCTCTCCTGTCTCACGCGCCGGCCTGCAGACGTGGGCTCTTGGGTCTGGCCCAGCTCTCTGCCCTTCTCCTTGACTCAGGGAGGGAGCCAGGCTCCCCTTGGGTCCTCGACCACAGCCCCGAGACGCTCTCAAGACAGTGTCAGCTCAAGGGCTCCCCGTCCTCTGCCTCCTCCTGCCTCGTCCCGAACCCTCTCTGCATCTTCCATCTGGGGTTCTAGGCTGTGTCCGCAGGACAGCAAACCTGATCGCTGTGACGCCGTCTAGGCCGCGGTGGGCGCCACAGAGCTGGATTGTCTCCCATGAATAGATTCGGATCTGTAGTTCCTGATGTCCCTGTGAGTCCCAGTCAGACTGAGCTCCGTGCAGGGATGCGCTCCGGGCCCCGGGTGGCGTGGCCCCTGCGCCCGGCAGAGACCTGGCTGTGCGGCACCGGCCTTCTCCGCTGTCCCCTGCTCACGGGTCGCTGCAGCGGGTCCGGGGCGGACACAGCCCGTGACCCCAGCTAGAAGGGACGGAGGCTCCCCGCCCCCCTTCACTCCCGCGCTCAGCCTGCTCTCCTCGGTGCCCTGAGCTCAGCCCCAGGAGATCTTCCCGACAGATCCCCCGGGAGTTCTGGGCCCCCGCAGCTCCCACCGAGCACACGCACCTTCCCCTTCCTGGACACGCGGTCTGCCTCGTGCTTCCTTCCTCCCACCGCCGGCACCAGGCCTGAGCCCCATCTCTCCTGCCAGCAGACGGCCCGCAACCCTGGGTGCAGGAGGGCAGCTGGGCCCCGGGCTCCCCGGCCTCCCCGGCCTCCCCGGCCTCCCCGGGCTCCCCGGCAACAGCCCTGCTGTCCTCCCAGTCCCCAGCTGCCAGCCTGGCCTAGTGAAGGCCACAGCTCAGCTCTGCCCCCGCGCCTGGAAGGGAGCCCCCAGCTCTGGGCTCCAACGACCTTGGGGGTGAGACCCAGGTGCCCCGCAGGCCTTTGAAGAGAGGTGACGGGCTTGCCGGCTTATCAGGAGGCAGGCTCCCTGCACCCACGCTGGGCGGGCGGGGTCTGCTCCCCAGCCTGGCCCCATTCCTGTCCCCGGCAGACAGGGGCTCCAGGGCGGGGCCTCCCTTCACTGGGGGCCACTCCTGATTGCACTGGGGCAAGACGGCGAGGACCCCTCCCCGGACGAGCCGCCCCAGAGCCCCCTCGCTGGCTGGGCCACGCACTGGGGAGTCCGGGGCACTCACCCCCCTCCTCTCCTCCCCAGGGAATATTTTTAACCACTTCTGCCGGCCACCCCCCATGTCCATGTCCCCGTCGGTCCTGGAGGCCCTGACGCTGTCCACTGCCATGAAGTGTCCACCGCACGAAGACTGCTCCCTGCTCCTGCGTGTGCAGGCCTCCCTCGTGCTGCTTGGTGAGGGGCGGCCTGGGGGCGGGGGGCGGCAGGGTAGGGCACGTCAGAGAGAGGAGGGGAGGAAAGAGGACTCCCTGCCTTGGTCTGACCGGCCCTGCGCGGCCCCTGCCTTCTCCCAGAGAGCCTGCGGGGCCTGGAGGCCTGCGCCATGACCCTGGACACCCAGGAGACTCAGTGTCAGAGCGTGCGTGTCTCCAGAGCCTCCCGCCGACGGCAGGTGGGGCGGCAGGTGAGGCCCGGGCCCGACCCAGAGCTGCTGGGCCTGCCCCAACCCTCGTCAGGCAGGAGCAGGGTCCCCGGCTGCCCTCCCTTCCTGGACGCCTGATCCACCCAAGGCCCGAGGACTGGGGACCCTTCTCCTGTGTTCCAGCGGTGCGAGGTGGAGCTGGCCAGGCCAGGGTTGGGGAGCTAGAGACCCCAGGTCCACCTGGCTCACACCTGTGCACGCCCAGCTCCAGGTGCACTTTGATTGTTTCGAAGTGAGTGTGGCTCAGAACCTCTACGTCGCCCTGAGGACCGTCCCCCACTTCTGTGGGGTCCAGCTGGACCAGCAGTACCACGTGGAAGGTGGGAGCCCGTGGGGCTGGCCGGTGTACAGCTGCCACCGGCTTCTGGGACAACTTGGGGTGGGACGCCTGGGGTAGGGGGCAGGGCCCCACGCCGGGCAGCTCGCAGCAAGGCCTTTCACCTCACTCGGGTCACGGCCTCCCCGCGAGGAGACGTCTGCAGAGCACAGGGGCAGAGGCCGCACCTGGGCCGCGGCCACCACTGCCCTGCCGTTCGCAGACTGCGGAGACGAGGACGTGGGGAGGAACGTGCCCGCTTGCTTTGGTGAGGCCCCTCGCTCTGGTGGGACCGCCCCGCAGCCCCTGGGGACGCCCCCGCACGCCCTCCCACCGGGTCTTCTTTCCGCCTGCCGCACTCGGTCCTCGGGTGGGCGACTCCCACATGCCCGGGTCTGGCAAGGGCTCATCCCCGGGAGGTTGTCCGGGCAGGCGGAGACCTTTGTCCAGCCACCGCTAGTCCCAGCGTGGCCCCAAATGCCGCCTTTTTATAGCCGGGAAGTTCTCCTACTGGGTGGACCGCAGCCGCAAGGTCATCCTGGTCCAGGTGCCCGAGGCCCCCGGGGCCCCCGACTACTATGTGCGGCTCTGCCTTAAGTGGTTCACCTGCGACGACGTGGGGGCCCCTGTGCGGGTGAGCCCAGGCCTGAGCCCTGGACACGCCTCCCGGCCCAGGCCACACCCCCGCCCAAGCCCCGCCCCACGGCCTAGCCCCGCCCCCACCCACTACCC
>LNAC01000999.1:258928-270637 GCA_002007465.1 Ailurus styani | reverse complement strand
GGGAGGGGGGGGTGCCTGGCATCGGGGCGGGGGGCGCGCAGCCACACACACTCCCACACCGCCCCCGGCCTGGGTTCGGCCTCCCAGGGACCCCTCTGAGCCCCGCCTGGCCTGACGGTGGAGCTGAGGGATTCCGGGGGAAGGAGGCCAGCCGGTCCCAGCCCCCGCCAGCCCCGTGCGCGGCCAGGGCCGCAGGGCTCTCAAGACCTCTCCGCAGTTCTCCACCAGCCGGGGATCCTGGGTGCGGTGCCCTTTCCAGGAGGGACCCTTCCAAGGTGAGCTCTCCGGGGCGCCCGGGCCTTGGCTGTGGGGACGCAGCAAATACCACCCTCCTCCGAGCTCCTCCAAGGCCTCGTGGTCAGGCAGGTGGGATGACTGGTGCTGTGACCTTGGGAGGGAGGAGGGGATGTGTGGGGGGGGTGCTGGGCCTCAACCCCCCCCCCACACACACACACAGCCTGGAAGATGACTGTCCAGCCAGCAGCCTCTCAGGGCCACCTCCGGGTCACCTTCTTCTCGCCCAGCGCCGCCCGTTTCCAGGTGCACCTGTGTCACCAGAGGAAGACGTGGCCCCCTGCCTGCCGCCCAGGGCTCCGGGCCGCGGCCCTGCCCCCCGCCTCAGTGAGCCCGATGTGTGGGGGGAGGGCTCCTTTCTGGGGAGGGCGGCTGCCCCCTTTCCCGGGTGCAAGGCCGATTCAGCCCCTGGAGGCCTTGCGGTGTGGAGGGGTGTGTGACACCGTCTCCCCACACTGCCCGTGCCGGACCCCTCTCCCGCCCAGGGTGACTCCATGGCTGACCCTGCGGTGGCCTTTGTGGACATCCCCAAGGAAGAGGCTTGTGTGCCCAACACCTGCGTCCAGGTGAGTGGTGTTGCCCCCAGCTCCCCGCCCCCAGTCCTAGACCTACTGCCCTGTCATCAACCCCAGGGTGGGGGGGGTGGTGACTCCGTCCCCAGAGCGCCTCCGGGGGCCTGTCGGGCCAGCAGCCTCTCTGGGCCAGGCTCGGGGCTTGTGGTCAGGGGGCGGCAGAGGCCGCAGGCGGCGCTGACCGAGCTGCCCCCACCCCCAGGGCTGGAGGACGGATGTGCCCTTCTCCGCCCCCCAGCAGCTGTGTGACCTTCAGTGCAGTGAGTGCCCCCACTGGGTCTCGGGCCTGAGGGCTGCGGGAGGCCGAGCTCAGTTCCAACCTCAGCTCTGGGCCCGGGCCCTGTGTCCCCCTCTCAGGGTGGGGGTGGTAAGCCCTGCACAGGAGACTGGGCTTTGGTGGGGACACAGGGGCCACCTGCCTGGAAGGCGGGCCAGGCTCTGAGCCAGGCCAAGGCCGCCGCCCCCGGCCCCGCCCCCGACTCGGGAGGTCGAGGGCCTTCGCAGTCCACCGCAAGCGCCCGTCCCCCGTGTCACTGCACCGGTGCTGCTGCTTCTTCCTCCCTGAGTGTCCACCGCCCCGACCCGGGCTCCGTTCCAACTGTCCAGGAACTCCTGGTGTCCCTCAGCCCACCTTCACTCGCCAAGCCACTTAGGCCCAGACTCCTAGGACCTCAGGCTTAGCGAAGACAAAGCAAAGCCTGGGGGTCCTGGGTGTGGCCCAGGAGGGTGGTCTCTGCCTGGGGTCCTGAGAAGAGTGACGGGATGTAAGTGGGGAGCAGACGTCATCACGGGCAGGCACTAGAGCCCTCTGGCTGTCGAGGGCAGAGTGGACCACGGGGGGCTCGGGGCCAAGAGGGGAATGGGAGGGGGCAGGGCTAGCACCCACCTGTGCTCCCGGCCTGCCCAGATCTCCACGACCCTAGGGCCGCCCCACCGGAAATGCCCTAGAGCCTGGGGAGCCCCTCTTAGACTGCCCCCAGAGGAGCTTATCAGCCAAGTCTGGGTCCCATTCCCCAGCGAAGGGCCCCTCCAGCAGACCCCAGGCCAAAGGGGTGATGGTCATCCCTGGGGGCCTGTGTCTGGACGGGGGCTCCACCACCCACCAGCCAGGCGACCTGGGAGCAGGCCCCAGCCATGGCCAGAGGCTCCATGCTGTGCTGGGTGGGTCCCAGGATCCCAGGGACAGGCCTGAGAGCAGGGGGGCGGGCCCGGCTCAAGTGGGAGGGCATCGTGCTTTTGGGGTCCCTGACGATGGGACATTGGCCTGCTGCCGCACACTGACTCTCTAGGCTGGGCAGCCTGGAAGGGCCTGCCTGGTAGGCCCTGAGCATCCGGGGCCTGCAGCTTCCTCTCCTTCCTCCTGCCATGCGGGGGGGGGGGGGGGGGGGGGCGTGGCTAGAGGAGGGTGTGCCCCCAGACAAGGTTGTACTGGGTAGACTGAGCCAGCACCCCCGTTCCACTCTTTCCAGCTGCCACCCAGGGGACAGCGGACTGAGGCCTGCAGCCTCATCGGGCACCAGCGAGGGCCCTGACTGAATGCTGGGGCACAGTGGAGACCAGCTCACACCCGGCCCCCAGGCCTCTGGCAGCAAAAGCCAGGCCTCAGGATTTGGAGGTGGCTCACCTCACCCAGGCTGTGGGGCCGGCCACCTTCCAGCTCCCCAGAGGCCCGCAGCTCCCAGGGGGCCCTCAGGCTGAGCCCAGGGCTTTGGGTTGGATGAAAGACTTTCGGCCGCTTCCTGAACCCCCTTGGTGAAGGCCTGCAGAATGTCTGGGCAGGCTGCCCTCTCCCCCAGACAGCCTGGCCTCTGACCTGCCCTGCCTCCTCTTGGTGCAGCCTCCCTCTGGGCCACCTGTGGTCACGGCCATCAGGCCCGGGCCCGAGGGCCAGGGCCTGATGGCCGCCGAGCCTCGCGGGGCTCCCGAGATCAGAGTGGGAGCCCACACGTCCCGCGGTTCAGTTGGCTTAGGACCAGCGCCCTCGCATACTGACCGGGGTCCCCAGGCTGGGCCTCTACCCGACCCCCCGCACCGGCCCTCCCTGAGGTCAGGTCACCCTCCACGCTCCGGCTCCCCAGCCCAGCCAGTCCAGGGAGGGCTGGTCACTTCCTGTGGCCTCAGGAGCCCCCGGCCAGGATGGGCCGTTCTCGGAAGTGTCACGCTCGCTGACGGCCACCGCAGAGGGGCCCTTGGCCCTGCAGTGGGGTTTCCACAGCCCAGGTCAGGGGTCACCCGGAAGCTGGGCTGTCTGATGTGCCCCACAGACCCTCGCGATGCCCCCGAGGACCGCCAGGCTGTCCCCTGAGCTGCCGTCTGGGGGGGTGTCCTCTGCCCCTGACCACCGTGCTGCCAGGGACGGGCACCCCAGGCTTGGCCCCCTGGCCAGCTAGCCGCCCATGGAAATGCACTCTTGCCTTTAGGGCCGCTGTCCCCCCTCCCCCCTCCCTGAACGGGCGGCTGCCCCCAGCAAACTAGGGGGTGGGCCAAGCCAGTGTGCGCCCCCCACCCTCAGTAAACACTTGTCCGCTAGCTCGCCTCTTCCCTTGAGTTCAGAGATGGGGTCTGCGGGGCGAGGTGGCCCCTTGGGGCAAGTGGGTGGGCGGGGAGGGTTTTGGGGCCCAGGGGCACCTGTTCAATGGGGCTGCGGGGGATTGCCTCTGGAGGCGAGGGTGGAAGCCCCGACCGCTGAGAGCCTGCGGGCGGCCCCGAGGACACCCCAGAGGCTGGAGACGCCCGGCTGCCTGCCCCGGGCCTTGTGTGGGAGAGAGAGTGAGAGCAGAGGGTCTGCCCCACGACCGAGGGGGGCAGGGGGCCCTTTCCTGAAGCCCCCCTCTAGAGTCCCCATAAAGTGGCTGCCAGAGGCCGGGTCGAGCCAGGAGCTGACAGAGGGACAGGACACGGGGTCGTGGGGGTCAGGGAGGCCTCACCCTCGGGTCCCAGGCCACCACTCCTACCCAGGTGAGGCTTTAGGGGCTGGCCGCCTGTGCTTCTGCACTCGCCACGTTTCCTCATTGCCCAGGGTCTGGGGCCACGGGGTCCTCTGGAGGCCCTCGTCTGCCCAGGGTGCTCCCTCCCCATCAGGGCCCAGGGGGGGTGAGGGGCCAGAGTCCCGCGATGGCTGGGCTGCCCCTGCCTGGAGCTCCTGCTCCCCTCACCTGGCCCATCCAGGAGCCCGTGGCCATGCAGAGAGAGCCTGGCTCGGACCCAGGGCTGCCCCTGGGAATCCTGGCCGGGATTGGAGCCGGGAGGGGTTGCGGGAGCTGACGGGGGCAGGCTCTCTCAGGACTCACTGCAGCCCTGGCTTTCCACACTTGGAGGAAACAGAGGCCCAAACAGAGGTCAGGAGCGCGTTCCTCTCTAGGAGGCCCAGGGCTGCAGGGAATGGGGTGAGGAGGGTGCTTGGGTCCAGCTGCCCCGCGGTCCCGTGTATGCTGCCACCAAGTGGCAGTGCTTCTCAGTCGTCCAACCTCCACACCAAGACCTCAGACCACGCCCAGCGCCCCGTGGCCTAGCCGGCCTGCCTTGGCCAGGAACACCCGCCCCTACCCTAGCCAGAAATGCCACCCCCACCCCAGGCCACTCCCACCTGGGGGGTAAAATTCTGATGAACTCAGGCCCCAGGGAGGACCAGAAGGAGGTGGCTAGGTCATCCACCCCAGGGCTCACTGTTGAACTGGAGGGAGACTGGCACATCTGTGTCCCCATTCATTCATGCACCCATTCTCTAGCAGGTGCCGACTAGCCCTGGGAGTCCCACGGACCCAGCATGAGCAGCTAAGATCACCGTCCCTGCAGCTCAGAACCAAGGGGTCTGCTCAGGATTGAAGGGCGGATTGGGTCAGGACTCTCAGCCTCAGAGCCCTGCAAATGGGACCATTGGTCACCCCAACCGGAGCGATGTTTGCAGAGAGGAGACAGCCCGCAAAAGGGCTGGTGACATCAATTATACGGGTGCCCGTATCTCTGTGAGGCTGGGGAAGCAAACAGGAAGTGGGGGGGTGCCAGGTGGAACAGGATGGTCCTGGTGCCCTGTGAGCAGACACTGCAGGGGTGAAGGGCCATGAGCTGCTTGGTTCTAGCAGGATCCGACAGGTGACAGGTGGGTGCAGCAGGCAGGTGGGGCCATGGGATGTCCTGGTCTGGGTCCTGCAGGTGTGAGTGACACAGACCAACATTTTGGTCTCAGTGACTGGAGGGCAGAGCTCCGTGGGCTGATGAGGGGACCCAGCGGCTAGGGTTGGGTCTGGACACGCTAAGTTGGAGCTCCCTGTTGGACACGGATTCACTCAGCGGTGCTTACATAGTGACCGCCATGTGCCCACTCCCTCGGGGGTCAACACGGACACAGGTGCCTGCCTGAGGCAGGGGATTAGCACAGAAATATACGACAATGAGTAGATTATCTGGGACGTGAGAAGGGCGCTTAGAACGGAAAAGCAGAAGAGGGTAAGGGAAGGAGCTGGTCCTGGGTCCCTGCGAAAACAAGGAGATGGGGGAGCGGGTGGACACCACTGGGACCGACCGTTAGAAACCGTCTCCCACCGACCCAGGGAGCCCTCTCCACAGAGGCTGAGGAGAAATAAGCAGGTGTGCTGTTGAGTAAGGGTTTAGAGACCTCACCCCTTCATATGAGCCAGGCAGGTACAACCCTTCCATACGAGATCTTGAGAAATGATACCTTGTGCAAAGTGCCCTGACATAAAGCCGATTTAATATAAGCACCCCAGCCCTCTCCGGTTATGATGTGCACAGAATATCTGATCCCGTCCTTTTACTTTCAACCTCTTTGCGCCTCTGTCTCTAAAGTGAGTCTCTTGGGGGGCGCCTGGATGGCTCAGTCGGTTGAGCATCTGCCTCCTGCTCAGGTCATGGTCCCAAGACCCTGGGATCGAGCCCCGCATCAAGGCTCCCAGCTCAGTGGGGAGTCTGCTTCTCCCTCTCCCGCTCCCCCTGCTTGTGCGCTCTCTCTCTCTGTCAAAAAATAAATAAAATCTTTTAAATAAATAACGTGAGCCTCTTGTACACAGCTTGCAGTAGATGGATCATGTTTTTTTTCCTTCACTCTACCAACCCTGCCCTTTAATTGGAGAGTTTAGTCCATTTACATTTAAAGAAATTACTGAAAAGAAAGAATTTACTTCTACCCTGTAGCCATTCATTTTCTGTGTATCTTACATGGTTTTTCTTCCCAAGTCTTCCATTACTACCTTTTTTGGTATTGATTTTTGTATGTTCCATTTTGATTTCCTTCTTCTTTCCTCTTCTGTATATTGTTTCAGTATTTTCTTAGTAGTGTCTTTGAAAGTTACAATTAAAATCTTAAAACGATCCCACCCTGGTTTGAAGACTCTCAACTGAGTCTCAGCAGCATACAACATTCGGCTCCTCTACATCCCCCCCACCCCACTGTTGTCACAGACACATCTCTGGGTATGGTGGGTCCACTGGAAGATCTGTAATTAGTGTTTCATGCCTTTGCCTTTTAAATCATATATATACACAGAAAGAGTCACAAACCAAAACTGCAGTGATGCTGGCTTGTGCATTTTTCTACATAGTGACTTTTGCAGTGTCCTGCGTCTCTTCATGTGGCTTTGAGTTACCGTCTAGTGGCCTTTCATTTCAGCCAAAAGGACTCTCTTTAGCATTTTAAAAAACAGTTTATTTATTTGACAGAGAGCGAGCGTGGCAGTGCACACGAACAGGGGGGAGGGGCAGGCAGAGGCAGAGGGAGAAGCAGGTTCCCCAGCGAGCAACGAGCAGGGAGCCCCGTGCAGGGCTCCATGCCAGAACCTGAGCCGAAGGCAGACGCCCAACAACTGAGCCACCCAAGTGCCCCTCTCTTTAGCATTTCTTGTACAACAGGTCTATTTGTGGTGAAATCCCTCAGATCTTATTTATCGGGAAATATCTTACTTTCTCTCCCCTTCATTTTTGGAAGATAGTTTTTACTGGGTAGAGAATTCTTGGTTGACAGGGTTTGGTTTGGTTTTGTTTAAATCTTTCAGGACTAAGTATGTCATCCTACCACCTTCTGGTCTGCAAGGCTAAGGAGAGATCTGCTGAAAATCCTATTGAGCTTCTCTTGTATGTGACCAGCCGCATCTCTCTCGCTGCTTTAAGGTCCTCTCCGACCTTGGCCTTGGACAACTTGATCATACTGTGTCCTTTATCGTGCTTGGAGTTTGTTGAGACTCTTGGGTATACAGATTCATGTCATTTATCAAATCTGGGGCGTTGGGGGCTATTATCCACTCAAATATGCGTGTGGCCCTTTCTCTCTTCTGCTTCTAGGATCCCCATGATGGGTGCGCCAGCACCCCTGAAGGCGTCCCCCGGTCTCCTCGTTCTTTGTATTCCTGCTCCTCAAATTGGGTGATTTCAATGGTTTCATCTTCCAGTTTGCTGATCCCTTCTTCTGCACACTCAAGTCTATCACAGAATCCTGCTAGTGAATTCTTCATTTCAGTCACTGTACTTCTTAGCTTCGGATTTTCTATTTGGTTCCTTTTTACGACTCCTGTCTCTTCATTCCCTCTTTGTTCACACTTTGATCTCTTGATTCCCTTTACCTTGTCACACACATTAAAGACAGCTGATTGAACATCTTCGTCTGTTAATTCCCTTGTGTGCACCTCTTCAGAGCTGGTTTCTGTGTCATTCTCTTTTTTCCCCTAAGAATGGTCCACATTTCCTATGTCTGAGTACTTTGTACTTTTTGTTGAAGACTGAATACGAGGAGCACAGTGCAGCTCTGAAGACCACAGCCTCCTGCTCGCCGCGGATTGCTGAGGTTTCCTTATTGGGGGTTAATCTTCCATTTGTTCAGTGACTTCCAAATGATTTCTGCACAGTATTTCTCGTTCCATATGGCCACTGAACTTCTGGTTCTATTATTTCCGTGCTCATTCAGTGACATAATGGAAATTTCCTTAAATGTAAATATACATACCCTTCTGGAGATGCCAGTCTCCAATAAGGAAAAGACAAGAACCAGAAACCCAGTAAACTATAGTCAAAGCTGGCAGGAGGGGAAAAACTAGGAGGGGGAAGAAAATAATAAAGATTAGTGTAGACAGGCACCTGGCTGGCTCAGTCGGTTGGTGGCTGCCTTCGGTTCAGGTCATGATCTCAGGGTCCTGGGATCGAGCCCCACGTGAGGCTCTCTGCTCAGCGGGGAGCCTGCTTCTCCCTCTGCCTCTGCCCCTCCCCCCACTTGTGCTCGCTCTCTCTAATAAATAAGTAAAAATCTAAAAAAAAGATTAGTGTGGAAATAAGTGTGGAAAATATAAAAATAGAGAAAGTCAATGAAATAAAAAGTTAATTCATTAAAAATATCAACAGAATTGACACACCTTTAGCTAGATTAACTAAAAAAAGAGAAAGACAAGTTAATAAAAGCACAAATGAAGTGAGGACATCACTCTTAGTTTTACAGAAATAAAAAGGGTTATAAGAGCATACTATAAGCAACTGTATAGCAACAAATAGGAAAACCTCAATGCAATGGACAAATTCTCAGAAACACACACACTATCAAAACTGAGTCAAGAAGAACTGAATAGACCAAAGAGATTGTAGTTTTCAGTGTACGAGTCTTCTACCTCCTTGGCTGAAGTTATTTCTCAGTATTCTTAAAATACGGATGCTGATGCTATTGTAAATGGAATTGCTGATTTAATTCCCAGTAAACTATAGTCAAAGAAAATCTGAATAGACCAAAGAGATTGACTCAGTAATTGAAAACCTCCCAACAAAGAAAAGCCCAGGATTGGAGGGCTTCACTGGTGAATTCAATAAAATATTTTAAGAAAAATTAACTTCCCAAACTCTTCCAAAAAACAGAAGGGGAAACAGTCCTAACTCATTACTGATTCTAAAGCCAGAAAGACACGATAAGAAAACCACATTTCAATACCGGTATTATGAATGGAGATGCCGGAACCCTCAACAAAATACTAGCAAACTGGATCAGATGCATATTGAAAGGGTCACGCACCACGACCAAGTGGGGAATGCAAGTGTGGTTCAACGCACAGAAACCAATCCATGTTAACACACCACATTTATAGGATGAAGGAAAAAGAAACACATGATCATCTCAATGGACGCAGAAAAAGCATTCCACAAAATCCAACCCTCTTTTCGTGATAAAAACACTCAAACTGGGAACAGATAGAACAACTTTGACATGATGAAGGTCATATATGACAAGCTCACAGGTACCATCATACTCATCGGTGAAGGACTGACACCTTTATCCCTAAGTTCAGGAGCAAGACAGGGAGCCCCCTTTCAGCATTGGACATTATACGGGACAATTAAACAGGAAATTGACATGAAATCCACTGAAATTGGAGAAGAATTCAGTTTCCTCTATTTGCAGATGACATGATCTTATATGTAGAAAACCCTAAAGAATCCTACAAAAACAATTTTAGAGCCAACAGATGAATTCAGCAAAGTTGCAGGACATGAAACCAACACACAAAAGTCAGTTGTGTCTGTATGCACTTGCAACAAACAATCAAAAAAGGGAATTAAATCAGCAATTCCATTTACAATAGCATCAGCATCCGTATTTTAAGAATACTGAGAAATAACTTCGGCCAAGGAGGTAGAAGACTCGTACACTGAAAACTACAAACACCGCCGAGACAAATTAAAGAAGGCATAAATAAATAGCATCTGTGTTCATGGACTGGAAGACTTGATATTGTTAAGATGTCAGTACTAGCTACAGTGACCTATAGATCGAAGCAATCTCTTCAATGATGATTTTGAAGAAATAGAAAAATCTATTGTAAGATTCACACGGAGGGGCGCCCAACCGGCTCTGTCAGTAGAGCGTACGACTCTTGATCTCAGGGTCGTGAGTTCAAGCCCCACACTGGGTGTAGAGATTACTTAAATAAATCTTTAAAATAATAATAATAAATTCATATGGAATTACAAGGGACCTGAAGAGACAAATAATCTTCAAAAAGAACACAGAGGGCTCACACTTCCTGATTTCAAAATTTACTATAAAGCGGTACTGGCATGAGGGGCAGACATACGACCAACGGGACAGAACGGAGGGTCAAAAAAACCCTCTCGTATACATGGTTGATTGATTTTCAACAAGGTGAAAAGACCATTTCAATAGAAAGGGCTGTCTTTTCAACAAACAGTGCTGGAGAAAGTGGATGTCCACACACAGAAGGGTGAAGTCGAGCCCCTCCCTGCGTGTCCCCCCACCGATGAACAGATAAACAAAATGTTAGGTAGCCACACAGTGGAATGGAACAGCATGGCAAGGCATGAAGTCCTGAGACCCGCTGGAACATGGATGAACCTCACACATATTATGCTCAGTGAAGCCAGACCCAAAAGGCCACAGACCGCCTGATTCCCCCCGTGCGAGCTGTATGGATAGAGCCGTGGATAGGATATGAAGTAGACCAGACCACACTGTGGCCCGAGGGACGGGCCCAGGAGCCACGGTTTCACGGGCACAGAGTTTCTGTTTGGAAATGGACAGTGGTAATGGTACACAGCACTGTGGCTGTGCCTGACGCTGCTGACTGGTACACGTAAAAATTGTTAAAATGGAATTTTTACGTATATTTTANGTTTCTGTTTGGAAATGGACAGTGGTAATGGTACACAGCACTGTGGCTGTGCCTGACGCTGCTGACTGGTACACGTAAAAATTGTTAAAATGGAATTTTTATGTATATTTTACCGCAATAAAACTTTTTGGGAAAGACTTTATTTCTTTTTTATTTTTTATTTATTTTTTTTTAAAGATTTTATTTATTTATTTGACACAGAGAGAGAGATTACAAGTAGGCAGAGAGGGAGGCAGAAGGAGAGAGGGAAGCAGGCTCCCTGCTGAGCAGAGAGCCTGATTCGGGGCTCGATCCCAGGACCCTGAGATCATGACCTGAGCCGAAGGCAGAGGCTTTAACCCACTGAGCCACCCAGGTGCCCTTTATTTCTTTANATCATGACCTGAGCCGAAGGCAGAGGCTTTAACCCACTGAGCCACCCAGGCGCCCTTTATTTCTTTTCNNAAAAAAAAAAGATTTTTATTTACTTATTTGACAGAGAGAGAGATCACAAGTAGGCAGAGAGGCAGGTAGAGGGAGAGGGGGAAGCAGGTTCCCTGATTCGGGGCCTGATCCCAGGACCCTGAGATCATGACCTGAGCTGAAGGCAGAGGCTTAACCCACTGAGCCACCCAGGCGCCCCGACTGTATTACTTTTAAGTAATTTCTACACCCAGCATGGGCCTCCAGCGTACAACCCCAAGATCCAGTCGCACACTCTGCCAACCAATTTAGCCATAAAACAGTTTTTAAAAGGACTTGACAGGGGCTCCCGGGGGCGAAGTCGGTGAGGCATCTATCTGCCTCCGGCTCAGCTCATGATCCCGGGGTCCTGGGATTGAGCCCCGCGATGGGCTCCCTGCTCGGCGGGGAGTCTGCTTCTCCCTCTCCCTCCGCTGCTGCCCCTGCTTGTGCTCTCTCTCCTCTCTGTCAAATAAAAAGTAAAATCTTTAAAAAATAAATAAATAAAGGAACTTGACAGCGCCCGTGTGATTCAGTTTATTGTGAATTTACCTGGTGATGGGTGGTCATTGTGCTTACTTCCTCTCATTCGAGAAAGATCTAAAAGTTATATTTCTGCAACAGCTAGTTATAGCTTGGAGCCAGGCATTTGAATTAAAATCCCAATAAGAAGGGAAGAGGGTCTATCTTCCCTGTTGTTTACATTTCAGAGATAGCTTTGAGACTATTAAGAAAAAACACTGGGTTGTAAAACTGGCCAGAGGCTTGTTTAGCTTTTTTTTTTTTTT
>LNAC01000999.1:242323-258809 GCA_002007465.1 Ailurus styani | reverse complement strand
CAGGCTCCCCGCTGAGCAGGGAGCCCGATGCGGGCCTCGATCCCAGGACCCTGAGATCATGACCTGAGCCGAAGGCAGCGGCTTTAACCCACTGAGCCACCCAGGCGCCCTTGTTTAGTTTTTCAAAAAGTTTGCATCCATCTCAAAAGGAACAGGAAGAATTTACTGGTTTCCTAAAGGAATGCTCTAAGAGAAGGGAGAGTGGGGAGTCTTTCTCCATTTTGACACCAAGAAAAATTCAAGCTTAGATTTGTATTTACGTTTACAACACGGGGAGGAAGAGCCTTAGGGGAGCGGGAAGAGTCAGTGCAAAGGCCCGGGGATGGGCACCGAAGGAGTCACATGAACGGAGATGGACAGAGTAGGCACAGGGGAGGAGGAGGGGCGAAGCAGTCCTCCAATTGGTTCGGAGTGGGCTTTCATCCCCAGTGAGGGGAGTGGGGAGTCTAGGAACCTGTGCTGCGCTGAGCAGGGGTGAGGTGGACTTACAAGCCGAGAAGGAAGAGCAGATCCGAGCCGCTGCAATAGCCCCAGCGAGAGGCCAGGTGGTCGCCAAGGAGGTGGAGAGGCCCCAGCAGATTCGGGTCGCTGAGCGCGGGGGCGGGGCCTGTACCTGGAGCCTGGGGGCGGGGCGGGGCGTGTGCTCGGAGCCCGGGGCGGGGCAGAGCCAGGTGCCCCGGGGGTCCCTCCGCCCAGTGCCCCGCCCCCCGCGTGACTCCGAGGCCTGGCCCCAGCCGGGTGTCGGGCGCCGGCTGCAAGGGCGCAGGTGCCCCCGGGAGAGGCAGCGGGCACGCGCGGGCAGGAGAGAGGGAGCAGCTGCGGGGCGGGCGGTGACCTCCGCGGGGTCCCCGCGGCGGGGAGGGCGCGCTGTCCCGCGGGGAGGAGGTCGGGGCTCGGCCTACAGCCCTGGGGGGCGAGAGTAAGGGACCGCATCTGTCGTGAGGAGGGGGCGCCCTCGGAGAGCTCCCGAGTCCTGCGGGGGCCGACTGAGGGGGCCCGGGAGGGCGCTCCAAGCCCCCACCCCCGACCTCTGCTCTCTGCCCTTTTCTGGGGGAAATGACTTTGAGGACACCTCGCTTTTCTCAGGCCCCCCGATTCCCTTGCAAATGGCTCGCTCTCTGCCGACGTGTCCCAGACCCGCGTCCCCCAGGAGGGACCCCCCGGGTTGGGGCGCCCCCCGACCAGCGGCGGGGCGCATGCGCAGGGCCCTGCCCGGCAGAAGGGGTCCCCGAGAGAGGCGAGGCCCATCGCCCACCGTGAGAGCACTCGCTCCAAAGAGAAAGCCCGGCGCGCGCAAAAACTGCCCGAAACCCATCTTTAGACGTCTTTTGTTCATCTAATTTTTAATTATCACGTAGTAAAATTGCCCTTATAATTTTCGCGTGCAGTGTTACGAATTTTAACACCTTCAGGGAGTCATCAGTGGACAAGATGCAGAGCAGTTCGTCACCCCAGCTTCCTCCTGCTCTGGCTGTCTAGGCACACGCACCACACACGCATCGCACACGCACACGCATCGCACACGCACACGCATCTCACACGCACACGCATCTCACACTGCGCCCAGCATACTCCGGCTGTCTAGACACAGTGCATCACACACGCATCACACACGCACACGCACACGCATCTCACACGCAGACGCATCTCACACGCACACGCATCTCTCACTGCGCCCAGCATGCTCTGGCTGTCTAGACACAGTGCATCACACACGCATCACACACGCACACGCACACGCATCTCACACGCACACGCATCTCTCACTGCGCCCAGCATGCTCCGGCTGTCTAGACACAGTGCATCACACACGCATCACACACGCACATGCACACGCATCTCACACGCACACGCATCTCACACTGCGCCCAGCATGCTCCGGCTGTCTAGACACAGTGCATCACACACGCACACGCATCTCGCACTCACGCACACACACACACACGGATCCGTTAGTCTCCAGGGGCACCGCATCCACACTGCCCCGCTCTCGCAGCCTCTCGCCTTGGGGACTCATGGCGGCGGTTGTGCGGATCCAGAGCTCGCGTGTCTCCCGCCTGAGCGGTGTGCGCGGTGTAGACGGAGGGCCACAGTCTGCTTCTCTGCCCGGCCCCGGAGAGCACCTGGGTTGTTCCCACCTGTTCCGGATGAAGCCTCCACCACATTCACGCGCACGTCTTCGTGTGAACCTGCATCTGCACCCGCATTTCCCCGGGCTCGCTGCGTTCTGGCTCCGGGTACGGAAACCACTTCCCAGGGCGGCGGCCCGGCTCCGCTTTCCCAGCAGCCGCTGGTTCACTCCAGGCCTCTCCCCGGGTTCGCACCTGCGACCCTCCGGCTTCTCCTCCGGCCTCATCCTGGCTCCAGTTTGCGTTTCCCTGGAGTCTGATGAGGCTGAGCGTCTTTTCCTGAGCTTATTTGCCGTCTCTGGTTCAGGACGTTGGCCTGTCTGTAAATTGTGCGGTTGTCTTCGTGTTCAGTTCTGAGGACTCACTGTCTGCGTCCAAGTCCGCTTCGGATCCGTGAGTTCACAGTAGCTGGTTTCTTGTCATTCTCTTGACGGTATCTTTGGGGAAACAAAAGCTTTTAATTTTGATGGTGGCTAATATTTTTTTCTTTTATGGGTTGTGCAGCCATTTGCACAAACTCTTTGACTAACCCCATAATATGAACATTCCTCCGTGCGTTCCTCTGTTAGTTGTACTGTCGGTGTGGCATTCAGACCCAGGATTCACTTTGAGTTTACCCGTGCATAAGGTGTGAAATGTAGGTAAAGGCTCACCTCTTTGCATGTGGTGACCACTAGTTCAGATCCATTTGCTGGAATAACTGTTCTCCACGGATGTCGGAGATTTCTGTGGGTCTGTACCTGGACTATCCATCAGGAAGCATCTACCACCAACACCACAGTCCTGATCCCTGGAGCTGTGTTAAAATCAAGTAGTTTCCAGCAATTTGGCTCTTCTCTGTCAAATTCTTTTAGTTACTCTGGTTCCAATGCCCTTACATATAAATTTTAGAATTTGCTTGTCTGTGTCTATAAAAAAATCTTGCTGGAACTTTGCCTAGTGATGTGTTAAATCTTCAGATCAGTTTGGGGAGAATGGAGGTCTTTATTTTGCTGAGCCTTCAAATTCATGAACATGGTAAGTCTTTCCGTTTATTTAGATCTTAGCTGATTTCTGTCAACAGTATTGTCTAGTTTTCAGCACTGAAAACCTTTACAGATTTTGGTAGATTTACGCCTGGACATTTTTGGGAGCTATAATAAATGGTAACATTCTTAAAATTTTGGTCTCCAATTATTCATTGCTTTTATATGGGAATACAATTGATTTTTATGTGTTGAGCTTATATCCTTGCTAAATTCATTTATTGGTTCTAAGAGTTTGGTTCTCTCTCTCTCTCTCTCTCTCTCTCTCTCTCTATATATATATATATATATTCCCTGGGATTTTCTATATCGATAAGCATGTTGTATGCAAACAAGGACAGTTTTATTCTTCCTTTCCCATCTATTGATTCTGCCTTCTATTTCCTCTTCTTGCCCTATTGCACCGGCTGGAATTCTAGCCGTGTGTTGAGTAAGAGCGGTGAGAGAGGGTGGCTGTCGCCTTGATCCTAATCTCAGGGGGAAGCATTCAGGCTGCCACATGAAGTATGAGGTGAGCTGTAGGATTTTTGTCAATGCCCTTTATCAGGTTAAGGACGTTTGCTGGGTATAGAAATCTGAACTGGTGACTCTTTTCTTCCAGCACTGAAAAGATGTCCTACCAGTGAGAAATCCAGTCCTTCAAATCACGGTTCTGTAGATAACACAGCATTCTCCTCTGGCTGGTCTAAGACCTTTTCCTTGTTTTTAGTTTGCAGCAATTTGATTATGAAGTGTCTTAGTGTGGATTTCTTTCAGTTTTTCCAGGATGGGATGTGCTCTGTTTTTTGAATTGTAGAATTGTCTGTCACCAAACTTGTGAAGTTTTCAGACACAACATCCTTAAATATTTCTAAGCTCCACAGTTTTGTCCTCTCTTTCTGGGACTCCAGTGACACCAACATAGGCCTGTTTTTGTCCTGTGGGTCCCCGAGACTCTGTTCATTTTTTTAAAGCTTTTTTCTCTCTGTTGCTCAGATGAATTTCTGTTGCTATGACAAGTTCATTGACTTCCTCCCGTCATCTCCATTCTGGTATTGAATCCATCCTGCGAGGGTTTTTCCTTCTCAGTTATTCTATTTTTCAGTTCCAAAATTTCCATTTGCTTTTTCTTTACGTCTTTCTCTTTGCTGAGTCATTCTATTTTAATATCTGTGTCAAGACTGTTTGCTATTTCTGGTTAAAGCATTGTATAACAGCCACTTCAAAGTCTCTGTCAGATCATTCAAACACTGAGGTTATAACATCATTGGTATCTATTCCCGTTTCCCATGTGAATTGAGGTTTTCATGGTTTTCGTTTGCCAGGTGATTTTCGTTTCCATCCTGGACATTTTGGGTGTTGTATCATGAGACTCCGGATCTCCCGCCCGCCCCGTGGAGAATGTCCAGAGTCTTGCTCTAGTGTCCTGCGGGCTGTGGTTCCCACCTCAGCTCAACTTTCAAAGCCCGCGGTTCTCAGCAGGGCCGCCCTGCGTGTGCACCACCTAGCGGTCACTCTGAGACTTGGGCGCGGTCTACCTGTTGGATCAATTCTCCAGCTATCTGGTGTGCCAGTGAGGACGACATCCACACACCTGTGGATTGGAGGTGAGGCCAGGAGTCCAAACCTTAATCTCCTGGCTCATTTCCCTCAGTTTCTTTCTCTCCATTATTTTCTCGGTACTTTCCAGTCACCTGAGGTTCCCTTTCCCTCCAACCAGAAACTGTCCACTTCTGCCTTTGTGACGCTTTGGGGGCCAGTGGCAAGAGGACACAGAGAAAAAAGGCTGCTAATGACCAAGTTCACCGAGGTTCCAGGATCCAAGATGAATACACAGAAATCAACTGCATTACTTTATGTTAGCAACGATCAATCCAACAATAAAATTGAGAAAACAATTCCATTCACAACAGCACTGAAAAGAATGAAATACCTTGGACTAAGTTTAACAAAAGGAATGTAAGACTTCTACACTTAAAACTACACAGCATGTCTTAATAAATGGAGAGACATCTAGTGTTTCTGGACTGGAAAACTCAATATGGTTAAAATGGCACTACTCCCCATATTAATAGTTTGAATGCAAACCCTATCAAAATGAGGGTGTTTGGGGTTCTTTTGGCGGAAATTAGCAATCTGATCATAAAACTTGTATGGACATACAGAGGACAGAGGATAGCCAAACAATTCTGAAAAGGAACAAGTTTGGAGAATTTGAGTTTCCAATTTGAAAAGTTACTGTAGAGTTACAGCAATAAAGGCAGTGTGTTCTAGCATAAGGGTTGACATATAGATCGATGGGACAGAGTGGAGAGTTCGGAAATAACCTCACAGATTTATTGGCAATTGATTTTTTTGGACAAAGGTGCCAAGGCTTTCAATGGGGAAAGGGAGACTGTTTTCAGCGACGGGGCGGTGACAACTGGAGACCCCGGTAAAAACCAGCATTTGGACCCTGACCTCACATCATACACAAAAGTTTAACTCAAAATCAACCAGAAACCTAAATGAAAGAGCTAAAGGTGTAACACTTTTGAAAGGAAGCGTAAGAGAAAATCTGTGTGACCTTGAGACAGGCCACGTTCTTAGGTAAACACCAGGAGCAGGATCTGTGAAAGAAAACAGATGGATCAAACTTGACCAACAGCACGTGTTCTGAGCTTCAAATGACAATAGTCAGAAAACGAAAACTGGCATAAAATGTCTGCAGATCACATGTAATAAGGGCTTTGTACTTAGAACACGTGCAACTCAAATAAGAGACAAACATTCACTTAAGGGGCGCCTGGGGGCTCAGTGGGTGAAGCATCTACCTTCCGCTTGGGTCGTGATCTTGGGGTCTTGGGATGGAGCCCCACATCAGGCTCCGAGCTCCGACTGCGGTGGATTTGGGATTCTCTGCCTCTGCCCCCAGTGCTTGTGAGCGCTGTCTAAAATAAATAAATACATAAAATGTTTTTTTTAAAAAGACATAGACTTAAAATCGTTGTGTGTATTTTACCACACTTAAAAACAAATATAAATTTTAAAATAGCAGTAGTAAGACAAACAACCAAGTAAAAAAATAGGCAAAAAAAAGTTATTAGACATTTAACCAAGGAAGGAGGGGGAAGTTGGCTATCTTCTTTGGTGAAAAGTCTAGTCCAGTTTGGAAAGATGTGCGTATCATTAGTTATTAGGAAAATCCAAATTGAAAGTAAATGCGACACCACTTCACACCCACCAGGATGGCTTTAATCAAAAGGAAAGACTCTAACAAGTGTGGACAAGGGTGTGGAAACACTGGAACCTTCATGCAGTGCTGGTGGGAAAGTAAAACAGCCAATTTCTTCAAAAGTCACACATCAATTCCCCATACGGCCAGGAATTCCACGCAAGAACTTGTACATGAAAGCTCCTGGCGGCTGTATTTGTGACAGTCGAAATGTGAGGACAAGCCAAGTCCGCATCAGCTGGTGACAGATGAACAAAACGTGGCTTATCCGTGCGACTATTCCACGGGCACCACAGGCGCGAACTCGGAAACGCTCCCGCTCAGTGAGAGCGGCCCGACCCCGCGGACCCCAGCCTGAGTCCGGCCCTCGGGGGTCCCACGCAGGCAGGGGCGCGAGGGGAGCGACGGCCGGCTGCGCACCTGGCGGAATCCACCGAACTCTCTGAATTGTGGGTGGATCCTTGAAATTGTTGAGCGTGGGTGGATTTTATGGTATGTAAATTACACCTCCAGAAAGCTGTTTTAAAAATGTTTCTCGGGGTTTTTTTAGATTTCCATTTCATTCTCTGAGAACTGTTTAAAGTAGCTCGGAGCACTTGTATAAGAGGAATTTTGTTTTTCATTAAAAATATAGTCAGCTGTCGGGCGCCTGGGTGGCTCAGTGGGTTAAGGCCTCTGCTTTCGGCTCAGGTCATGATCTCAGCGGCTTGGGATCGAGGCCTGCATCGGGCTTTCTGCTCAGCAGGGAGCCTGCTTCCTCCTCTCGCTGTCTCTCTGCCTGCCTTTCTGCCTACTTGTAATCTCTCTCTCTGTGTCAAATAAATAAATAAAATCTTAAAAAAAAAATATAGTCAGCTGAAAGCAGGAGGGCTACCTGGACCCTGCCCCCCGGGCGCCCTGCTGGGGGTGTGTCCCCACCCTTGTGCTGGCTTCCTGGAGCCACACACACACACACACACACCCCGCACACACACACCCCGCACACCCCCACCCCCACACGCACCCCCCCACACACACCCTGCACAGTGCGTCTACCTTCTTGTGCACTGGACAGACGCCCTTGCGAGGGGGGCCTCCTTGTGTGGGGACCTGGCAGACCTTGGCCGGAGGGAAGGGGCGGGGTGGGCCTGAGCCCCTGGTAGCGAGCAGGAGGAGACCCCAGGCCCAGGAGGTGCTTTCCCGCAGATGCATGACACCTGGACAGTTGCTCCCTGTGGCCTCCCCATGTGGGACCAGAGGGGGTTGGGGTGGCCTGAGGAGGTCGGGGGCCCGTGGGCAGGGCCTGTGTGTTGTCACTTGGGCTCCGGTGGGAGAGGAGGACGGGGCTGTGTGAGCGGGTCCAGTCAGCAGCTACACGCTCGGATGGTGGGCGTGAGGGGAGCAGAAACAGGGGGCCCGGGGGGAGGGGGAGCAGGACCCAGGAGGTGTGAGCCCCGGGAGGCATCCAGGCACAGCATCCACGATGGGGGCCGGGGGTGCAGCACAGGTGGCAGCAGACTTGGCCCCGAGGCCTGGGCCACAGGGCCCCCAACGTGCCCTGGGGCCACCTGCCTCCAGGCCGGGGCTGCTCCGCTCCTGCCCCGTGGTCTCCAGGACAAGGCCACTGAGGCGGGCCGGGGATAAAGGCGACAGCCACCGTGGCCCACGTGGCCATGCGTACCTACCGAAGCTCAGCCCCTTCGTCCCCGAAGCCCGGCGGCCCCCGCTGGCCCTGGGGATGACCCGTCTTCAGCTCCTTTCCGCCCAGGAGGGAGTCAGGCAAGGGAGGCCTGCCCGCCCAGAACCAGGCTTTCTGTGGGTCACCGGGCCGGGGGCCCTCACAGCAGCTGGGCCGTGGTCCTGGAGACGGCACCCCTCCTCTGTGGCCTGGCCTGCTTCCCCACACCCGCCCCCCATCCCAGGTGGCCGGCCCCCCGTGCCCCGGCCCCCCAGCTGCTGGTACCGGAGCCCCAGCCGGCCGGCTCGGGGTGCCCACAGCTAACCCACCCAGCAGCTCCTGACAGCGCGGGCAGCAGCCGGGCACGGGGGTCAGGTGCGGGCAGACAGGGTGGCCAGGCCCTGGTGACCACGTGCCGTGAGAGCAGGGGCAGAACGTCCCCGAGACGGGCCCGGGTGTGGGGGTGGGGAGTCAGCGGACCGGAGCTCCGCGTCCGCAGCCGCCCCAGGCCGCCAGCTGCCCGCTCAGCGCAGGGCAGGAGGCCGGCCGGGTAGGTCAGGGGGGCCAGGCCCGCCTCGTGCACCGATCTGAGCAGAGCCGCTTTTGTGGGAACGGGGGAGGGGGGTCATTGTACGTGCCCGGGGGGCTTCCTGGCGTGTGGGTGGGCTCCTCCGGGGCCTTCGCCCCTCCCTGGGCCCCCCGACCTTCCACCTCCCCAAGCACGGGAAGCCAGCGCACTCTGGAGGAGTCCTCCTTGCCTGAATGCCGACCACCCCCCAGGCTGACCGGGGCGCAGCTGCCTGCGTCTGGACCCCGCAAGTCACTCCGGTGGCCGCCTCCACCTCCCCGCCCCCGAGATCTGGTCTGACGGCCTGGATGCCCCGCCCCAGAGCCCCCTCCTCCCCTCCTCGCTCCGCAGGACCCCACCTGCTGCCGCCTCAGGTCTCAGCCCTCTGGGAACCCCCTTCCGGTGCCCCCGATGCCCTCGGTGGCCCCCCGAGGGCGGGCTCCGCTAGGCCCGGGCTGCGCTAGTGCCCAGGGACGTTCTTGAACAGCCTCGGGGGCTTCAGGCGGTCCCTACACCTGGGCCGACGCGGGAGTTGACGCGGGGCTGACAAGCCTGTGCGCCCCGGCCCCGCCCCTGGTCCGGGGGTCACGGCCACCACGTGCTGAGCCCCCCGACGGCAGGGCCTGCTGGGCAGAACCTCGCTCCGCGGCCTGGGGCACAGCCCGCCTTCCTCTGCCAGCTCCCCAGCCCCGCAGGCCCCAAGCCCCGGGCAGCCGCAGGGACAGGGCGCAGGGCGGGGGGTGCTGTGCTCCGCCCAGACTGGGTCCCGTCCAGGAAGGTGCACCCACACACGTGCGCACGCGCGCGGATCTGCTCACACAGACGCCCAGACCGGCCTCCACGCGCCCGCGCACACTCACGGGCACACGTACACCGTTTCTGTGGCCTGATGGGTCCTCACGGCCCTTTCAGGACGCGGGACCCCGCAGCAGCCCTGCCCGGCTCCAGAGTTAGCCTGGGCCCTGGGCAAGCGGAGGGGCCTCGCCTGGTCCCCGGCGGTGGGATGTCTGTGCACCGTTCTGGCGTGTGGAGAAGGGCGCGGGGGCCGTGGCACCTGCGGGCCGCCCCTGCTCGGTCCCTCCCCTGCTCTTAGCGGGAGGAGGCGGACCAGGCAGAGCAAGGGCAGGGAGGCCGAGTCTGCCCCCGGCTCTGGTCAGGGCCTCAGTTTCCCTACGTGGAGCAGGTTGGGGGGGGGGATTCAGGCCACGGAGCAAAGCTGAGGAAGAGCCCCCGGGACTCTGCAGCACACCTACGCCTGCCCTCTTGCTCCCCCGTTGAGTAACACGGGCCTGGGCTCCTCCCTCCGCCTCGGGGCCTTTGCACCTGCTGTCCCGTCTGCCGGAGCCCCTCTCCCTGACTTCTGCAGAAAGGCTGATGGCGACCCCTGGAAACGTCACTGCCCTGTCTCCCGGCCACCCCCGGACACTATCACGCCAGTTTGTCTGGTCACTGTCCCTCTGGCAGAGGGGAGCCCCCAGGAATCTGGAATGTCTGGTTCTCTCTGGAGTGAAAAGGGCCCTTTGAGCTCGCACGGAGAGGCCTGGTGAGCAGAAACCAGATGATGGGGGAGGGGCAGGAGTCCCGGGTTGGGCCTCCTCCAGGTGCTCCATGGGGCGAGGGTGAGGACCCCCTCCCCGTGTGCTCCCTCAGATGCGGGGGTCCGCTGGGCAGGCCGTGCCGTGGCCTGAATCCCGATGCAGGCCTCGCCGGACTCCTGGGCCCCTGCAGGCCCCTCGCCCCCGGCCCCCCAGCTGGTGAAGCGGAGGGTCCCAAGCACCCTGGTGCTTCCAGGATCACACCCTGGGGCAGCACCCAGTGTCCAGGATCCCGGACCCGGTAGGTAGCGTCTCCTGCCCTTCCTGGTCTCTGGCTCCCAGGGCCAAGGACATCTGCGGCCCGGAGAGGTCCCACCGCTTGCCAGCAGGGCCGTGTCACCCTCGGGGTCCAGCCCTGGCGGGGGCCTCAGGAACCACAAGGGGAAGGGGAGACAGCTGCTGGGCTGGGCCTGGCCTCGGGTGCCAGCCCCTCTCCTCTCCAGCCGTCCTGCCCACTGCCGAGGCGACCAGTGGGGTGGGGGTCAGCTAGCAAGATGTTTCCGGGCGAGGAGCCTGAGGAGCACAGCTCGGGGCCAGCGCAGCTGGGGCGCGGTGAGGCTGCCTGAGGGGCCTCCCTGGCAGGTGGCGGGACCCGTGACATCGGGGCTCCCTGCTTCCGCCGGGGCCTGAGCCTCTGACCGGGACAGGCGGCCTCCCGGCAGGACAGGTGAGAGGGGCCAGAGGTCAGAGCAGTGGGAGCGCCCTCGCTGGGCTGGGAAGATGCGGTCCCGCCTGCCCGGGGCACCCTCCCCTCCTCCCGGGGCAGGGCGCGCCCACTTGGTGGCTCTGACTTCAGTGGACCCCTGACCCCGCTTCCTCCCCCGGGCTCCTTCAGGGTTGGGGACTGGCCACCCCCGCAAAGGGGGCCCCTGTTCATTGACCCAGGAGCGGACCTCCCAGCCCAGCCCACCCTACCCTGGCCAGTACGTGGGGCCTGGCCTCCAGGGAAGAGATTTCCGGCCGGGCCGGGGCGGGGAGGAGGGCAGGCCCTGCCCCCACCCGGCCCACAGGCCTGACTGCCAGGAACTCCGGGGGGCAGTTGTGTAAGCGGAGCTCGGGGTTTTGCCAAGGCTGGCCTGGAAGTCATGTGCTGGAGGCCCAGGCACCCCCTCCACCCCCCTAATCGGAGGCCTCTGGGGAGGGGAAGAGCCCACTGAGAAACCCCAGGGCTGGCAGTTCTGCTGGGGTCCTGCGCCCCCTGGGCCACAGCCAGGGGACGGGAGATGAATGGGGACCCAGCGGGTTCCTGGCCGTCCCTCGGCTCCATGGACAAGTGCCAGGCCTGGCGCACACCGTCCTTGCAGCTTGCCCGTGACCTCCGGCCGTGCCCTCACTACCCACACGGTGCCCGTCCAGAGGCCTTCTCCCGAGGGCCCCAGGGTGCTCCAGTTGGGGGGTGCAAGCCCATCATGCTCCTCCTGGGGCTCCGTGCAGCGTGGGGGCCCCTGAGCCCCTGCCCATCCAGGCCTCCGCTGCCCACCTCGGGAGCGGCATCGCACTTCTTGCACAACCTTCAGGAGCATGGGGGCTCCCCGGCCAGCTGGGTTCCGCAGGCCCAGGAGGGGCAGGTGGGGCTCCTGGGGTCCTGCCAGGGATCACTTCCCTTTTCCGTGAAGCTCTGCACCAAAGCCATGCCAAGGTTTCGTTTCAGGGGCCTGCACCAGAGAAAAGAAACTTATGTCTCTGACAGCCAGAGCTAGAAGCTGTTCTAGATGCGTGTCCGGCCCTGCTCTTCCCAGAAGCCGGGGGGTCTCAGGCCAGTGGGCGAGGGGCCTGGCCGCTTCCCCCCGCCCTCCGAGGGCCTGGCTACGAGGAAACCCATCGAAGCTCGGACCGCAGACGGGTGTAGCGTGCTGCTCCAGGGGCGGGGGCCGGGGGAGCCCAGGCAGGACCTGGATTCGGTTCAGGATTTTGGCTCTTGCCACAATGATTTCTGGATTCCGTGCAACCCCCAGGGGCGTCCCTGAAGGACAGACACTGTGCAGAGCTCGACCAAGTGGCTCTCCAGGTCCCTTGAGAGTCACGGACCCCAGACAATATCAGATGAGTGGGCTGGGCGCTGGCCCAGCAGAGGACACGGGGAGCCGTGGGGCCGGGCGGAACTGGCAGCCCTGTCGAAGCCGACAGGCTGGCATTCCAGGGGCACGGTCCCCTCTGCTCCAGCCCCAAGCCGTCCACATGGCGCTCATCCCAGCCTCAGGGGGGTGGGGGGGTGGGGCCCTGCCCGTGGCAGCAGACCCCCTGGAGGCTCCGGGTCAGGGGACACCCCTCCCCCGGCCCCCCGGCCCCAGGCCCCTCAGGCAGCACTGGTCTGATAAGAGACCCTTGCCCATCAGAGGGGGTCCGGAGGATACCGGGGGCCGCCACCCGCTCAGGGGTGAGGGGCCCATGGCGGCTCCCTAGCCCCTCACCCTCTGCAGAAGCCCCCGCACCCAGAGTGGGACAGTGGCAGGTGGGGGCATGGAGAGTCAGAGGCTAGCCCACCCCAGGCCCCACCGGTCCCAGCCCCAAGTGAGTAGCCTCCCCTGGGGCTGGCCTAGGCTCACCGGACCCTGGACCCCTGATGGGGCTGCCCTCCGGGGTGGGAGGGGCTCGGAATGGGGGGAGCTTGAGTACCCCCAACCTGATGCCACCAGGAGCCAGGAGAAGGCCCCGTGTGGACTGCGGGGCTGCAGCGAGGACAGGCCCGGGGGTGCAGGTGGGCTCCTCGGATCCTGACCGAGCACCAGCTTTATGTCTCAGAGCCAGGGGTAGGGTGCCCCGGCGCAGCGTGGGCAGCCGGGGGGCTCAGGTGGCAGGGGTGGGCAGGGCAGGGCCTCCCAGCTGCAGCTCCGGGCTTCTGCCTGTGCCTCAGACCTGGGGCTCTGGTCGTGGGGGCATGCTCACTCTAGGGGTTCCTGGCATCCAGGAAAGCTCCCCCACAGGGTGCCGTACCCTCTGCCTCTCCTGCGGTCTGAGGGCCCTGGGTGCAGCCCCCGCCCCCGGCTCCAGGCCCGCCCCAGCCTGACCCTCAGCCACTCGCTCACACGCGAGGGGACCACAGTGGGGGCCGGAGTCATCTTCCAGCACCTACACGAGGTCCCAGACACTCAGGCCTCAGTTTCCCCAAGCACAGCCTGGCTGAGAGCCCTTGCCTGGGGGGTGCCACGGCGTCCAGCCCAGGCCTGGGCAGGCCGCAGTGTCCCATGGCCGCAGGTGCCAGGGGTGCCCAGGCTGGAGCCGCCAGCATGGAGACAGAGGGGCGTAGGGCTAGGCCGAAGGGGTGGGGGCCGCCGAGCAGCACCCTCCCTGCCATCTCCCGTCTTCTCCCTCTGGCCCGGGGGGGCGGGCCCTCCGCCCAGGCTCACACCACCTGGGCTGGAAGGTACCGGCCCCCCACCTCCTGCCGGACGTCGGGCCCACCCCCTGGCCCCAGCCGGAGTCCACCTGCCCGACCGCCTGACCCACACCAGCCTGGGCACCCACCGGATCTCGGGCCGGAGACGCCCTGTGGCCCCAGCATCCGCATCCCGCGAACCCATCAGTGGCCATCCCCCGGGGCCGTCCCCCCACGGCCAGCCTGCGCCCGCCCACCTTCACGGCATCACCAGACAGACGGGGATCCCAGGGAGGAGGAGGCCGGAAGGTCCCCTGGCGCGGGCCACACAGCCTCTCCCCATCACCTTGACTTTGCACGCGCACGTGCCTCTGACCCCACGCTCTCCCGATGACCCCGCCCCTCCTGAGCATTGCCCCACATCTGCGCCAGGGACCGGCCCTCCGCAGCATGTCCAAGAGACCTTGGGCCTCACCCCCACGCCGCGAGGACTGAGCGCCTGAGGATGAGGTGTCCCGGCGCTCCCCAAAGGCCCAAGGGCTTGCCTCGCGGTGCCCCCAAACCTGAGCGCCGCAGCGACGGCTGGACGGCTGAGGGGGCGGCCGGCCGCACAGGTGAGGGCGGGCAAATGCAAGGAGACGGGGCGGCGCCAAGACCAGCCTCAGCTGGCAGGTAAGGGGGCTGGGATCACAGCGACCTGTGAGTCACTGTCACCAGAGGAGGGCGCCGAGGCCCTCTCCTCAACTCTCCCTGCGCGACCCCCCACCCAAGCCCCCGCCCACATGGCCCAAGGCTGCCGCCCAGGGTCCGGGTCCTAGCAGGGGGTACGGGAGGAGCCAGAGCAGGCTGGCCCGGTCAGTGGGGACAGGTGGACTGTCTCCCCAAACACCCCCTGCCTCATGCATCTGCCCGTGCTGAGGGGGTCTGCCCCTGGGCATCCCTTGGGAAGGACTCCCCAGGCTCCAGGCAGGCCACAAACACCCACTGACGCCCTGCAGGGCCAAGATCAGGCCAGCAGCCCTCCCACAGCCCCACTACCTGCCCCGCCACCCCCCCACCCGAGGAAAGGCTGGTGTCATTTCCTCTGGACTGCTCCTTTGTGGTCTCGGCTCGTGCCTTCTCCCGCTCTGTGCTCCCAGGGGCCCGTGAGCAGGCACTGGGGCAGGCGAGGGTGTGCGCGCCCTGTGGCCCGGACAGGTAGTGGGCACCAGGGCTGTGGGACCCAGTGATAGGCCTCCAGGGGCTCCGGGCTGTGTGCCCGGGCCTGACTGCACCGAGACGGCCACTTCGCAGGCCCAGCGGCTGCCTCACTCGCTCCAGCACCGGGAGTGGTCAAGTAGAGGGGCGCATGGAGGGGCTGGATGTGACCAAAGTATCCACTCAGACTAGCCTTCGTGCCGCGCCTGAGCCACGTTTCCACACCCGGACCTGGCCATGGCTCCTACCCACTACCTTGCCCTTCAACTGTCAAGCGGAGGCCAGACCAGCCATTGTTTGCCCCCTCGCCTGGCTCCACCCACCCCCGTTCTCTGGGCAAGGAATGCTTTCTCACCCTCTCCACCCGGCAGACTCCTACTCATCCTTCAAAACCCCTTCCAGCCATCTGCGGAACAGTGCAGACCCCTGTCCCTGTACACTTCTGCCCGAGTGGCCCGGGCAAAGACCACCTCCTCTTCCCATCTCTGACCGGGGACGGAAGCAAGGAGGTCCCCCTGGGGCCACCCACAGGCATGGTCTCCAGACTAGGGGTGGCAAAGCCTCCAGACTAGGTGGGCAGTAGAGAGGGGAACAATGGGGTGGCGAGGAGGGAGCTGCCCAGGAACCCCTTTCCCAAACTTCCTTTTACCCGACCACCCTACCCAATAAACACAGAGTAACTGTTATATACAAAACAATTTAATTGAAATACCTGTATAAAAAATATGATCTCCAGACATGTCAGTTTTGAACTGAAAGAAGCCCCATCCTCGATGCCTACACACACCGGGATCACAGAACCACAGCTGCTACAATAAATTAAAGGCTTGTGACTCCGTCCCCCCACCCCCCGGCCTCCAGAGCCAACAAGCAGACTGTACAAGGTCAATAATTTAAAACCCACCCCACCCCGCTCCCCGAGGCACAGAGCCCAGGCGGCGGGGTCCCCCTCGCCCCTTAAATTAGCCGCTGTACAAGCCCATCTTGCGACAGACACAGGTAGGATCAGGACCAGGGGTCCACGCACAGCCATGCGCCCGCTCCGGTCGGAACTGCTGGGGCGCTGGCGGGAGGGAACCTCCACAAATAAATTAGACAATAAATAGCCCTCTCAGGGTGAGACCATAAATAGACGGGCGCAAGCAGCGGAGGCCCAGACGTTGCATTGTTTGTGCGCGGAGGCGCGCGGACGAACCCCGGAGACAGCGGGCGCGGGAGGTGGGCACGAGGGAGCCGCGCCCCCAGGGGGAGGAGGCCACGCAACGCGCTCCGGGTCCCACACGGTCCGACGGGGAGGCGCGGAGGGCCGGCACGGCCGCCGCCCCGAGCAGCGCAGGACGGGCAGTCCGAGGGTCGCGCACCTGCCCGGGCCGGACCTCACGTCGGCCGGAGCGTCTTTGGACAGACGGAGCTTGAGAGGACCGAGTCCCGTGAGAGCAGCGTTCGGAAAGGCACTCAAAGCAAAGGAAACAGCCCAGCGCCGAAGGCAAAGGTCGCCGGGAGTCAGAGGTCACGGCTCTTGCAAGCAGCAGCCGGCCCGGCGGGGTCGGTCCCTCCGGCTCCCAGAAGCCAGGCCGGGCTCCTCCTCACAAGCTCTCGCTGCTGGACGTGGTGCTGGCCCCGTCGTCCACATCCAGCGCGCAGAGCCGCAGGTCACAGCTCTCGCTGGGGCCCCCCTCGGCCCCCAGCATCCAGGGGTGCGCGGAGATCTGGTCCAGCGAGGGCCGCTCCGAGGGCCGCAGGGACAGACACCACTGGATGAGCTGCTGGCACTCTGCGGGGGCGGGACGGGGCGCGCGTCAGGAA
>LNAC01000999.1:227337-239752 GCA_002007465.1 Ailurus styani | reverse complement strand
CGCGCGCCCGCCTCCGCGGGGCCCAGAGCGAGCGGCTGGGCCGTTGGGCCGTCGTGAGCGCGGGGTCCCGAGCAGGGGCGCGAGCCCCGGAGACGCCCCCCGTGTCCTCGGGCCGCGCGACTGGGTCTCCGGCAGTCCGTGCACCCTCGCGCGCGGCCGGCCCAGCGCGGCGAGGCCGTGTCGCCCCCGCGGGGACCCCGCTCAGCGTCCGCGCTCTGGACCTCGCAGCGCCTGCTGTGGGCCAAGTGCTGACCCAGGCCCGGGCGCCCCTGCTCACCCCGGGGCCGCCGCTCCGACCGGGCCGGGGCTTGACCTCACGCCCGCAGCCCGAGGTCCCTACCTGGCCACGCCTCCCCTCCTTGGAACCTTTGCTCTGCTGTCCCCACACCTGGAACACCGGCCCCTGCTCTCCACCCGCTGGGCTGTTCTCCAGGCCCAGCCGCTGACCGCCTTTCCTAGGGACTCCCCTTGACCGCTGCAGTCGGGGCCTGAGACGACCCAGGTCCGCTCGGACCTTCAGTGCTGCGCAGGATCACCTGTGTGCAGTGGTCCGCCCTTGTGAGTTGCTGACCTCGGCCCAAGGTCACCAGCCTGAGCTGCCCAGGACCCGGTGTGAGCAGCGGTCTGCCGGCTGCAGTGGCCACAGGACACCCTTCCACGCCCGCTGGCTCCTTTCTCAGAGAGGGTTGAGGGTTGGGGTAGCCGAGAGGCCAAGGTGCTGGCACTGCGGTGCTGTGTGAGGCCTTCGTGGCGCCTGCGGGCCAGGCTGGGGTCTAACCGTGGCAGCCACAGCCTTCAGGAATGCCCCCCAACATGCACACTCCCCTGCCTCAGGGGCCTGGGCTGGCTTGCGGCCTCCCTCAGCTCAACCTCCCCCAAGCTCCGCTCCTTCACGGCCATTCACGGCCACTATTACTGTCCCCGATGAGAAAGTGGACCCTCCCCTGGTCCAGCTCTTAGGATCTCGCCTTCCGGGAGCTCTATCCACCATCCTGCAGCGTGGGCCTCTGAGGGCAGGGTCGCCCCAGGGCCAGATCCGAGGTAGGAGGCAGGAGCGCACCTCTTTGGCCAAATCCGCGCAGCATCTGCAAGGGGGGAGGGGCTGCCATCCACTTGGGGGTCCTTCCGAGGACCAGCAGAGGGTCCCAGAGCCTGCCCCCCAAAGACCGAGTGCTCTCAGGTCAGGCCGTGGTGGGGCTGGGGAGGGAGGGAATGATGGAAGGTCTTCTGGGGCTGGGTGATGACCAGAGCAAGATGCAGTTCTGAGGCAGGCCTGACTCCTTCGACAGGAACTGAGGACTCCGGTGGCCCCCTTTGAGCCCCCAGCCCCTCAGGCGACCCTCCAGGCCAGTCCTCCTCACACGCCCTGGTCTGTGTGCCCAGTGGGTCCTTGGCCTTGGGAGTCAGTCTTGGGAGGCCAGCATCCTGCGGGGGGGAGCCCCATCTCCTCGCGTCTCCCTAGACTCAGAGCAGCGTGTACTCACACTTCTTCAGAAAGAGGCAGGGCACGTGTCCGGCCGACAGCCCCTCAAGTACAGGTGCTGGTCTCCAGAGGCCCCAGGAGCTGCGGCCCAGGTCAGCAAGTCCCTGAGCAGCAGGCCCGGGGCCACCCCTGCACATGGCAGGGAGAGGCCGTCAGCTGTGGGCTCAAAGGGAAAGTTGAGGAGCTGGGTCCTTAGCCCACTGTCCTGCTGGCACAGAGAGCCAGGCCTGTCCGTTGGCCTGCCATCACCCTGTAAGGTGTGGGGCTCGGGGCCCTGTTCTTTTTTTTTTTTTTTTTAAGATTTTATTTATTTGACAGAGAGAGAGATCGATCACAAGTAGGCAGAGAGGCAGGCTCCTCGCTGAGCGGAGAGCCTGATCTGGGGCTTGATCCCAGGACCCTGAGATCATGACCTGAGCCGAAAGCAGAGGCTTAACCCACTGAGCCACCCAGGCGCCCCCTCAGAGTCCTGTTCTGTGTGCACCTCCATGCACGGGGCCGTCCTGCTGAGAGGGGCAGCCTTGTGCCAGAGACAGGTGCCTCTTCCAGTTCCTGTTCTCTCCAGGCAGCTGCTTCCTGGGGTGGAGAGCAGGGCGCAATCTACCCGAGGCCACCCGGCCGCCCCTGGCCCTGGAAACAGCTGGCCCCATAGGTCACCCTGCCCTGCTGGCGGGAGGGGCTGCACTGTTGCCGTGGTGACTGGAGCCAGGCTGGTCTCCGGGACAACGAAGAGGAGGGGGTGGACAGAAGACAGCCTGGGTCACCCACAGTCTGCGTGTCACACACATTTATACGCACACCCTCCCGCATGCGTATGAACACACCCACGGAGTGGGCATCATCACAGCTGGGGGATGAGGAGGGAGGGCACGCACTGGGGAGGGCTTTCCCACGCTCCCCCGGACCCCCAGGCCTCCTGCCTTCCTGGGGGGCCCTCTTCCCCATTCCCTGGCGGCCTCGTCTGCCCCAGTCCCCGCACCAGCAGCTGAGGCCTCCTCAGTATGCCCTTTGCAGCTCCCCCTAACATCCCACAGGCTTGCTCAGCGCTGCCCCGGCCTCTTCATACCCCTCGACCTAGGCCAGGCCTGGAGGCTCCCTCGCTCTCCCCCATCCGTCGCCGCCCGTGGTTCCGTCCCGTCGCCCCAGCGTCCCCCGCCTGCGTTCTTCTCGACCTCCCTCCCTGCTCGCAGCTCAGCCAGCCCAGCAGCCCCCTTCCCTGCACCAGTCTTCCCAGCACCCTCCTCCAGTACTGTGCTGTGGCCCCTGCCCCCAGGGCTGGCCGTCAGGGGAGTCCGGTGACTTGGCCCACGGCCACACTCCTCACCCTCAGTCCCTCCAGTCCCACTGCAGGACCGCTCGGCCTTCCCGGGGTCCTCTCCGCAGCCCATGCCCCTGGCTTGCTGTCTCCCAGACAGCGCCGCTTTGCAGCGCCCCCTCCCGCCCCGGCCCCAGCTGGGCCCACGGCGGCGGCCTGGCGAGGCGGGGAGGGCCTCACCTCTGGCCTGAACTCACCTCACCTCCGTGTGGCCTGTCACCCGCTAGGGAGGGGAGCCAGCAGAACTGGGCCGGGGTTTTGCAACATTTCCCAAAGGCAACCCAGGGTAGGGCCTGGGCTGGGTGGGGTGAAAACCAGGGGGAGCCAGCGGGCAGGGGAGGCCTGCGTGAACTCTGGCCTCCCTGCCCAGGAGACCCCAGCCTGGCCTGACCCTCGGCCAAGGCCAGCCTGCACTCGAGAGCTTGACAGCCCACCTGCTGCCACCGAAGAGGGTTGACCCCACAAGCCACTGAGGCCTGGCGACGGCTCACCGCACTCTTGGCCGCAGAGATCCTGAAAAACCAAAGAAGCCCAGGGAGTGTCCAGGCCTGACCCGGAGAGATGCCAGGTCCACAGTCGAGCGGACCCAAGGGCAGATGGACTGGGGACCTCAGAGCAGCCAGCCTTGGCGGTGGCGGCGATGGGAACAGTGGGCATCCAGGCAGGAGTCCTGGCGTCACACGGACCCTCCAGCCGGGGGTCGGATCGGCCTGGCCCCGTGATACGCACAGCGAGCGCCGTACCCGCTTCCCGGGCACTGGGCGGGGGCTTCACACCTCTGGGCCTTCCCTTCCTGCCCCCCGCCCCGATTCCTTCCCCCGAAGGGCCCTCTCCTCTGACCCGAGCCGAGCAGCCTCAGCCCAGCCCCCACCCACCAGCCAGGCCACGTCCCCACTCTGCCGCCAAGCCACACTAGAACCGCGGGCCCATCCCCGCGCTCTCCTAGCCTGGTCTCCCCGTCTGTGGGGCGCTGAGCACCCTGGCCTGGGCCGGGGGGCGGGATCCGGGGAGATGTGTGGGAGCGCTTGTCCATGACACGCAGTAGGCCTCTCGCCGACGTGGCTGTGGCCGGTCGGGCTGCCGTCCAGGGTTCAGGTCCAGGCTTTCACCGAGAGTCCGGGGTTTCGCTGGGACCAGGAGGCCCGGTACACCCTGGCAGGTCCACCCCCACTCCACTGACACCCTCAAGGCCCAGGAGCCGGGGCGGGATGGGACTAGGGGAGGGCAGCCCCACGCCCCTCCTGCGGGGCCTCCACTGCCTGCCTGCCACCTCTCGGAATCCAGCCACAGAGCGTCCAGTGGCCCGTGTGGATGCTGCCCCGGCTGGACAGACCCCTCGCCCTGCGCTGCTCCAACCCCCGGCGCACAGATGAGGAGGGGAGGCACGAGGGGCCGTGAGGGGGTCCCCCAAGGAGCCGGAAGCTGGCTGCGCCTGTGTTTGCCTCTGACTGCCTTTGGCTCTCCCTGGCCCCAGGCCAGGGGCTGTGCAGGCACTGGGTCCCACGTGGGGGCCTCCTGGAGGAGGAGGCCCAGCTCAGCTGAGTCGCCAAGGCTGACGGAGCCCAGAGGGAGGGGCTGGAGGCTCTGGGCAGCTGTGATGGCCGGGGGGCTGGCTGGGGCGACGCCAGAGCCGAGGGCCGGACAGGGCCGTGCTGTCTGGAGACAGTCGGGAGCTCTCCCCGAGGGGCAGGGGCTGGTGTCCTGAGTCCCCAAGGGATTTGGGGCCTCGGGGCCCAGGGCCTACAGTACAGATGACACTGTCCTGGGACAGTCTCTGGGCTGCGGCCCAGGCCCCTCAGACCACACCCCGGCTATGGAGGAACTGTCGCCTACAGACGGATCCCCAGGGTCCCCAGAGCACAGACCCCTGAGGGCCTGGTCCCAGCGAACTTGAGCTCAGGACACAGGATGGCCTTGGCGGGGCACGTTTAGTGAGTCCTTGCTGCATACCTGCCTGTGCTCCGCGCACTCACGCACCCCCACTTCAGCCCTGCAGGGGCCTTGCATTCACGCTGCAGCCCGGAGACAACAGTTGGCCCACGGGGCAGGGCCAGCCCGGGGTGGCAGCTGGCCCAGCTGAGCAGACGCGAGAGTCACTGCCCAGGCGTGAGCTGCACCCAAGAACAGGTCCGGCTGGCTCCGGCCCCTCCCTGCCGGCCCCCGGCCTGCCGGTGAGCGTGGGCGCCCCAGGCCCTGCGGGACCTGCCTGGACGGATCAGAAAGGGACGGCCAGGGCGAGAGTCCCCCGTGTCGGGCACTGGAGGGGGGCCAGTGGTTCCAAGGGGAGTCCAGCGGGGCCCCGAGTTCTGCTCAGGCACGAAGGACGAGATTTGCACTGGCCGAGGCCTGTGTGGTCCTCAGCACCCTGGGGACACGAGCCGGCGCCCAAGTTTCCCTGGACGCGTGCTTCAGCTGGCCCGCTCCCGTCCACGCTGCTGGGGGTGGCCCCAGGCCTGTGGGCAGAGGGTTGTGGCAGCCCCAGGCTGGGTGGGGAGCTGGCAACTGCCCGGGGCGCCCCAGGAGGCCCCCCCCCCAGCCTGTGCTGCCTTCCAGACGCCCCTCGCTGGGGCTTTTGCCAGAAGGATGCAGATCCGCCTGCCCGAAGCGTCCGCAGCGCCAGGCCCGGGCGGGCGCGGAGAGGCACCTGGGCACCTGGATGCCGAGACGTGGCGGGCCAGAGAGCGCGGACGCTCCAGGGAGCCCGGCTCAGGAAATGGTGCCCACCGGGGAGCGTCAGTGTCCGCGGGCTGCTGGCCCGGCCGGCGAGCGAGGGAGGGGACAGTCTGGTGACCTGAGCCACGACCCTGGGCTTGAGGACTCTCCCGCCTTAGCGCGTTGTTCTGGGGGGTGGGGGCATAGGGACGGCTGAAGGAAGGAGGGTTCGGGCGGCTTTACTCTGAGTCCAGGCTCCCACACAGACGGGGGGAGGTCAGAGGCCCACTGCCTGAGAGGCCCTGCCCTGTCCCTGCCCCCAGGCCAGAGGTGGCCTGGACAGAGCCTCCGGTCCGAAAGAAGTGGGGGGGCTAGCTTCCCCCTCAGGGCCACTTCCCTTTTCCCAGAAAGTGACCGTGGACGGGAAGGCAAGGAAGGGAGGGCCCTGGTCAAGAGATGCCCCCAGGTCTTGCCTCCTGCTCACTCCTGCTGCCCCCCAAGTGGGCTTGTGTGCCGCCGAGGGCTTCCTGGGGCTGGTGGTGGCAGCTTCACCCCAAGACCCAGGAGCCCAGAGGGGCCCAAGCCGGCTGGGAGGCAGGCTGTCCCAGACCTCCCCCGTGGCTGGTGTGCCCACATCCGGGCTCCCACAGACAGCGGTGGGCACGCACTGGGAACAGGTGAGCACTCTGGTGTGTGTCCACGCAGCCCGCTGGCCCGCGTGGATGAGGCAGGTCGTGTCCGGGCGTGCGTGGTGCGCACTCTGGCAGGCAGGCCCCAGCCGCCGCTGGCACCCCCTTCCCCCTCCTCCCAGGCCCCGGCCGGCCGCTCAGGCCCCATGGCCTGCAGCCCTGGCCCCGTCCTCCCCGAGGCGGGGGTGAAGCCTTCCTTCCTAGTCTGGAGGAAGGAGACAGTGGTCTATACCTGGGTATGGCCAAGGGCTCGAGAACTGGGGTCTGGCCGAATGTCCCCCCATCCAGATGGGGAGCCGGAGGCCCAGGAGAGGCCCTCCTCACCCACACCCCACAGCGGGGCAACCGAGTCACCCTGGGGCCGGGGGCAGAGCCTCACAGAGCCCTGTGTGGACCCCGCCGCCGGCATCCGGAGCCGGGTCCTCTGAGGGCGGCAGGGGCCCAGTGCCCCGTGAAGCCCTGGCGGAGCAGGCCAGGCTGGGTGTGCGGGTGGCGGCGGCTCCTCAGGGAGCACGGCGGGGGCAGGGAGCGCCGGGAGGGCGGGGGCGGGCGGGGCTGAGCCGGACAGGGAAGGGGAGCCGGGCTGGGGCCCGGGTTGGGGGGTGTGCTGCTCACCCCGCCCTCAGGTCAGGCACATTCCTGGGCTGACGCAGGCCCTGGGGGGAGGGGGCAGAGAGTCACCGTCACCGCAGAGAGATGGAAAGACCTGTGCTTTTACTCCCGGGCCGAGCCGCCCCACGCCCAAGAAATTCCCCATCCCGAGCCGCCAGCGCCTCCCTGCGCGATCCCCTTCCTGCTTCCTGTGGGCCGAGCTCCCCCCGCTGGCCTGGGGTCGTGCTGGCCCGGGCGCTGGAGGGCGCAGCCACGGGTCACCCTGCGTCCGCTCAGCGCTGGCTCCCGGGCGGGCGGCGCGCACCTCCTTCGGGGCCCAGAGAGCGCCCCGCTGGCCTGAGTTGGGGTGCGCTGTTGCCCGGGCACCAGGAGGCTGCCCGAGAGCCAACGCGACCCAGAGTGGGCCCTGGGCCAGCCCCCTCTGCCTCCTTTTGGGGGCCCCCCAGGGCCTGGCTGGGGCTGGGACAGGGGTCTTGCTTCTCTGGGACCGACAGCGCCGCAGGCCCCAGGGCTTCCATGCTGCGCCTGTCTTCCTCCCTGTGAGATGGTCCTTCGGCGAGTCCCCGCTGGCGGGCGGCGGGAAGCTGCAGGCGCCCCGCACTCGTGGCCGGGCCGGAGCGCCTCCGAGTCTGCCCGCCTGTGCCCGCCCGTGCCCGCCTGGCCGCATCCCCACGCCGACCCCTGCCCCCTGGGGCTCCGCCTCTCCCACACCCCGTTCCCAGAGCGGCTTCCCTGGCAGCGGCAGTGGCAGGAGGGGAGGCGCTGACTGGTGGTTTCTGGGACGCGCCAGTGTGGGGTTTCGGCCCGGCCCTCCAGGCCCTCCCAGGCAGGCCAGTCAGCTGCTCTGCGAGCCGGGGCTGACGCCGCCCCGCGGGCAGCGGGAGAGCCTGGCTCGCCGGGCCACCCCCCGGCTGCAATGGTCCTGGGATCCCTCCTGCCCCCGGCCGGACCTCCCCAGCTCCAGCCCCTGGGCTCTGCCGCTTCTCGCCGCCCTCAGGAGCCCCCTACACACTCCTTGTGATGAAGCCTTTGGAGCCGGCTTCTAAACACACCGTTCTCTTGCTCCAAACCCGTCAGTGGCTCTCTCTCGCTTGTGGAGGAAAAGGCAGAGCCACTGGGCCTCAGTTCTCTGACCTGCAAAATGGGTCTTGAGGGAGCACTGCCTGTTCCCACAGGGCCGCCAGGGGAAGGTGTGCGTGGGGTGGGGCCTGATGTGTGGGCAAGTGGGGGCACCCAGCAGCACCCTGAAGCCAGTGGGACCTGCTTCTGTCTCTCCCACCCCTTCCTAGCTCCTCAGCCTCTCCTGATCTCTAGGCACTAGAAACATGCCTTGTTCCCAGGCCACCTCTCAGGCTGCACCTGGGCCTGGCCTTGTCCCAAGGCCCAGGGTGGACCTGGGTAGGGCTGGCTGGGCAAGCGATGGGCGTGTGCCAGACGGAAGTGGGCTTGGAGGTGGCTGCAGGAACGAGCTCAGGCCTGGGGGCATCAATCCAGGTCGTGGATCCCAGTTCCTGGCATCCCTTCTAATGCCCCATCTGGTGTGCAGGTGAGCAGGGGTAGGACGGGGAGGGGAGGTGGACAGCCACGCCCCCGCCCAGGCTCAGGACCTGCCACCACCCCTCTCTTCACTTGCAGCTGGGAGGGCAGAGGTGAGGCACGCAGTCCTCCTCTTGGTCCTCATTTGCATCGTGGGAAACTGAGGCTCAGAAACACAAATGGCCAGCCAGGCCCCAGTTGCCAGCTTGGGTCAGGCAGTGCTGCCCCCTCAGAGGTTCAGGCTGGGGATCCCTGGGCTGGTGGGAAGGGACAGGGAGAGGGGAGGGAAGGGAGCTGGGGTGGGTGGCCCGGAGCCCAGGCCAGGCCTGGAGGCTGGGTGGGAGGGGCCGGGTGTCCCCACAGTTCCCTGTGTCAGACACCATCCGGATGGAGGTTGGGGTGTTTCCCACCGGGAGGATCTAGGGTCAAGGGGGAGGGGAGAGGAGCTTGGGGCAGAGGGACTCCCGCCAGGCCGCCGGGAGCTGCCTTCCTGGAGGAGGTGAGGGAGGGTTGCTGGGACAGTGTGAGGGGGGAAGGAGCCCCAGCTGGGGCAGAGGAATGGGCTGGGCTGAGCCCGGACAAGGAGGCCGCGATGCAGGGTCCGCCCTCCTGAGGTCTCACCTGCCCGGACCCCAGGACCCCCAGCAGAAGGACTCCCTGCCTGCCTGGGTGCGGAGCCCCCCAGGGAGGTGGGTGGGGGCCTGTGTCCGCACAGCCCGGCCACTGCGGCCCATCCGCCCGGCGCAGAGACCGGTCTCGGGGCGAGCTCGGGGGCTCGGGAGGGCCCGGCAGAGGTGGGGTGGCAGAGCTAAGGCCGCCCACTGAGCCGGTGTCGGCACCCCCAGCGCCCAGGCCCCAGGCCGCATCCGGGCCCGTGCACCCATCTCGGCGTCTCTGTCCCGAGCAGAGGAGGGAAGCAGCTGCTCTCAGCCCTTCCCCCCACCCCTCCTGGGGCCCAGCCTTCGAGGCTCTGCCGCCGGGCCCCGGCTCTGCCATCTGCCGCCAGGCGGGCGCCCCAGGGTGCTGCCCATGACGCAGGCTGCGGCCTCTGTTCCGCCGGCCTCCTGGCCAGATCCCAGCCCGCATGCACACGTGAGCCCTTGACGCAGGCACACGCGCCCGCACACGCGCACACGCACACGGTCAGACCGGTTCTGCGCCGCGGCTCTCGGCCTGCGGAGGACAACCCTGCCCGGCGGCTGTCCTCTCCCTCCCCTGCGTCTGGCCTTGGCCTCCCACCCGCCAGCTGGGCGGGAAGCCGAGGCCGCCGCAGGCCGGGCACATGGAGGAGCCTCCCGGCTGCAGGGGTGGGGGGCAGGGAGAGCACAGACCCGGGGGGCGGGGACCTTGGAGACCCCTGGGGCACAGAGGAGCAGCCAGCACCCAGCGCTCTCCCACACAGGCTCCTCCAGCTGGGTGAGGGGTGCGCCAGCCGTGCCCCTGAGCTTCACGTCACCCATGCTCGTCCTCGCCACTCGGCCCTCAGGGCCTGGAAGGGGCCGCCGATGGACCCTGAGAGCCCAGTGGGGCAGGGCTGGCGGGGCGGACCCCCAGATCCCAGCGGCTCCCGGCAGGGGCCTGCGCCAGCCCCTTCCTCCTGCCTAGGTCACTGGTCCGACGCCTGATGCATCAAGGGCACGCCAGCCCAGCTTCTCAGCCTGTCCCCCGCGCTCCCCTGGGCTCCATGGTGACAGCCCGCCTGTCCCTACAACTGTCCTGGCTTGTGGGTGACCCCCACCCTCTTCTGGCCCTTGCCCCGAGGCTTGGGGGTGTCCGAGGGGCATCTGGAGAAGTGCCCTGAGCCAGCTGTGGGACCGGAAAGGAGTGGGCATCTGCGTAAAGGAGAGGGCATCTGCGTGGCCAGGGGGCAGTGAGCGTGCACCCGCGTGCCAGGCCGTGGGCGGGCTCGCCTGGGTGCTGGGTCATGGCCTGGGCTGGTGTGGACCCTGAGCGACAGGCCTGAGAGCCAGCCTCCCCAGGCGGGGGCGGAGGCCCTCTGCAAGCCCGAATGTCCCCTGAAAAGTCCAGACCCCCCGATGCCTGTGACCAGGCCTCACCCTCAGGCTTCGTCTCTGGACCGGAGCAACCGGGCTGCCACCACCGCTGGGCAGCGGTGTGGCTCACCGGTCCTCGGGCCCTGCCCCGAGCCTGACAGAGGGCACCCAGGCCCTGCACCTGCCCCCCATACACCCCAGGACCTTTGGCCCCCCCGAGCGATTACCACCTCCCAGGCCCCTCCAGCCGGAAGCCCCTGCCGCTGAGGGCTGTGCTTTCCGGACCCTCAGGCCCCAGGCGGTTGGTGGGAGGGTCTCCGGCCCTGGGGACGGCAGCCTGGGTAGGGCAGAGGGGAGGAGCTGCGGATGAGCCCATTAAGCACGAATGCGCCCTGGGGGGGTGGGGTTGAGGCTGGGAGCAGCACCGGAGAGGCGGACCCAGGACGCCTGGGCCCAGCTGGCGGCCAGGGTGCGGGTGGTCGGGGGCGTGGGCATTGGGGGCACGAGGTGGGGACAGGCAAGGGGGCGCAGGCCGAGAATTCAGTGCAGAGGCCGTGGGGGGCGCAGGTGGAAGGAGGGCAGGGACAGCGGGCCTCGGGCCTGGCGGCTGGGCGGTGGGAGGGCGCAGGTCTGGAGCTGGGGGCTGAGCAGCAGGGAGCGGGGGACCCCGCGGGAGCTCTGTGGCCCGTGGCTGCGGGGCAGGGGCGCCTGGGGACACAATGGGCCCTTGTCTGGCCTGCCGCGGCTGCCGTGCAGGGACCCGCGGGGCGCCTTGAGCAAACACACGCCCCGTTCCGGCTGCACACAGTGTCCTGGGACGGGCAGCGTGGCGCCGGGCCAGCGGAGAGGGCGGCGGCGGCCAGGCCCACACCCCCGGGCGGAGCCACCCCTGCCGGGGGCCCCCAAGCCTACCGCAAGCGCCCCGCCGGGCTCCCTGAGGCTCGGCCTCACCCCTCGGCTGGGCGCAGGTGTTCTGAGGCCCCACTGGCCCCGTCCGGAGCCTCTCCCGGCGGGTGGCTCGGGCTCTGTCCCTCGGCCCGTGCCCCAGGGGCTGCCCCCCGGGCTCCACGTGGCCCTGGGCTCGCCTGGACGCCTGCGCGCAGGCAGCTCAGCTCTGTGGGGCGGGTGGGCACCCCCCTTCCTTCAGTCTGGAGGCAGCCGTGAGACTGCCGGCCGTCCCGGGCCACACAGAGGCCAGCATGTGCACTGAGGCCCCGGGGTCCAGCCGCAGGCCGCTTGGGTCTGTCGCTGGGGGCCCTCGCCGTTGGGGGGCGTCCCTCGGCTGCCACCACTGCGGGGGGGTGCAGGACCCAACGGGGGTGCAGGACCCGATGGGGGGGCTCAGGACCCGACTGGGGGTGCAGGGCCCGACGGGGGGGGCGCAGGGCCTGACGGGGGGCGCAGGACCTGACGGGGGGTGCAGGGCCTGACGGGGGTGCAGGACCTGACAGGCCCAGCAGGAGACCTGTCTTAAGCCCGGGACACACCCTGGCTCCGTGACAGTCCTCCAAGCCGCTGGAGAGGCTGGCAGGAGCCCAGGAGCGGGCATTTGCATGACAGACGAGTTCCCTGGAAGGCTGCGGCTCCGGGATGCCCAGGCACAGGGCATGCCCTCAGGCACTGCCAGGTGCACAGCCCGCACCTGCGCTCGGCCACCTAGCCAGCCCCGAATTCTGAGCCCAGCCACCCGAGCTTGGCCACCCTCAGAGGCCAGGCCCTCCCGCACCTGTGTCCCCCACACGGAGGCAGGCCTGTGCCCCCAGCTGAGGGTAGCCTGCTGCTCCCAGGAAAAGCCGAGCTCTGGGCCACGCGGCTGGCCTCAGAACGCGTCCTCGCCTGTTAGGAAGACCTCATCCAGGCCCAGAGCTGCTCGGCGCCCCTGGGGTCCCTATGCCCTGATGGGGGTTCTGAAGCCAGTGGGGACAGAAGTGTCTGCCCTCTGAGCCAGGCCTCTGCGGCCTCCCCCGGCCTCCCAAGCCCACCGCTCCACTCCTGCGGACCCGGGGAGCCACGCAGCAGGGGCGAGGGCTCCTTCCCGGACTCTCGATCCCCCCCATCAGGGACCTCTGACCTCCCCCCGCCTTCCCGCAGCCTCTGCCCTCCCCGCCCTCCCCCTGCCCTCCCCACAGCCCCT
>LNAC01000999.1:204886-218284 GCA_002007465.1 Ailurus styani | reverse complement strand
CGGCGCCCACGAGCCCAGCGCGGGCCCCGAGGTCCGCCTGGGGGCGCCGCGCTGGACCCCGCCCGGAGCGTCCTGGGCTCTCAGGCTCCAGCGGCGGCCGCGGGGAGACGGGCCTCCCGCGCCCCCGTGGACCGCAGTGCGGCCTGGAAGTCGCCCCAGCCTTCGCCGCGCTCCTGCCGCAGCCCCCGGCCCCGCGCAGCTGTGTGGGGCCGTGATGTCCCCCCACACTCGGTCTGAAAGGAGCCCCCTGGGCCTGGGAGGAGGGGTCTCTGGAAAGGGGGTCCCACTCCCCAAGTCTGGCCGGGACAGGCGGGCCCCTGGCCCCTCACCGGTGTGGAGCCAGCCAGCCTGGCGTCTCGGATGATCCAGCCACAAGGACGGCTTTGAGGGGCCCCTGGCCTGGGAGGGGGCTTGTGGCCTGAAGGGCAGCTTGTCTCCGCAGAGGCGGGAGGCACGTCCCACCGACCGCAGGCGGCTGAAGCCTTCTCTGCGCCCCCCTGGTCTCCAGTGCCCTCCCCCATCCCCAGGCCAGATCAGCGTGGCCGCGGGGTCCCGGACAGAAAGACGGCGCCCGCACGCCCAGCTGACCCCCTCATCTGTTGTACAAGCGCCCTGCACCGAGCAGTGGGTCGGAGCCCCCAGCCCCAGGCTTGCCGGAGCGAGCCCAGCAGAGCAGGAGGGCCCGAGGGCAGACCCAGGGGCCTGGGAAGGCAGGTGGGGGGGCACGTGCCAGCCGAGAGCAGTGCCCGAGGTGGGTCCGGCAGGACTCCAGCCTCGTCCAGGACCCGGCAGGTAGGGAGTGGGGAGCCAGGGAGGAGATGGCCCCAGAGGGTGACTCTGGGCTGGGGGACCTTGGGGAGCCCATTTAGAGGCTGTGAGGGAGATCAGCCAGGCGTTGGCCGAGCGGGAGGGACTGGCGTGGGTGGGCGGTGGGCTGCACACAGCCACACGGCCTGCGGACCAGCGCGCAGCATCGGGCCAGGGCCAGGGACTAGGAAGGACGGGCCGCCCTCAGCTGCGGGGACCGCACCCTAGGCCCTGCAGGGGTGGCCACGGCCATGGCTTTGCCCAGTGAATGCTCACTCCGTGGGGGGTCAAAGGCCGGCCCCCTCGCCGCCGTGTGGACACTTCCCTGGGGGTCAGTCTGGACCGACTGCCCTTCTGGGGACAGGTGTGGGCGGACGGAGCCAGGGTGGTCCCAAGCGGCTGCTGCAGAGACAGGAGGACAGGGCCCGCTCTGCACGGCGGGTGTTTCAGGGGTCACGAGTGTCACCATGGGGAACTGGGAGGGGGCTGCGCTGGTGGCAGAGTCCCGTAGTGGACAGTACAGGCTGATGATGTCCCCTGCCACTCTGGGAACAGGCTGCAGGTTGCAGGGAGGCTGGGAGGACTCCGTGGTCAGAGGAGCCGGCCCCCACGGGGTGTCATCCGCTCTGCGGTGTCCGATCAGGATGCGGCAGGGGAACGGGCACGCACGGACGACCACATGGGCAGCCCCCGTCTCCTCGGGACGCCTTCCTTCGGGAAAACAGGAGCTTCTCCTCTAGGGACTGCTTGCCTCCCTCTTGGAACTAACTAGTGACGTCACGTGTTGGCGACCTGTGGCTCAGAGTACGGTGAGGGGACTCAGACGCCGGCACCTTGTCCCAGGCAGCTGAGGGGAGCTCGTGGACCAGGAGCCTTTCCCGGGCCGAGGCTCTGTCCAGGAAGGTGCTGTGGGCACAGGGCGGGAGGCGCTCTTGAGAAGGGCGGACTGTCACAGTGGGCACGGCCACAGCGGAAGGCTGGGCCGGCTCCCCAAGGGGCCTGGAGGACGGACACATCACGCAGCCAGGCCCCCAGGAACCTCTAGGGGAGGCACCCGTGTCGTGTGTTCGGGGCAGTTTCCCGGCAGGGTCTGCTGACAGTGGGAGAGGCTGTCACAGAACGGACCGGGCCAGGGAGGGTGGCACGTGCCACCAGGGGCCAGGTGAACACAGCAGGACTGGAGCCGGGCCAAGGGCCTGAGGTGCTGGGGTGGTGGTGAACGGAACACAGTGTTCTCGGGGACTGGGCAAGCGTCCAAAGAGAAGACATCAAGGATGCGTGACCAGGAGGTCCTAATAAAAGGTCGTGGTCCTTTGCCCAGTTTCCAGACTTCAGGCAGATTCCAGAGCCAGAACCCCAGGGTAGGAGGGGGCCAGGTCCTCAGGAAGCACACTGCAACAGCAGACAAGTCCGTGCCGTCGGGGTGGTGCCAGGCCCTCGCCGTGACCCCAAAACAGCCCAGGGGAGGGGACATGCCCAGGCATTGGAGGTCTGCTGGCCACAGGGTTCCAATGGACACTGGTAACCTGAGGCCCAAAGCATGACCGCAGGTCCCCTGTGTGTGTGTGTGTGTGGGGGGTCCCAGTGATGCGATTCCAGCCCAGGCCCGGGCCCTGACTTCGGGTCTGCTCACCCAGCCGATAGCCGTCTCCCAAAGCCCAGCGTGGACAAGTGGAGTGGACGTACTTGATGGTTGATATCGGGTCCTTGGCCACCGCAATGACAGGCCCAGTGGAAGCGTCTGTAACTGCCCCAACCGAGGGGGTGACGAGCAGCGTGCCCTCCTGGGTGAGTGGCGACACCTTTAAGGACCAGAGGATGCCAGGGAGGGCACCGTGACACCCACCAGTCCGACCCCCGCAGGAGGCAGGCGATGGGCCCGGGAGGACCGCCGACAGCTAGAAAGCCAGCGAGGCTGGGTTCTCCTCCATCCTGATCAGGAAGGAGAACCCGAAACCGTGCGCAGTCCCTGGCAGAGAACGCATGGTCCCTCCCCAGGTGACAGTAACTCTTCTGCCCAGGGTCGCCTGGACCAGCCCCACGTCCCCGAAACAGCACAGCTGTCCCTCATGTCAACAGCCCTGTGTGACTCAGACCAGACAATGGAGAAGCGGCGAGGACCCCGGGGCCTTCGCAGGACACGGGCACTCCGGGGGGAGGCCAGGGGGCCCCGGGCACGCGGCAGCGCCCCCTGCAGAGGACAGGGGGCTGTACCAGCGTGGCACCACGAAGGAGCATGCCAGCTGGGGGCTTCCGGGCGCCGGAGCGGGCGTCCTGCTCCAGGGCCTTCGGGTGCCACAGCAGGCCAGCCGCAGCACGGGCCTGCAGGGACGGCCCCAGGTCCCCGCTGCTGCACTTCAGCTGATCCCAGGGGACCAGGGGCAAAGTCGGCTTTGGAGCAAGTGTGGCTGGGAGAAGCCGCACTCTGGTCCCCGGGTCCAGGGCGGGGTCATGTGCTCCGTGGGAGAACACGGTGGCTCTGGTCTGGCCGCGGGGCCGTGGCCGGCTGCCCGGCGCTGGCTTCCTCACACATGCCCTGGCGTGAGGCTGGGAGGGCCCACGAGCAAGGCCGGAGGTCAGCCGCACCCTGCACGCACAGGGTCCAGACCGGCGCCAGCTCCGCCTGTGCGACCCCCGCACCCCTGTGACCTCTCACACCTGTGACCACGGGGTCCCGTGACCAGCTGAGGATGGGGAGGAGATCTGTCGTGGTTCAGGGCTGGGCGGCACAGTGCGTGGGCACAGGTGGACAAGGACAGGGGCGGAGAGTGTAGGGTTTGGGCAGTGGGCCCAGCTGGCTGGTCAGCGCGGGTGGGAGGGAAATGGCCACTTCAGGGACAAGGAGTCTAGGGAGAGGCACACAGGGGGCCCTGGGGTGGGCACAGGGGTGCATGTTTAAACCCCATGTCGACACCCAGCAGAACGTACCCACCACGCAACAGGCACACAGAAGCCGTCGGCTGTGTGACAGCGGCCTGCCGGTCCTCGGCCCCGGGCGCCGCAGCTGCGTGGACGGAACGGCCAAGACAGCGGAGACAAGGGCTGTGCCCGCGTCGGTCCTGCAGGTGCGCCCGGGACGGCCCAGCCCCAGGCAGCGACGCCCACGGGGACGGCCCCGGCTCTCGGCGCGTGCTGCCCACGGGGCCTGCGGGCGGCCTCCCCGGCGCGGCCGGCAGGGGCGCAGGGTCGTTCTCCGTGGGGGCGTCCTGCGCGCTGGGGGGTTTGAGCAGAACCAGAGGTGCCCCTCACCCCGTTGTGACAAGTGTCCTGGGCCACCCGTGGAGAACCACCGGCTTCTAGCATGTTTGCGCCAGCGGCATGGGACCCCGTGTGATGACACCGCAGACAGAACCACCTGCTCTCCCGCAAAATCAGAGCAGGGCAGGTGGGCCGTGACCATGGGGCTCTCCGGCGCCGCACTTCCGGAAGCTTCTGGGCTGGCAAGGGTGTGTGTGGAAGGCCGTCCTGCGGGAGAGAAGCTGTGTCCCCAGAGGACCCCGGGGTCCGGGAGCTGAGAGCCCCAGAAACAGGAGGCTCCTGGTCCCCGGAGCCCCCGCCGTCCGGTCCTCCAGGCCCCGTGCCCCAGGGCGGGTGGGGCAGAAGCCCAGCCAGCGGGAGGGGACATGCGAGAGAGGCAGGCTGCCCGACCTGGGGACCGGGGAGGGCAGCATCTGTGTCCCGTGACCCCGGGGTCGGGGGGCGTCCCAGCAGTAACGGGTGGGCAGGGGTGGGGTTGGGAGCTAACTCGCTGGCCCCTGAGCCCCTCCCTGGGCAGCATCCAGGCTGGGAAGAGGGAGCAGAAGGCACGGTTCCGCACCGGAACTGGGTCATTCCAAGGTCACCAGGTCTGGGGCTCCCTGTGGAGCCGCTGAGACTGTGTCCTGCCTGCTTCCTCGGTGCCCTTCCTGCAGAGGCTTGATCCCAGGAGCACGCCAGTCCTGTCAGCGTTGGGGGCCGGGGGTCCTGGCCACAGAGCGTCCTGCCCTGGGAGCCCAGCCCTCCTGGGGGCAGTGACCGTGGCGCCCACCTGCCTCACCGGGGCGGGCTCGAGGCTGCAGAGCCGCTGGGGGTGGTCGTGCAGCGCCCCCTGCTGGCCGCGCCCCCTCCTCCAGGCCCAGCCGGGCAGCTGCACCCCGGGGGGTTGGACCCGCAGGGGTGTCCTGGCTGGCCCTCCGCCAGGCCTGACCTGGGGCCGCAGGGCAGGGGTCACCGCCAGGGGCAGGGGATTCCAGAGAGTCATCTCCAAGCCCGGCAGAGCCCGAGCCCCAGCAGGGGCTCCGACATGTGAGTGCTCAGCCTCTGGTCCCCGCACCCCAGCGCCCACCACCGTGGTCCTCGGGACCCTGCCTGCACCCCGAGCCCCACGCCAGGCCTGGCCAAGTGATGCTGGGGCCAGGTCCAGCGTTCCCGCCCACGTCGTACCCAGGACAACCCGACACACGGCACGAGCCAGGCTGGGGACCCTCCGCCTCCTGTCTGCAGGTCCCTCGACTGGAAACGTGCTCTTTACAGGTGAGGACACGGAGCCCGGGGTGCTCCGCCATTGGCTCCAGACCTACGTGCCTTGGGGAAGGGGCCAGGGCAGTCCTCTGAGATGTGACGGGTGACTGGGGCCCCAGTGGAGGGATGGTGTGAGAGGAGCCAGCCCCCGGGGGCCGCCAGCAGGACTGCAGGACACGAGCCCTGGGCTGGGACCATACTCGGTCCACTCCAGGACCCAGGTCGGCCCAAGGCTGCCACTGCCCTGCTGGGGGGCCCTGAGGGCATCCCAGAGCAGAACGAGGTGGGGGCTCACAGCTGCTGTCAGCGCAGAGATGCCCGCCCCAGCCTCGTCCCTCCCCGGGCCCGTGGTGCCATGGTGGTGGTGGGGTGGGTACTTGGCACAGCAGAAGGGCAGGGTACAGACCCGGGGGACCCCACAGACCTCGGCAGGCCAACGTGAGGACCAGGAGAGCTGGCATGGGGCTGTCTCCTCGTGTCCAAACAGCAGGGCCCCCCCGACCCCTGACCCCTCCCCACTGCCAGGTGCCTGCCCCCAAGACCAATGTCACCTGTGCTGGGGGCCTGTGCCCACAGAGCCCTGGTCGGGGTGGGATGCCACCAGGTGACCCCGCCATCCAGACTCAGGACCTTTGGGGCTCTAACTGGAAAGCTGGGAGCCAGTTCCATGCCCCAGCCACGTGTCCTGTGGCTTTGGCTACTCGGGCCTGGGTCCCACGTGGCAGACCAAGAGGGCAGGGACCACCGGCTCTGGCCACCCTCTGCTGGAGCTTGAGCTGGGCCCCTCCCACCCGTGTGGCTTCTCCCCGGGGCCCTGGCACCGCCCCCCCCCCACCAGGGGCCTCCCTTCTGGGCCTCACTCTCCTTGCCCTGCCCCCAGCACCTCCACCTGTGCTGGGCTCTGTCCTACCCACCTGCTATGCCTCTGCCAGCCCCCGTTCGCAGGCTTGCCCGCCCTCCCTCCCTCCGAGGATGGCCGCTGCCGTGGCGACCTCCCCCCCCACCGGGCTCCCGGTGTCCCGTGCCCTGGACCCTCATGCCCCGTCTGGAGAAGCAGACCACGTGCGTGGACTCCCCGCAGGTCTGGCCTGGATAAGGACAGCGTCCCCGACGGGGCTGCGGCAGCCCTCGTGCAGCCCACGTGACTCAGGTTCCTTCCAGGGGTTCCTGGGCGGCTGGCTTTGTCCCCAAGCGCGGAGATGGAGGCAGAGCGAGGGAGGCCCGCTGAGGCACACGGGGTCCGGGGAGAACTACACACAAGAAAGGGCCGGGCGGGCGCCACCTGCCGGCACGTGGTCACCCCTGCCCAGTGAGGACCCACACGGAGTCCCGCCCGCAGGAGTCCCCTCGTCCAGATGCAGCGAGGGGACGCATGGACACTGCGGGGGACAGCCGCGTGGACGGGTGCGGAGGTGTGGGAGCTCGGGAAAGTAGGTGCTCACTTGGGGTTGATTGAGCCCCGGGGGGCTGGTCACTCCGATAGCTGGGGACACTCTCGGGGGGCTCGGGGGGGCCTCCCCGTGACACCACAGCCTCCATCTGATGCTGAGAAACTGGCCCTGGGGCTCATGAAGGCCTCTCCTCTCCAGCGGCACCTGCGAAGGCAGGACAGCCGTGTCCGGCCCTGGGCATCCCTCTACGACAGCCGCTCTCCCGATCAAGACGCCCATGGCACTGGTGAGTCCGGGGGTGCCGCCCCAGGGAGGCAGGCCATGTGACCTCACAGGGCGGCCAGGGGTGGCCACAGGGGGCACACACGCCCTGGACCCTTCGTGCTTTTTCAGTGAGACAGACTCGCACGTGTTCTGGGTCTGACGACCTCCAACGGTCAATTTTATTAGAAACAATGGTATCAAAATATACAACTCTGTGTAAGGACCGCCAGGAACTGCAGCTTTCTGAAGGGCCAAGTGGGTGTGAGCTGTTTCCCAGGCGGCAGCTCCCCTCCGCTGTCCCCTGGAGAAACGGGGGGACCTGTGAGGACCGCACCTCCAGGCTGTCAGTCTGAATAATTTAAAGGGAGGGTCTGGCCTCGGGCTCTGGACGCGCGTCACAAGTCTTCCCGCGAGGGCTGCTGCATGGGGTCTCCTTCTGTGACTTCTGCGGGGAAACAAACAGAGCGTTGGGTAAAATCCCAGCAGGAAAGGCATGGAGGGGGTGGTGACCAGGTTTCCACGGGGACGGAGGCAGTGCTGAGCAGGAGGCTCGGCGGCAGGGCGTCTCGGGTGCGAAGATGAAGATGGGACTGGTGAGGCACTCCCCCGGCCGCCGGGGCCCACAGGAGCTGATGCCGTGGGGCGCAGGCAGGGAGCACCCCCCAGGACATGTTGGGGGCAGAGGTGGCGTGGGGCCCTGCCCCATGCTGACGTCTGGTAGGTCCAGGGCTGACTACAAGGTGCCTGGCTGTGTGCTCGCCCTCACTGCCCGGCTTGGGGTCAGGGAGCTTCTGGAGTCTGCGTCTGGTCTTACTCGTTCAGGAAAACTCTCTGTTGGCATTGTTTTGACACTGCCCCTTCCGCTCCACGTTCTTCTATGGGATGGTCGGGGCAGAGCCGCGTCCCCCAGAACCTGGGCCATCCTCAGCCCCAGAAGCTGTGAACTGGGGGTGCTTTACAGACGGTCAAGGTGAGATGAGGTTGTGTGGTGGGTCCGCGTGGGGAGGGAGATCTGGACACGGGCACACAGGCCCTGAGAAGGCCGCGCGGACAGAGGCGGAGACTGGAGGGATGCAGCTGTGAGCCCGAGGCCAGCCGAGCCTGACGGCCGCCAGGACCAGGCAGAGAGAGGACGATCCCGCCTCCAGGCTCCGAGCGGCAGCTGGCCTCGGGCTTCACGGAGACCACGCAGAGCCCGGCTGCAGGCTCCTTGGCTGCCAGCCCGCCTGCCGACTCCGGCGGCACGGACTGTCCTTCCCGTCCCCTCCTCCCACTGGGGCGGTGATCGCCGGGGCTCCTCACAGGCACGCTTCCGCTCGGGTCTTCCCGGAACCCCAACCCTTGCCCTCCTCGGGCCGCTCTGGTCATGAGTTTCCAAGTGAGGCGCACACACGCATGCCCAGCACACGGCACGGGATGCGGGCCCCACGAGAGCCACGCCACTCACCGCCGCCCGGGGTCGGCGTCTGTATACACGCGTCTTCCGTGTCCTCAAAGCCCTCGGGGCACACGCACACGTAGCTCCCAGGAGTATTGTAACAGTTCTCGTTCTGCCGCTTGCACGCCTTCTCGGCGCCTGCACACTCATCGACGTCTGCAAGAGAGATGCTCTGCTGGCACGGCTCCTTCGCCCGGCACGCGTGTCACCGTCACCAGGCGCACGCCCGGCACGCACGTCACCGGGTGCACGCCTGGCACACGTCACCGTCACCAGGCACACGCGTCGCCGGGTGCACGCCCAGCACACACGCTCAGGATTCGCTCCCGCCCCGCAAGCACAATGGTCAGAAGGGACACGGGAGAGGAGCGCAAGGGGGCAGAATTTAGGGCGAGTCTCCGGGGTCTGGCCGTGGATGGGGAGGGGAGCAGAGAAAGCACAGTGCAGGTGGCTGTGATGGGGGAAGCCTGGCGCCAGCTCACGCCACGGGGTAGCAGTGGATTTGCAGCCTTTCCCCAAATGGGTTCCAGCTGGGCCCCGACCGTGGAGGCCTGACGTGTGGCCACAGGGGGTGGGAGGTGGGGGGCCCGGGTCTGTGAGGCTGGAGCAGAGCCTCTGGCCGCACACAGGCCCGGGGGCTGGAGCACACAGTCCGGCCCCCACCCGCTGCTTCTGCATCTCGTGCTGGGGAAACCGAGTCCCAGGAAAAGCTGGAGCCGGTGTCCCACCCCCAGCAGCTCTTCAAGGGGCCGTCCAGACTATGGTCCCTGTGCCACGGTGCATCTCAGCCCAGCACGGACGCCAGGGCACTGACCTGCACACTGGCCGCTTTCTTTTGTGTAGCCGGGGATGCACTCTTTACAGCGTCCTGGGCCGCTCCCCGTGCAGCCCACGCAGGTGGAGTCACATTCTAGAAACAGGAGTGCGAAGGCATCAACATCGCACAGCCTCCCGTGGGCACGATAGGGCCAGAAACCGCGCCGCCTGAGGACCCGGGTGCCCCCCTCATCCACATGTGGGGGCCACAGGGAGCGTGTCCTCGACACCCCAGCCCCATCTCCTGGCACAGCAGCGACGGGACCCCCCGAGCGGTGAGCACGTGCTGCACACGTCTTCTCAGAGCAAAACAAAGCTGCCTCCAGCCTGGGGACACTTCCTGACAGGCCTCAGCTCCGTAAGAACAGCAGGGGCGAAACGTGGGGTGCCTCCGGTGAGGCCTCCTGGTCAGAGCCGTGGCCTGGGGGGCCGCAGACGCGGGGGGCGGGGGGAGAGAAATGAATCCAAAGGAAACAAGGAAGAACACGCAAAGCTTCATCTACTGAGGTATTCAAAGTTCCCAACTATGGGAAAATGGCTACGAACTAAATACCCGACGAGACTGCTGAAGAGAACCATGGCCCCACATGATGAACGTGCACGTTCACGCCACGGCCGACGTGGCGCGGTGGAAGCAGCCACGGCCTCGTGGAACGCGGCCAAGCACAGTGGAACTATTAACAGAGCTTCCTGCGCCACAGAATTGGAATTTTAAAAGTTTTCTTCTTTTCAACTTCTCTGAATTTTCCAATTTTTCGGCAGCAAGGATCTATTACATGGGTGCAACCTTCCACTTTTTACAGCAGGCAGAGCCCGAGAAGTCGTGCGGGCGAACCTGGACAGTTGCTTGCAGAGGAGGACATGGGCCCAGGCAGGGCCCAGGGAGGTGCCCGCCCGCCCGCCCGCAGGAGCCCGGGGCCCAGGCACCTTCACACGTGAACGAGCCGTTGACGTTCTCGCAGTACTGCTGGTCTCCACAGGGAGGTGTGTCTGCCGCACACTCGTCCACATCTGGAACACAGCGCACAGCTGTGAGGGCCCCCGGGCCCCCATGGAGGTGACACGGCTGGTGACACAACCCCCAGCCGGTGGGACAGGGACGGGGCCACTGTGTGGAGGACGCGTGTCCGTGTTTCCCCCGGAAGCCTCCCACGGACGGGGTGACGACGCACATTTTGTGCCCCTAGGGCTGGGGTCTCCGCGAAGGACCAACACCTAATGTGAGCCCCCTCTGCTCCCGCGTGGACAGGGTCAAGACCGCCCCTCTCCCTGCTTGACACGAGACACCAGGGACAGGTCGGCCGCCCCAGGGCTGCTGCAGCGCCGCGTGGAAGCCAGAGCTCACGGGCAGGCTGGGGCTCAAAGGCAGGGGTGCAGCAGAAACACATGGCGGCCACTGGGCTGGGTGCGTGGGGACAGGGGGTGGGGGGAGCCAGGCCCTGGGGCCCCAACTCTACACGCTGTGTGTCAGGAAGGCCCGCCTCCTCACTGGCGCTGAGTGGCTAGACCAGGCAGACACTGTGGCTGCGGAGCGCCCCGTGTGGCTCTCCCGGCCACAAGAAGGTCTGTGCCTCAGTTTCCCTGCATGTACCTGGGGAAGGGGAGGAGGGAGGAAAGAAGGAGAGGGAGAGGAGGGAGAGGAGAGGGAGGGGAAGAGGGGAGGAAGGCGAGCAGGAGGAGAGACGGGGAGGAAGGAGGAGGGGAGGAGGGGGAGGCCCGCCCCGCCTCACCCACGCAGGCGTCGCCCTCCTGCGTCCAGCCCACGGCGCACTGGCTGCAGTCTCTGTTGCTCGGGCCCGTGCACGTCTTACACGACTCGTCACAAGCTGGGAAGCAGAGGTGCGACATCGGTCAACACGCGGAACCCCACTCCCGGTAACAAACAGGACACAGAGGTCATTTCAGCAGGTAGGAATTTACCTTCGTTAGGATGAAAACAACAACCAAATGCAGGTAAGAAAAATCCCAGTAAAGCAAGACTCGTTCAACAGTAAAATCTTCTCTTATGATTCACAGTATTCCTGAACTTAACGAGAAAACACCACGCAGGCTTTCAGGGCCCCTTCGTGGTCACGTTCTTGGTGGACAGGGACCCCAAGGAAATGGGGGTCGGCTCATGACTCGAGGAAGGCAGCGGCACAAAGCGCAGAGCCCATGCCCGCCAGGCGGCCCCCAGCCCCGGGACGCCCCGCAGGGTAGCCGAGGGCCTGGGCGCCAGAACCAGAGAGGCCGCGGCCTTCCCGGCGCTCCACACACACACACACGCACACACGCGGCACACACACACACGCCGCACACACGGCACACGCACGCACACGGCACACACATGCATGCACACACATGGCACACGCACACTCACACGGCACACGCACACTCACACGGCACACGCACACTGTGCGCGTGCACACACCGCACAAGGGGCCGCGGGCTGACGGCAGGAGGTGCGGTCGGTCATAACGGACACGTCCGACCCCGCAGGCCCACCGGGCGCCCACCCGAGAGGGAGCTCGGGACAACGGCCGGGCACCTGAGGACCCGGGTGCCAGGGTGAGGGGGCGGCGCGTCCTCCTGCGGGGCTTGGGGGCTAGGAGGTCGCGCCCGTGGCGTCTGGTGCGCTAGTTCTCGTCCACGCCACCGCTCTGCCGCCCGCTGTGGGGAAGTGGGCCTCAGCGGCCCGCACTGCGCAGGCCGGTCGCCCCATCCAGGCAGTCGCAGGGCGAGAGCAGGCCTCTGCCGGACACCACGGCTGCCGGGTCTCCCAGACCCAAGACTAGCGTGGACGGGGCGCGCCGGCCAGCCCCGCACCGCCCGCCCACCCGGTCCTTCTCTGAGCACGTGGGGCTGGGGCCCCGCTGCCCCCCTGGGCTTGTTCAGAGACGGCAGGCGGACTGTCCAGGCCCTGCTTGCGCCCCCGTGACCCTGCGCGGCTCCCCAGGGCCCTCGAGCGCGCAGGCTGAGGCCGGGCGGCCCCGTACCTGAGCAGATGCTGTGCGTCTCGTTCCGCACGGAGCTGAAGTAGCCGTCCACGCAGTCGGTGCACGCGGCGCCCTGGTAGCCGGGGTGGCACTGGCACGATCCGTCTCCCTGCCTGCTGCCGTCCCCGCTGCAGCGCCCGTTCCCGCTGCACGGCCTCTCGGAGCCGCCCTGGCACGCTGCGGGCGACACAGACCGGCCGCTCGAGCGCGCCCCGGTCACGGAGAACGCGGCGGCCACTCGCCTGACCCCACGACCGCAACGCCGTGAGAGCTCCCGTGAGCTGCAAACCGCAGCCCCTGCGGCCCCGCCGGGAGCACATGAGCCCGCCCGCACGGCCAGGCCGCTGGGGAGCGCCACACACCGGGGTCTGTGGGCACGGGGGGCGGCCAGCCTTCCCCGAAACACGGGGCCAGTGGGGACGCAGCCGCGTGGACGCCAGTGAGGACAGCCCGCCGCAGCCACACGCCGGCCGGAGAGCAGGGCGCGGCTGGGGCCCGTGACAGGCTGCGCTCGGGACACGTCCACGCTGCCAGGCTGGGCACCCAGAGTGATGGGCGCAGTGCCCGTGCAGGTGGGTGAAGACCGGCCCGCAGCGGCCCCACCGAAGGCCTGCAGGCCCGAGTTAGGAGCCCCCTCCGGGTCAGGCGCTCAGGGCCGTCTGGCCCCGAGGAGGAGGTCCCCACGGCACGAGGGGGGCAGTGACCCAGTGTCCTAGGGCTCGGTGGGCGCTGACGGCCCCAGGTGCCCACCACGCCTCTGCCCCCTGGGAGTCCCGACACGGCACACTCGCGATTTCCCCGACAGCCACGCACCGAGGCAGTTTGGCCCGTATGTTCCTGGCAGGCAGCAAACTTTCAGCGTTTTCACACAAAACCATTCGAATAAGTCGGGATACTCCTTCTTCCTGAGGAATTAAAAACGTGTTCACCAAAGCTCACGTGATGAACTTCTTCCAAATAAAACAGTTTATTCCAATTTATGCTCCTGAGCATCACGGCGTCAGGAACACAGCGATCTGGGTGTGACCAGACTTCTCTGTCACCACCTCCCTGCTGTTCTCACGTTCAGGTGAGGAGAGACGGCAACACGTGGGCAAGAAGCAAGACAAGCGCGTGCCAACTCTCGTAAGTCTCAAGTCACCTCAAACGTACAAACTAAAAAATAAAAAGCCACGCATGCTAGCTTCCGGGAGCACCCAGGGGAGAG
>LNAC01000999.1:171460-196235 GCA_002007465.1 Ailurus styani | reverse complement strand
GAGGGCGGCCTCTGGTCCGTCTGCGGTCCGTCGGGCCCGCGTGCCCACGGCTGTGCGAGCCGTCCAGGGCTGGGCCGCTGGGGAGGATGCTCACGGCGCAGCCGGTGCCCGGGGTGGCTGGGCAGGCTGCGGGCAGGTGGCTGGTCTCCGGGGTCCGCTTCTCGGCGGGAGCGGGAGCTCAGGGAGCCAGCCCCATGTGGCGGAGTGTTTGTTTAGATGGGACAGGCCAGAGGAAGGGGGACGGGGAGGGCAGTGCTCTCGGCCGCAGGGCTCGGGGCAGGAGAGGGAGGCGTGGGGGTTACCGAGGGAGCGAGCTGGCTCCACACGGGACCGTGGGCCCCTGGAGAGGGTGCCCAGGCTGCGGCAGGGTGGGGTCTGGTGGGGCTGCTGCTCTCTGGAGCAGGGCTGGGGGGCTGCGGGAGGACGGTCAGTGCCCATGGCAGGAACAGGTGCTGACGGCTCCTGAGTGCCGGGCCCACTGTGGGCGATGTCCATCCTGTGCATCTGTCCTGCGCTCACAGTGGGCCAGCGGACCTTTCCGGAGAGGAGCAGGTAGAGAGCACCTCGTCTATGGGGCCTCGTGGTCCCTATCGAGGCTCCCCGGGCAGCGGCAGCCCTGCCTGTCCACTCCACTTACAAACCGCCAGTGCCCGGCCTGACGCTGATCAAAGCAGTAACCCGAGGTGTTTGGAAACATATAAGTTTTAAATTGGCATCTGTGGGGGTCACACAGGAAGTCTTTGAGCTGGTGTTTACCCGCTTTCTCTAACAATTCTTGTATCTACGTGGTAATCGACACTCACCGTGAGCACGAAGGTGGACAGCCGTGTTTCCCGCACTGGCACCTCTGTGCAATGTGCTGTTCTCTTTCCAGGCTGAACAACTACAAGAAGTCTTGGCTGTATAAAGTGGGGTCCCTCCTTGTGATAGGCCACCTCGTGGTGAATGCCACATACTCAGCCACGGCTCTGTACGTGTCTCACTTCAACTATCCTGGCGGTGTGGCTATGCGGAAACTGCATGAGTTGGTGTCCCCCCAGGCAGGTGGGCACTCGGGGCCATGCTGGGGTCCCCCCGGGACAGGTGGGCACTCGGGGCCGTGCTGGGGTCCCCCCGGGACGGGTGGGCACTTGGGGCCGTGCTAGAGTCCCTCCCCGGACAGGTGGGCGCTCGGGGTCGTGCTGGGGTCCCCCCGGGACAGGTGGGCACTCGGGGCCATGCTGGGGTCCCCCCGGGACAGGTGGGCACTCGGGGCCGTGCTGGGGTCCCCCCGGGACAGGTGGGCACTCGGGGCCATGCTGGGGTCCCCCCGGGACAGGTGGGCACTCGGGGCCGTGCTGGGGTCCCCCCGGGACAGGTGGGCACTCGGGGCCATGCTGGGATCCCCCCGGGACAGGTGGGCACTCGGGGCCGTGCTGGGGTCCCCCCGGGACGGGTGGGCACTTGGGGCCGTGCTAGAGTCCCTCCCCGGACAGGTGGGTGCTCGGGGTCGTGCTGGGGTCCCCCCGGGACAGGTGGGCACTCGGGGTCATGCTGGGGTCCCCCCGGGACAGGTGGGCACTCGGGGCCGTGCTGGGGTCCCCCCGGGACAGGTGGGCACTCGGGGCCGTGTTGGGATCCCCCCGGGACAGGTGGGCGCTCGGGGCCGTGCTGGGGTCCCCCCGGGACGGGTGGGCACTTGGGGCCAGGCTAGAGTCCCTCCCCGGACAGGTGGGCGCTCGGGGTCGTGCTGGGGTCCCCCCGGGACAGGTGGGCGCTCGGGGTCGTGCTGGGGTCCCCCCGGGACAGGTGGGCACTCGGGGCCATGCTGGGGTCCCCCCGGGACAGGTGGGCACTCGGGGCCATGCTGGGATCCCCCCGGGACAGGTGGGCACTCGGGGCCATGCTGGGGTCCCTCCCTGGGACAGGCGGGGGCTTGGGGCCGTGCTGGGGGCCAGCTGCAGCTCGGGCCAGAGGCGTACGGCTCGCGGTTCTCACCGAGCCTATGCGGTTGTCTACAGATGTTGTTCTGCACATTGACGTGGCTGCTGCACAGACAGGTGTGTCCCGGTTTTTGGAGGTCAACAGTGCCTGGAGGTATGTTCCCACCATGATGCGACTGCAGACAAGGTGATCCTCCCAGGGGCGGTGCGTGGGCTCCCTGGGGGCACCTGGGTGCTGGGAGCTGGCTTGGGGGTCACAGGTGTATGGCCACACTCTGATCTTGCAGGTACGACAAGAGGGAGGATGTGCAGCCCGGTTCGGGGCATATGCTGGCCTACACGCACCTCCTCATGGAGGCCACCCCTGCGCACCTGGCCCTCTACAGGGACACGCACCGGGTCCTCGCTGGCATCGCAGGCACCACCGGGGTGAGTCTGAACCTGACCACGCTGCCCCCCCTGGACGTCAACCTGCAGACAAAGCTGGTGCTCCTGGAGAGACTCCGTGGGCCTTCCTGAGCAGGGGCCGGTGTCCTTCCGAGGGCGCCAGAGCCCGTCAGTGTCCTGGCAGAGAGACGGCACGAGAAACAATGGAACTACGGATGTGTCCCGGACGGAGGCCTGAGGGGAGAGGCCCAGCTCCCCCACGGCCGCCCCAGACCACACACGGTTACAACAGCAGGGACGGCAGGCCTTGCCCCTGGGCCTCTTGGAGCTCCCGAAAAAGCGCCCCCTTCAGGGGGATCGTATGAGTCTTTGTGAAGATGGACAGTGGGAACCTCAGCGCCTGCTGCCCGCGACCCCCGTCCCCACCCGTGCTGCAGGACGAGGCCTTTGTGGGCACAGGCTTGCTGTTTCCATCCCAGACGAAACTGGGGAATTCAAGGAGGAACAAGAATAAAAATTTGAATGTTTCTTTATTAGATGTTTCATGAGAAGTGGTATTTCCAGAGACTGCCTTCACATAGGCTGTCTTAAGTGATAATCTTGACACCTTTACACTGTACTGAACAAGAAGTATTATTTATGAATTACCTGAAATGCATCTAATAGCACCAGGCACTGAGCACAGTACCCAGTTCCTGCACATGCGTGCTCGGGCCATGTACACTCACTACGCGCATGCACAGGCCATGTGCCCTCAGCGCACACCTGCACACATCACGTGTACTCCCACCACACACGTGCTGATAGCACACACTCACCCGCGTGCACACGTACCACGTGCACTCACACCACGCATAGGCACCAGGCACACCTGCTCACGTGCACAAAGAAAAGCTACATTTTCTGAGCTGTTTGAGAGTGTTGCCTGTGGCGCTGGCTTGACCACTGAGCACCTCAGTGTGTCCCAGGAAGGAGGTGGCAGCATTTCCCACCCGTAGCTGCTGTGTCGTCCACGGCAGCCAACGAGGAGTGTGGACGTCTCCGCTGGGAGGACCACCTCCAGCCACTCCTGCCGATGGTTGCACGGCGGCCGGCCTGGGCAGCTCGCCCACCTGCCAGCTGGTGCCCAGCACAATGTGAGCCATCCCCACCTTTCCCCTTTCATCTGTCATCGGTGTTCATTATTGCTGTGTAATTGGCATTGTCACTCATAATGTGCCAGCGTTCAGCTGTCTGTCATCGGTTATCAGCATGTGTTTGTGGATTGCTGCTGGACCTTGGCGTCTGAGTCACACCCGATCACCTTGCTGTTCACATGGGCTGCCCACTGTGACGACCCCAGTGTTGCTGTTTTTTGGAGTGCTTCCTTACTTCCTGGCACAAGGCTCTGGGGCCTCTCTGTCCCAGCCCCGAAATCCAACCTTGTGAGGGACCCTGGTTCCTTTGGTGAGGAATAGTTGTAGAGTTCAAGGTCTGGGTGCGAAATGTGCGTGTTGTTCTAAGGATGTGTATTTAGGCCCTCTCTGGATGGAGCTGGGGAGGATGGGCGTGCTCGCACACAGACACCTGCAGACACGTATGTGCACGTGTGAGCAACCCCAGCGCCAGGCTGACCCCTCCAGCGCCCCTGTCTCCATGGGCTTGTTGCCCTCCTCCTGTATCTGTGCGCCTGCCCTCTGCGGTGAGAGTCCCACCCCCAGCGATTTCCGTGTGTTTGCTTGTTGGCTACACAACTGCAGGTTTGCAGGCAAGTCCTGGGTCTGCAAATTCCTTGGAGGAGCCCTCCTGCTTCAGCGTGCTGGTTTCTCATTTAAAACGTAACTGGGTTCACATCTTTCCATTAGCGTTCAGTCTCAGGGTCTGACTTCCCGTCCTTTCCCCTACTTCCAGAAACCGAACTGTTCACAAAGGCGCACTCAGGGACGTCACTCCCTCCTGGGCCTCCTCCACGCTTTTATAACTAGTGTCACTGCTTTCTGGTTTATCCTTTTTGTAAAGATGAGCAGATACACGTAGACTTTGTTCCCTTCCTGTGTGCTCTTTTGCACCTTTTTTCTTCTCCCAGAAAGCACTCCTTCTACCCAGAGACTTCTCCTTCTTGGGACCACATAGTACTCCGCGGTGTGAATGTTCCACGGTTCACTTGGCCAGCCTCCAGTGTGTGGCATTTGGTCGTTGCCAGGACTTGGCCACTTCACACCATGCTGCACGTGTGACCTCACATGTGTATTTTCATGCCATGTGAGGTGTGTCTTTATGGTGAATGCCTACGAGTGGGAATGCGAGCTCTCGGGGAAACGGTTATCATTTTGGCTGGGTATCGCCGCATGTCCCTCCTCAGGGCTGGCAGAGCGTTAACACTCTCCTCGCGCTGCTCTGATGGGGGAGCCATGGTGTCTCTGTAGACTTCTCTTCATTCCTGCAGGAGTGAAGGTGAACGTCTTCATAGGATGAAGAACCATCAGGTTTTGTAAGTTGTTCATGTATTTTGTCTGTTTTCCATTGCACTTGGGTCATTTCCCCCTCACTTTATAAAAACTCTTCAATTATTAGGGGCATTTATACTTTCCGTCCAATATATGCTGCAAATAATTTCTCCCTGTTTGTCACTTGTCTTCTGATTATGAAGTACTTTCCTGGGCACAAGTTTCCCCAGTTTCACATTTGTGTGTTTACTGCTTTGTTTCTTGACCTGCATCCTAGTTGGGAAGCTTTTCCCACACTTGGGCTCTGCCATGTTTTCTGTCAGTCACTTCTGGATGTAGACTTCAGATCCATTTGCGTTCACTTCCCTTTATGTGAGGGGTGGGCCTTATTTTATCTTTCTCCACCTGGCTATTTGCCTACTAAAGGGCCATGATTGCCTCAGAGATTTGAGGTCACAAACAGAACATCCACGTTTCAAGTTTCATCAATTTTGAAAAAGCTGCTCTAAACAACTGCATGCAGGCTTTTGTGAGGATCTAAGATTCCAGCTCCTTTGTGTAAATACCAAGGAGCAAGATTACTAGATTGTAATGTAAGAGTACATTTAATTTTATAAGAAACCACCAAGCTGCCTTCCATAGTAGCTGCACTACTCCGCATCCCGCCAGCCAGGCTGAGAGCTCCCGCTGCTCCACATCCTCCCTGCACTCGGTGTTGTCAGTGTCCTGCATTCTGGCTGTTCTGATAGATGTGCAGTGGTGTCTCATTGTTTTCATGTGCATTTGCTGGCACACATGATGTATTGCTTACCTGCTGTCTGTACATCTCTGTATTTGCTTATATCTTTAAGACTCTTTTTCCATGGGATTGTTTCCTTACTGTTGAGTTTTAAGGGTTCTTTATATATTTTGGATAATAGCCCTTTATTAGATGTGTCTTTTACATGTTTTCTCCCATCCTGTGATGTGTCTTATTCTCTTGACATGGATCCTTCATAGAGCAGAGAATTTTAATTTTAACAAAGTCTAGCTATCGGTTCCCTCTTTTCATGCTTTTGTATCTGAAAAGTCATCTCCACACTCAAGGTCATCTGGGTTTTCTCCCATGTTACTTTCTAGGGATTTTATAGTTTGCATTTACATTTAGGTATGCGATCTATTTCATGTTAATGTTTATAAAGGGTGTAGGTCTGTGCCTAGGTTCTTTTTCTTTTGTTTTGTTTTGTTTGCAAGTGGATGTCCAGTTTTTCCAGCACCATCACCATTAGTTGAAGAGAATGTCTTTGCTCTATTGTGTTGCCTTTGCTCCTTTTTCAAAGATCAGTCAGCTGGATTTATGGAGGTCTATATCTAGGCTCTTTATTTTGTTCCACTGATCGATTTATATATTCTTTTCCCAACACCACATTGTCCTGATTAACTGTAGTTTTATGGTAAGTCTTGAAGTCAGGTAACGAGTCTTCCAACTTTGTTCTCCTTCAGTATCCTGTTGGCTATTCTGAGTCTTTTGGTTAGCTATATAAACTTCAAAATTGTTTTGTCAATATCCACAAAATAACTTGCTGAGATTTGATCAAGATTGCATTGATTGAATCCACAGATCAAGCTGGAAAGACCTGACATCTTGACAATATCGAGTTTTCTTATCCATGAACATAGAATTCCTCCTCATTTATTTAATTCTTTGATTTTGCTCATCAGAATTTTGTTCTTTTCCTTATACAAATCCTGTATTTATTTTATTAAAAAAATATATGCCTAGGGGCACCTGAATGATTCAATTGGTTAAGCGTATGACTTTAGCTCAGGTCATGATCCCAGGGTCCTGGGATCAAGCCCCACATCGGGCTCCATGCTCAGCAGGGAGCCTGCTTCTCCCTCTGCCACTCCCCCTGTTCATGCTGTCACTCTCTAATAAATAAACAAAACCTTAATAAAAAAGATTTATGCCTAAATATTTCACTTTTTTAGGTGCTAATATAAATGATATGCTTTTAATTTCAAATTCTATTTATTCATTGGTGGCATATAGGAGAAATTGACTTTTGTATATTAACCGTGTCTCCTGAAACTTTACTATAATTGCTTAGTTCCTTACCAATGCTTATCATTCTTTTCTACTTTCTACTTAGATGATCATGTAATCTGAGAATAAAGAGTTTTATTTTTTCCTTGCCAATCTGTGCACCTTTTATTTCCTTTTCTTGTCTTATTGCATTAGCTGGCGTTGCCAGTTCAATGTTGAAAAGGAGTGGTAAGAGAGGACATCCCCTCTATGCCCAGTTTATTGAGAGCTTTTATCATGAATGGGTGTTGGATTTTGTCAAATGCTTTTTCTCTATCAATTATAATCATGTTATTTTTCTCGTTTAGCCTGTTGATCTGATGGATTAAAGATATTCAAATGTTGAACCAGCCTTGCATACCTGGGATAAATCCCATTTGGTTGTGGCATATAATTCTTTTAATAAAATTGTTGGGTTTGATTTGCTATTTTTTTTTTTTTTAAGATTTCTGCATCTCTGTTCGTGATTTTGGTTCGTAGTTTTCTTGTAGTGTCTTTGTCTGGTTTTGGTGTCAGGGAAATGCTGGCTTCACAGAATAAGGTAGGAGGTATTCCATCTGTTTCTATCTACTGGAAGAAAGTGGAGAGAATCGTTTAATTTCTCCTTAAATGTTTGGTAGAATTCACCAGTAAACTAATCTGGACCTGGTGCTTTCTGTTTTGGAAAATTATTAATTGTTGATTCAATTTCTTTAATAGATACAGGCCTATTCACATTGTCTGTTTCTTCTTGTGCAACTTTTGGCAGACTGTCTTTCAAGAAATTGGTCCATTTTTATCTAGGTTATCAAGAGTGTGTGCATAGTTGTTCCTAGTATTCCTTTATTATCTTTTTGACATCCATGGGTCTGTAGTAATGTCTCTTCTTTCACTTCTGTTATTAGTAATCAGTGTCCTTTATTTTTGTTTTCTTAGCCTGGCTGCAGGCTTATCAATGTCATTAATCCTTTCAAAGAACCTGCTTTCGGTTTCATTGACTTTCTCCATTGATTTCCTGTTTTTGATTTCATGAATTGTTGCTCTGATTCTTATTATTTTTTTCTGCTTACTTTGGACAGAATTTGCTCTACTTCTTCTGTTTTCCTAGGTGGAAACTTAGGAGTATTTATTTTAGATCTTTCTTCTTTCTGATATATGTGTCCAACACTAAATTTCCCTCTAAGCAGCACTTTCACAGCATCCCACAAATTTTGGTAAGTTGTGTTTTTATTTTCATTTAGTTCCAATCACTTAAAAATTTCTCTTGAGATTTCATCTTGGCCCGTGCATAGTTTAGAAGTGTGTTGTTTATGGGCACCTGGGTGGCTCAGTTGGTTATGCATCTGACTCTTGATTTCAGCTCAGGTCATGATCTCAGGAACATGGGATCAAGCCTGAATAGGGCTCTGCAACGGATGTGGAGTCTGCTTGGGATTCTCTCTCTTCCTCTGCCTCTGTCCCCACCCCACCCTGCTCACATGTGTGTGCGCTCTCCCTCTCTCTCTCAAGGAGAATAAAAAAGTGTGCTGTTTAATCTCCATGTAGTCTGGGATATTCCAGTCGTCTTTCTAGTTTAATTCCATCATGATCTGAGAGTAGATGTGGGATTTCTACTATTTTATATTTGTTGAGGTGTTTTATGGCCCAGAATGTGGTCCATCCTGGTAAATATTCATGTGAACTTGAGAAGAATGTGGGTTCTCTTTTTGGATGAGTTGGTCTACAGATGGCACTTTTATCCAGTTGATTGATGGTGTTATTGAGTTCAGCGATGTCCTTACTGATTTTCTGCCTGCTGGGTCCGTTCATTTCTGAGATGGGTGTTAAATCTCCAATGATGATATCGATTCAGCGGTTTCTCTTTGTAATCCTCTTATTTCTTGCTCCTGTATTTTGATGCCCTATTGTTAGGCGAATACACATTAAGGATTGTGTCTTCTTGTAGAACTGACTCCTTTGTCATTATATAATACCCTTCCTTGTTTGTCTCTGGTAATTTTTCTTCCTTCGAAATCTGCTGTCTTTTGAAAGATTTTTGGAGTCGTTCCTTTGATTACTGTTAGCATGGGATACTTTCCTCTGTTCATTTACTTTTAATCCATATGTGTCTTTATATTTAAAGGGGGATTTCTTGGGACGCCTGGCTGGCTCAGTCAGTAGAGCATGTGATTTTTGATCTTGGAGTTGTGAGCTGGAGCCCCGTGTTGGGTGAAGAGATTATTGAAATAAATAAAACTTCAAACAAACAAACAAAGTGGGTTTCTTGTAGGCAACATATAGTTTTTTTATCTACTGTTAGTCTTTTAATTGAGCATTTTCTATGATTCCATTTTCTCTCCGTTTTAGCATATTTGTTCTACTTCATTTTTACTTTTTTTAAGTGATTGCCCTAGATTTCACAATATATATTTACTTAGCAGTAAATATATACACCCAAGTGTATTTTCAAACAACACTATACCACGTCATGACTAGTGTGAGTACCTTATAATCAAGTAATCCCAGTTCTTCACTCCTGTACCTTGTGTCACTGCTGGCATTCATTTTTTCTTAAATATATGCTACATAAGCATAAAGATATGTATCTCCTATGTATGTAAGCATGCATAATTCTATGTTATTGATATCATTATTTTGAACAGACTTATCTGTTAGATTGAGAATAAAATGTTGACTTACTTCTTCAGTGGTCTTCCTTATTTTATGTAGATCTGAGTTTCTGCCCTACATTATTTTCCCTCTCCCTAATGGACTCCCTCTAACCTTCTTCCAAGCCTGTCTGCTGGCCACAAATTCCCTTAGTGTCTTTCTGAGAAAGTCTATTTCTCCTTCATCTTTAAGAATATTTTCACAGCATGGAGATTCCTAGGTTGGTGGCATTTTTCTCTCCACACTTTAAGTATTTGGTCCACGTTCTTCGTACTTGCATGACTTCTGAAAAGTCAGATGTAGTTCTAATCTTTGTTTCTTTACAGGTAAGGTCCCCCCTCCCGCCCAACTTCTTCAGGATATAAAATTTATGTGATTTTCTATAAATTAAAGATGATATTTAAAGATGTCGGTTGTCTGTTTTGCTTTGTTTGCTTCCTGGCCCTGAGGTCTGTGTCTGACGTTAAGTTGGGGACATTCTCAGCCATCATTTCAGATATTTCTTCTGTTCCTTGCCTTTCTTTTCCTTCTTTCCCATTACATGTATGTTACACCTTTTGTGGTGTCCCATCGTCTTTGGATATGCTGTGCTATCCTTCTCCAGTCTTTCTCTGTGGTTCTCAGTCTGCAAGGACTCTCCTGACATATCCTCTAGCTCAGAGATCCTTTGTTCAGCCATGCCCCATCTAGCAAGCCCACAAAGTGCGTTCTTCATTCCTGCTCCAGTGCCTTTTCTCTAGCATTTTGTTACTGTTGTTCTTCCTCGGAACCCCACTGTTCTGTTTTCGTTGCCCGTCTGTTCTTGCACGCTCTCTGCCTTATCCGTCAGAGCCCTTAGCGTATTGATCACAGTGTCTCACGTTCCTGCTCTGATAATTCCAACATCCCTGCCATGTCTCTTCTGGGACTGGCTCTGTCTCTTCAAACTGTGTTTTTTTCACTGTGTTTTTTAATTACGTAGTTTGCCTTGTAATTTTTCTTGATAGACATGATGTACTGGGTGAAAGGCACTGCTCTAAATGGGTTTTTAGTAAAGTGACGGGGAGGTGTGGGGAGAGAGGAAGTCTTTACAGTCCCATGATTAGGCCTCCATCTTCAGTGGGCCTGTGGCTCTGGACTGGGAACTTCACCGGTGCTTGTCCATCCTTTTCCCCCCTCTCCTTTTAGCTGGGACAGGTATCTGGAGGGAGCCTGAGCCGGGGGTTCCCGTCCCTGAGGTCAGTGAGGCTCTGGTTAACTAGCTCCCCTTGAGGGCAGGCCTTGGTAAGAAGAACAGAGCGCGCTGGCCCCTTTCAGAATGGCTCTCGGCCCCTCCCCCAGCAGGAAGCACGAGGGGATTTTCTCCGATATTTCCTGTGGGAACCTGGCCAAGGTCCTGGAGATCCGTCTCACCATGTCGTGGGGGCCCTTCTCACTGGATCTCCCGAAGTTGTTGGCTCTCGGGACCGTGCACTCAGAGCGTCTGGCCATCCACCAGTCACAGCCCGGGGGCCTCGTGCTCCCCGGAAGCCGCAGCCCTCTGTCTGTGTCCAGTCTTGGGCGCGGCAGTTTGCCCGAGGACCTCCTCCCTCTTAGAGACCCAGGAAGAGTCGCCGACTTCTCAGTCGTCCTGCTTTGCACCTGCTGTTAGGACTGCAGTTTCCACACTCCATGTACGTGGGACCCCAAACCCAAAGTCAATGGTTGCTTTGCTTTTTAAAAAATTAGTCTCTTAAATCATACAAGAAACAAACACTGGAGTTACAAACCACTTCCAACAATGCCAGGTTTGATAATTGCCTGTGTGTTTACCTTTTATGAACTGTTCCTCTGTGCAGTTCCCAGCTCCTGCCCGTGTCCTTCACGCCACCGGCAGGACTCCCAGAGAAGGTCTGCTGGTCACCAGCGCCATCAGCATTTGCGCACCTGCGAATGTCCTCATTTCTCCCTCAGTCTGGAAGGACGGTTTTGTCAGATGTAGGGTTTTTGATTGTCGCTTTTGTTCTTTTCACCTTTGGGGAGAGACCTGGGGTGGCCCCGTGGAGGACACTCAGTGCTTCGGGATTCCCTGTCTCCCAGAAGTTCAATTACATGGTGTCTCCACATGGACCTTCTCCACATGGCCTCCCTGAACGCACATGTGGACTTCACATTCATGTCTTCCCTCACATTTGAGAAGTTTTCGATCATTTTATTTTCCAATATCCTGCCTGCCCCCCACCCCGTCCTCCTTCCAGGACTCCCACCATGCGTATGGTGGCTTCTCGACTGCGTCCCGTGGGCCCCTCGGCTCTGCTCACTGCCTTCAGTCTGCCTTCCTTCTGTAATTCCCGCTGTCCCGTCTCCACGTTGGCAGATTCTTTCTGCTGCTGCTGAAATCTCCCCCGGAGTCCCTCCTGTGGACTGTCCAGCTCAGTTGTGCTCTTCAGCCCCTCATTTCCTTTTGGTTTCTTTTTAGGTTTTGTATCTTTTTATTCCATTTTGTTCCTACGTAATTTTCCTGACTTTCTCCACATCCGCCTTCAGTTCTTTGAGCCCTTTGACTTGTTTTGAAGTCTTTGTCTAGTAGATCTGCGATTGGGGTCTGAGGCACAGTCTCCGTGGACTTACGTTCTCCTTCAGGCGGCCACACGCTCCTGTCTCTGTGCGCCTCGTGACAGCGTGGGAACTCTGAAATCAGATTCTTCTCCCTCCCCGGGTTTTGCTGGGTTTTGTTAATTTTTGTTTTGATTGTTGTACGCTGACTCTGTGCCAAGGACCAGCCTGCGGTGTAAGTGTGGTGTCTCTCGTGTCGGCCTGAGCTTTTGTCTGGCACCGTTGCTCACACCTAAGTCTCCCGCGTGGGCTCTTGCCCTTAACTGCTCGTCTTTAACGTCTGCTTCCTCAACTGTCCCACAAACGGCTTCGGAACACGGGGGCGTGCACCATGGCCGCCTGTCTCTCCGTCTGCGCCTGCCCGGTCAGGAGGACTCATCAGCTGTTGGAGTGTGGGCCTCTGGTACTGGGGGCCCTTGGAGGACAGGGTGCTTTACCGCTGTGGGCGCTGCTCCGGGAACAGGTGCACGGCTGCCGGCCAGGGGCGGGCGGGAGCCGGGAGCTGCTCCTGAGCTCAGAGCTGAAACTGAGACGAACTGCGCTTGACCGTTCATGCCTTCGCCAGACACTGCACACCTGCGTTTCTGAAGGGCTGCTGTGCGCAGCTTCTGCCCGTGCTGGCTCTCGGGGTGGGGAGATGGGTTCCCAGGGTCCCTCTCGCGTCGACTCCAGCCTTAAAAACAAGCACCTGGCATCTCGTCCAGGGCCCCGCACGGTGGACTTCGGATTGTGGCCTGCTGGTGTTTGACGTGGGCCTCTACCCCGTCTTGTGCTGGGCTGGGGATGAAGCCGAAGGGCACGACGGGACCCAGGCTCAGTCCTTTTGGGAAAAGCTCCTCCCCCGTGAACTGTACTTGGTGCTGCGTCCAGCATGCATGAGGACTGTGCTGCCTGGGCCAAGCGTTTGATCCCATGATCGCAGTGGTTACGGGCAGATGTCACCACGGGGATCATAACCTGTACCTCTTCCACTTCCCTTACGGAAAGATCCAGAAACCATTAGGGACAGCCCAGCAGGAGCATCTGCCCCCGAGGGGTGAGGGAGCCACCACGTCCAGTGAGGGATGCCGAGGCCAGGTGCCTGAGAAGGGGAGTGCTCAGGGGGCAGCCTAGCGCCCAGCGTGGAGGCCACACAGGGTGAGGAGGGGTGCGTGGGGGTAGGGGGCAGGGCACAGCGGCCCGATGGGAGGGGTCAGAGTCTGAGCGGGGTAGGAGGGCGTCAGGGAGAGGGGGACAGAGGCTCCTGTCAAGTAAGAGACTGTGTTGAGGGTACTCAGAGATGGTCTGAGAAGGGGGCTGTGAATATGGGAAGGGAGAAAACTGGAGTGAACCCTACATGTCGGATCCAAATGTCTGATAGAGAGGCCTGGTTTCAGCATTTTAGACACAGAGATGGAAGTGCAAATGCACATGTGTACCGAGCCCCCACGAGGAGCAACACCCCAGCAGGACAAGCATGCCCCGTGCCTGGACCGGGGCTCCCCCCACGGCCTCCAGTAGGGGCCCGGCGCCTCGGGGAAGCGCCCAGCTCTGCCATGGGGCAGGGAAGGAAGGTGAGCCCGAAGGCGTAGCCGTCAGGGAAGGACGTTTTGCAGAACGATGGAGGTCTCCAGGAAAGACACACAGGCCCGACTGAGGGGCTCCCGCTGGCCAGATCGGGGAGAATGTGCACACAGTAGTGACAGTAACAGCTCATAAATGAGATTTTTAAACGTGATTACAAAGGGAAGACAACTTGCAGCAAGAGGCCTGGTAGACCTCCCTGCACCCAGCAACCAGGTGAGCGGCCTTGCAAAGCCCCCACACAAGCCCTGCTTGAGGGCTGTTCCACAGAATGACCACCTGCTGGCAGGAGTGTGGAGGTCGGAGACACTGAGGAATGATCCGGACTGGACAGGGGAGGGGACAGGTCGGCTCAATAAGACACAAGCTGCGGGGCTGGCCCTCCGTGGAAGCAGCAGAAGTGGCCGGGCCCTCGGGGCAGCATCGTGGTCCGAGGCTCTCCTGCGGATCCCGGTCCCTCCGTGAGACCTTCCCGGGGGGCTGACCCCTCTCGGGTGAGCCTCCTGGGGGCTGGCACAGCTCCTGCTCACAGGGTTCAGGGAGGAGGTTCTTGGTGTTGTACTTGCAATGATCCTGCAAGACAGAGATCGTTTTAAGATAAAGTAATTTTTAAAACCAGATTGGATTTTATGAAAACCAGCTTATATATAGGAGTTTTCATTAAAATTAACTGCACACAGGAATTATTAAAATAGTGTGAACAAGGTGTTTTACGCAAACCTCAGCGGCTGCAGGGGAGGCGGGCCCAGGAGCCACGGGGGCTCAGTGTTCGCGGCTGGGCGGGGTCGCCGCGGGGTCCGTGCTGGTGACCGCTGGCCGGCTGGGAGCAGACGCCCACGTCAGCATAAAACAAACCACACGTTGTTGGAAGCATACATAGAATACAACCATATGCCCCAAACTGACCTATAAATCCAATTCCTTATCCATCAACATGCTGTCTGGATCTTTCATGGAGCTTGGCGACCGAGGACAAAGTACCCAGGAAAGTGGGAAAACTAAGGGGGAGGCAGGTCCGGACCCCTGGGACGCTCTGGAAGTCAGGGCGCCGTGCAGGGGGCGAGCGGCGGGGTCCAGAAGGTGGCCCTGGTGCGCGTGCCCGGCCGGAGAAGCGTTCATTCCCGAGGAAAGAGCCTGAGCTCTGCAGGGGCGCCGGGGCCCAGGGCTCGTCCTTACTGGACCTGCTCCACCCCTGCCGCGCACGCGTTTGGGCTGAAACCCGCTGTGCACTGTCCCATCTGTTCTGCCCCTTCCTTACCTTCTTTCGGATTAAAGTTCTGCTAATCCATTTTTCTCCTTGCTGGTTTTTTCTTTCTTTCTAAGCGGACTGCACGCCAGCTCGGAGCCTGACCCAGGGCTTGAAGTCAGAACCCTGGGACCAGTTGGAGGCTCAACCGACTGAGCCTCCCAGGCGCCCCTCCTTGTGGGTTCTGCTTGTAGCGTTTGTCTTAGAGATTCTGCGCAGGCGACTTTTTAGGATTTAAGTTCCTACCTTCGCTGCGTCCGGGCCGCGAGAGCCCCACGCCTTCCCTTCACGCGGGTCCCCGCTGCCACCCGTGGGCGAGCGTCCGAAGGCGCTGTACTTCGTCCCCTGAAAGACTTCACTTCTTAAAAGTCTTCGTTTCCATTTCCCCACGGTTTCCCCAGAAATGTTCTCCCTTCTGCGCGGAGAGCTCCCTCTGCAGGGGGGGGTCGCAGGGAAGGCCTGCGGGTGACACATTCTTTCCGTCTTGTTCGGCCGAACACGGGGCTTCCATCTCCGTACGAGGCCCTTTCCGGGAACACGAAGGGGCCCCCGCGCTCCTGTTGCGCCGTCAGCGCCTCTGGACGTGAAGGGGTCTTTTCCCTGCTCCTCAGCCTCCCTCGTCTTCGGCGTGCCGCGCTCTGCGGGTGGACACGTCCCGCTGGGGCTCCGCGCCCGGACGCGGAGGGGGTGAGCCGGGCAGAGCTGCGCGCGACCGGCCCTCGGGCTCGAGACCCGCAGGCTGAATCCCCGACGTGCCCCTTGTCCGCGTCCGCGTCCTGTGTTCACGGAGTCTCCCTCTCTGGCCACAAGCCCCGCCGTCCCTTCCCTGAGCCGATTAGTCACAGAGCCCACGTCTCGGCTCGGCCTCAGATGCCCCGTGAGTCCGTCTCCTGTTTCCGTCCGTCTCACGTCCTTGGCCGTAGTTGTTGATCTCGTGTGTCTTGTATTTTCTGGCCGAGAGTCAGACTGAATCCCGTGAAGTCGCAGACGCCCTGATCTTTTCATTGAAAGCAGCTTCCACTTTCCCGATGCCACCGAGCCCGCGGTGTGCAGGCTGGTCTTCTGCCGTGGCAGGTCCAAGGTCGTGTCTCCCGCACGGGGCGCCTGCTTAGCTCCCGGCCGCCGAACCGGGCCCGCGCCCCTCGTGGGAGCCCGCACCTGCCTCCGGGCCCGGCCTGGCACCGGGCCCCCCGAGGCTCCCCCTCGTCCAGCCCCTGGGCTCCTGGCCGCGGCACTGTTGGTCTCCCCGCCCGGGGCCACCGCCGCCGGCTCGGGCCACCACCTTCTGCACGCCAGGCGACGTCCCTGCGGGGCCTCTGCTCGCTGGGGCTGCTTCCCCAGATTCTGGGGTGCCTGCTCTCTCCTGTTCGCTCTGGCCTTCCTGGTTTTCGGGCAGGCCCGGTCTGCTGCCGGCTGCTGCCACAAAGTCAGAGGGCGGAGGGCAGGGAATTTTAATGTTAATCAAGTCCAGCATTTGATTACCATCCGTTCATTCACCGAAGTGAGATCCTGAGCTTATACAAAGGGCTTTTTCTTACGAGTGGGCAGAGCAGTCAAGCAGCCGGCCCACGATGTCATCTGGCACCTGAAACACGCCGCGCACGAGTCAGGGGTGAATGGCGTGAAGGCGGGACATCGCACAGCAGACCTGCCGTCCACAGCAGGCGGGCCACCGTCCCCCTTATGCACCGCTGTCAACGTGGGCCACTCCTTCCCGTGGGACCGTCTGCCACGCGAGGACGCTCTGCCTTCCCGCAGTGCCGACGGCGCCACGGTCCCGGCACCACCCGCCGGCCACCGCGTGGGACGAATGTGTGGCGGGGGCACCTCTTTGCGGCCGGCGCTCGGAGGCCGTGCCTGCGGCCCCTCCCACGCCTCCCACATGGACGGTCACCGCATGCCTCACTGGACAGCAGAGGCTGAGGCCACAGGTTTTAAAAGCTGGACAGAAAAGTAGAGCAGTCCTGGAGCAAAGAACCCATGTGCTGCAACCGTTTGTGCTCTGTGGGCCCGGGGCGTCCGCCGACAGTGGGGAGCAGTGCGGCCGGCCGGGGCTGCGGCCCAGGACAGCGTCACGGAGACACAGCCCAGACCGCGGGCTCTCAGGAGCAGGAACTGTGTCCCCGTTAGCCACTGCTCTGTGCTGTGAGCTGGCCTGGGCCTGGACAACGGAGGGTCACCCGGTCACGGAGCGAACGATAGCTCGCGTCCTGGTTACTCTGTGCGTCCTCCTCTCAGGGGACAACCCGTGATGCCCCGTAGCTCATCCCTGTACCCACGTGCGGTCCTGCAGCCAGGACGGCTGGGCCGCGGAGTCCACCTCCATCCACGCCCCACGGCCGACTGGACGGGGCTGCCCAGCGCTCTGCAGGGGTGGCCTCACCCAACACCGGCAGCTGGGGAGCTGCTGGCCACTGCTCGCCGTCCTTGTGGTCGGACCCTCCCCCAGGAGACCTGGGTCAAGCCCGGAGGCCTGCACGGGGGCACCAAGGCTTGTCCCAGATTGCTGGGAGCCAGGCGACCACACACACACACACACACACACACACATGCAGACATGTCAGCGCCCGGCGCTCCTGCCCTGGTTCTGACCCCAGCCCCACGGGAGCCCCCTCGGCTCCCAGGACTCACGGGCATGCGCCCAGAGCTCCCCCGTGCAGGAGAGACACAGGTGCTCCTTCAGGGAAAGCCGTGCACTCCGGACCTGAGCTTCGTCCCATCTGCTGTGGACTCACGGACTCACTTCCCGCAGCTTGGTTAGATCCCGGCCGGGAAGGCCGACGGCGGGCTGAACCCCAAACTGGCGAAGGCTTACCCACAGCATCACTGTGCGCACACATCCATGGCGATTCGCGTGGGAAGCACCACGTCGGCCCGGTTCTCTAGTCTGTCCCTGGCCGGTGCTCCGTGGGCGTCTGAACAGAGGCTTTGCACCGGAGCTGGGAGGCCCGGGAAGGGCGTGCGTGGGCCCCACGGCGGAGGCGCCGGGCGCTGGCTGCGCACTCGTCCCCTCCGGCACTCAACGCACAGCAGCGCTGACTGTGAACCCAAGACCCGGAGGTCTCGCCGGGTCGTTCCCGTTACCAGAAACGCTGTCACTGCTGTGAGAATCCCAGCTCCACCACCACCCCCTGCCCTGTCGGGGCCAGGACAGAAATTCCAACTCTGAAGGCTGCGCGAGTGTGGCTCCCCAGAGGGGCACCTCCTGTCATCCTCAGAATAAAAAGCCAGTGTCCTCCAGCAGTAGAAAATTGCAAATAAAAAGTTTAATTTCAGAAACTGAATTCACCATTTATAAATACACTAAAACATCGTCAATGCAAATCCAGATTAACAATAGGTACTTTTTTTTTTTAACAAAACTCTTCTAAAAGGTCACAGGCAAATGAGTGACTTGTTTCATCCAGAATATTTAACTGGTTTGAAATAAGAAAATGAACCCTCTTTCTAGACGTTGAAGCAAAAATTCTGAAGACGGATCATCGTAAAAAGAATGACAACTGACGCTTCATTCTGCTGTCCTTGGGTCTAAAACACCCCAGCGATGGCTGAATCTTCCCTATCGTATATATAAAAAAAACCTAGACGCCTAAGGCTATTCTTACAACTGCAATAGAACGATCCCCTCCCTGTTAATGAGCCATCTCTTCTAAAAAGAATCTTATACACAATTTGATCAAATTGGGGTCAGTGGGGTCAGTGCACAAATTTCAAAAGGTAGCTTCCTGGTGTCGAGACAGCAGGTCCGAGGCTCGGGGCGTCCTTGGCAGGACCGCTGCGGACGGCCCCTGGCGCGCGGGCTCGACAGCAGGTGTCCGGGGCTCATGATCGAGGTCGACCGCGTAAAACCTGAATGCAGCAGAAGCACAGACCGGGAACGCTCTCTTACCAAATCGCGACAGAACCGACTCGGCACGACACACCTAAGTTCCCTTTCCTCTTCAAATGCCACGCCTCTGTTGCAGTAAACAGTTATGTTCCAGAATATTCTCTGTACTCGACATACTTTAGAGCCTGCAGTTAGAAACTGCTCAGCCAGGATGGCTTGAACTCCCCTCCTATTTACAGATTTCATTAAACAGCCACGAAAGCTGTTCTGCTGAATTAAAGCAATTTTTAAACTAAAACACAGTACCTGATTTGTGGTTTTTACATAATTGAATAAAAAGCCTACAGAATAAAATTGTTTACATCTCCTCTGCCGTTCTAGCGAAACGAATTACTAACCCCCCACTTTAAAAAAAAGTTACAGTTAGGAATGAAACCCTAATCATCGTATTTCATCAGCGGCAAGACAGGCGCTTCCTCGCGGGCCGGCGGGAAGCCCGCGGTGGTGGCCGGCCTGCAGGACTGGGAGTAAGGCACACGGAGACATTACAGTGACGCTGGACGGGGGCCCCGCCCCGGCGCGCCGCCTCCCCGCACGGACAGCCGCCGCCCGGGCACCACGGCGCTTGTCGAGTGTCAATACTGGAAGTAGATCAAGGGAAGATTCACTTTCAAAAAGATGAGTTTTTCAAAGTGTTCCATCATGAGCCTGGACTGGCCGAAGCTGCCGTTGTCCGTGGGCGTGTGGAACAGCCTCTCGGCAGGGACGATGCTCGGCGGGCAGCCCAGGAAGCGCACGGCCAGCGCGGCCAGGCCCGGCCAGGCCGCCTTCTTCAGGCTCCAGTAGGTGAGCGGGTCGCAGCTGTGCTCCAGCACCTCCTCCTCCAGGTAGGCCAGCACCATGTCCTCGGGCACCTTCGTCTTCTCCCTGGGGCCTTTCTTCGTCATCTTGGCCACGAGGGACCACAGGTTCTCCTCCCCGACGGCGCCCTGCGCAGGGGCGCCCGCGTCGCAGCCGTTGGAGACGGGCGTGTCCTCTGAGGTAGAATTCAGCACTTCCAGCTCCCTGATCAGGTCCTGCTTGTACTGCTCCGCCTCCTCCTCCGAGAACAGGGAGGCCTTGTAGCGCGGGTCCAGCAGCGTGGCGAAGATGCACCTGGGGTCGTGCAGGGTGGCGGCCAGCCGGCTCACCATGGCCTCCTTCAGGGACTTCAGCATGGTGTCGATGCCCATCGTCTCCTCGAAGAGCATCTCGATCTTGCGGTTCAGGATGTGGATCATGGGGATGACCTGGCTGAGTGTGGACACGTGCGTGCTCATCTCCCGGCTGGCGGCGTCAAAGGGCTTCAGCGCGTGGCACACGGACTGCATGACCTCCCACTGGTCGCAGCTGATGAGCTCGCGGAAGTTGCACTCGACGGACACCTCGTTGACGGCCCGCTTCTGCTCGATGAGCCGCTCGAGCATGTGGAAGGACGTGCCCCACTTGGAGGGGACGTCCTGGAGGAGGTGGTGCGGCGGCAGCCCGTACTCCCTCTGCAGCTCTGCCAGCTTCTCCTTGGCCCGGGGCGAGCGCTGCACCCGCTCGCAGAGCTTCCGCGCCGTGCTCAGGAGGTTCTGGACCATCCGCTGGCTCTTGATGGCCTCGCTGACCACGAGGTTGACCGTGTGGCTGAAGCACTGCACGCTGGCCCGCTCCCCCTCGCTCAGCGTCTTCCCGATGCTGGGGTTGTCGGTGACCGTGATGCCCACCTGGAGGCCGGTGGACGTCACCCAGGCCTCCCACCAGCACTCCAGCTGTTTCCTGATGCTGCCGCCGCTGTAGTCGCAGTCCACCTGCGACACGTCCAGGAGGGCCGAGCGGTGGTGGTCCTCGCAGTACGGCCGTGCCGACGACGCGAAGGTGACCCAGTGGGCAGTGAGCGTCAGGTACTCGCGGGTCTGGGTGCTCATCCAGATCCCGGACGTGAAGTGGATCACGCCGCTCTCCGCCTCCTTCAGGTGCGACAGGACTATCTGCTTCACATTATTGTACATCCCTGGGATGGCCGTCCGCGAGAAGTAGGACGGTGCGGGCAGAGAGTACTGAGGTTTCAAGTATTCCAGCAGCCTGTTAAAGCCAACATTGTCTACAAAAGAATATGGCTGGAGGTCAAGTGCAATCATTTCGGCGATGAGACTCGTGATTTTTTTGGCAACGGGATGAGAATCGTACAACTTCTCGTTGGGGTCCTCGAAGGAGGCGGCTCCCGGCAGCTGGGCGCTCAGGGGCCCCCGCGGGCTGGCCGAGGAGGCCCGCGGGGCCCGGGGCCCGTCGGCCTTGAGCACGCCGCTGTGGAAGCGCTGCAGGTGGCGCAGGAGGCAGCTGGTGCCCAGGTTGGTGGGCTTCTTGCCCCTGCTGATGGTGCGGCCACAGTGCAGGCACACGACCTTCGTGGGGTCCGCGGAGCAGATGGAGAAGTGGTTCCACAGCTTGGAGGTCTTCTTGCTGTTCACGGGAAAGAAGACCTGACTGTTCCTCGTGAGCACGGAGGGCACGTCCGTCAGTCTGGAGGACGGCCCTTCCGCGGAGGCCAGCGTGGCGTAGGGAGAGTTCGCCAGGCTGGCGCCCAGCGCGCCCTTCGGGCCGCCCACGACCTCGGCGTGCCGGCGGTACAGGTGGCGCATCAGACAGCTGGTGCCCACGTCGCCCCTGCGGCCCCGGCTGATGACGCAGGCGCAGTGTCTGCACACCGCCTTCAGGCTGTCCAGGGGCGCCAGCGAGAAGTGCTGCCACACCTCTGACTTGAGCCTCTTCATGACCTTCTTGCTCTGCTGGGACCCGGCGCCGGCGTCCGGCAGGCCGGGGCTCAGGCTGCCAGCCTGTGGCTTCTCGGGGGAGGACACCAGCGAGGCCTCGCCCACGTCGTCTGAGGACAGCGCCACCGTGTCCTCTGCCCGCGCGTCGCCGGCGCTCAGGCGCACCTGCAGCTCCTCGGGCAGCCGCTCGGGGGAGGAGGACGCCGAGGGGGACGCCCGGCCCGGCTTCCCGGGCGACGAGGACACGGAGCCCGGGTCTCCGTCGGGAGGCGGCAGGGCGGGCAGCAGGGTGGGGGGCGCGGCGTATGGGGGCGGGATGCCCGGGGCCCCGCCGTTCTCCTGCAGCACGATGGAGCGGTGCGCCCGCCACATGTGCCTGATGAGGCAGCTGGTGCCCAGGTCCTTCCCGTTCTTGCCGCGGCTGAACTCGTTCATGCAGTGGATGCACACGGCCTTGGAGCTGTCCAGCGGCGACAGGTAGAAGTGCTTCCACACGGCGGACCGCCGGCGGGACCCCGACGTGCCCTTCGGGAGCGGGGGGTTCCTCTCCAGCCCGTTCTCCGCGCTCTCCTCGCAGGGCAGCGGGGGCAGGAGCGGCGGGCCCCCCAGGGCCTCCTCCCGCCCGAACTTGTCAGGGCCGGAGGCGTCGGGGGGCACATCTTCGGAGGCGGCCGCAGACTCCTCCGGCACGTCGTCGGGGGACGGGACCTTGGACGCCAGCTTCGGGGCGAGCTTGATGGGCGAGAGCACGGCGCCCAGGTCCCCGGCGTCGGCAGGCTGTGGCGGCAGCCGCAGGGGCGGGGGCGACAGGGAGGGCAGGGCCGGCCCGCCGCCGCCGTTCTCCTGGCCCAGCACCGTCGGGTGCGCCCTCCTCACGTGCCTCATGAGGCAGCTGGTGCTCAGATCCTTCTCGTTCTTCCCTCGGCTGAACTCCTTCATGCAGTACGTGCAGATGGCCTTCGTGCTGTCCCGGGGGGAGATGAAGAAGTGCTTCCAGGCCGGAGACTTCTTCCGGGAGCTGGCGCCCCGGCCCGAGAGGAGGCTCTGGGTCACGGCCTCCATGGCCACGTCGTACAGCGTGCCACTGTACCGGGAGAACAGAGAGCCATACTCGTCCTCCGGGTCGGCGGGGAGGCCCTGGCCCGCGGGCTCGCAGCCCTGGCCCACCTCCCGGGCCTCCAGCCGCGCCCCACCTCCCTCCGCCCCGTGCCTGTCCTGCTCGCTCTTGAACTCAACTCCTTCCAAACTGGGATCAGGGATTCCAACATCTTCCTCTTCTATTTTAAAATTTACTTTATCAGAAACCAATTCACCATCCCTTCTGGGATGAGTTTCCTGGTTATTCTCCATAACTGACCATAACTACTCTGGCTGCTTTGTCATGTTATCTGAGGTGGGTAAAAGCCTCATCTGAAGGCTCATCTGTGCCCCCAAATGTACATTATCTTCAGCCTTGAAAAATTAATTCCATCTTTCGAGATGCGTATGAATGTGGCCGATCATAAATCCGACCAAAGAAGCGGGCACGTGGAGAGCACGCCGCCTCGTCTCAGGGCGCGGGCCGCCACCCGCCAGGATCCCCGCCGCGACCCGCTTCTTGGCACAGACACGATGTGACGCCACGGAGACCTGCGTCCTGTCCTGGAAGTCGGACCGCCGTCATCTTGGTGGCAGGAAGACCCTCTCGCATCATCTATGAAAGAAGATGGAATCAAGGTCAGCACGGACCTAAATCGTTCCCGTCAAGTCTGCACGTCACGGATCCGTCGGCCTCAACACGTGCAGGAAAACATCCCTCACGCTAAGTTAAAATCGAAAACACTTGTTCCTGGACGTTTCACAATCCACTTATACAAAGAAAATACCCTAAGGGTACAAAATAAGCAAAAAGGAAAGATAGGAGTTGAAGTTCCAAGGGTCTAGTCATAAAGGGCTGGGGGCTCGGAGCCCCCGGGGACAGCTGTCCTTAGGGGTCGCTGTAAGAACGAGCACGTCCAGTGGGGACGAAACCCAGCCGACCTGTCAATTCAGACCAAACGCCGACTGTCACAAAGAGGAGAGCAACTCCCAGCACGCATGAGGGCGTCCGCCAGAGCCGAGCCGGGTCCGGCCAGGTCCCGTGTGTCCGCGGCGCCGCACAGGCCCGGGGACCCGGGACGCAGTAATCAACGCGCGAAGCCGGCTGGCAGCACACGAAGGCAGGCGTGCGAGCAGGAGGTGGGGGCAGCACAGGGCACAGAGTGGACAAGGGCTGGACGACAGGAGGCGGGGGCAGCACAGGGCACAGAGTGGACAAGGGCTGGACGACAGGAGGCGGCCGGGCAGGAGGGAGCCGCCCACAGAAAGGCTAGTGAGGCAGCAGCAGAGGCGACTCGTGCGCTCGGCAGCAGAGGTACTAGGAAGAGTGTGCTTCGATGTGACAGTACATTCTAGAAAACCTACAACAAGCCTACAGGGTTTTTTCTCCACCAACCATGGGTTCACTATAAATACAATCAGCACAGAAAAATTTAAAACTATTCATAAACTAAAACCAGAACGCCAAGTGGAAGGACAACAGACAGACTCCTGACCCTTTGGCTCAGCCAGCCCCCAAATAAAAACCAACAAGGAGCAATCAAGACAACGAGAAGCGAAGACTCCAGGGGAGAAGGGGGGGTGTGTATCACAAAGTGGCCTCGGAGGCCTTGGTGGGTCAGGGAGGACCAGGTCGCTCACCACGACTCGGCCAAACCTGCGCTGCCCAGGCCACTGGGGCCCCGGCCGGCTGGGAGGTCATGCCTGGCCGAGGGCACTGCCCGTGCACCTGTCCTGTGGGGCCAGGCGGGGGCTGCCCAGGCCTGCTGGGCTGGGGGTGGCGCAGGCTCTGCACTTCCGTTCAAGTGCCCACGGAGAGGATGGGGTCACTGGCTGGCCCAGGACGGCCGCAGCCCCAGTGGTCCCCAGGAGGCCACCCCAGACTCAGTCTGTGCCTCCAGCATGTGTGTGGACGCTCACCCTCGGCCGCCTCCCGCCCCCCTGCCCACCGGGGCCAGCTCAGCCTGCGCGAGGCTGTTGACGGGCGCTGGGAGCCCAGAGCTGCCCGCCCGAGGCCAGAAGTGGGGCCGGCCGGCGGGGCCTGGTCAGAACGCCGGGGAGGACCACTTCTTCCCCTCTGCGGCTGCTGCCATCCTGTGGGGCTCTAGCTCATCCCTGCCCGGGCCCACTGGCTGCCCTCGGCTGCAGGCCCCACGGCGAGGGACCCCGAGCTGCTGGTGGAGCTGCCGCCTCGGGTCTGCCTGAGCCACCGCGAGCCCGCTGCTCCCCGCAGAGCCCACTGCCCCTCCGCCAGGGCCTC
>LNAC01000999.1:147010-171049 GCA_002007465.1 Ailurus styani | reverse complement strand
CGTGTGCGGGCGGCAGCCACCCGAAGCAGCTGAGCGCCGGCAAGTGCCAGGAGCCCGAGCGGCGAGGCCGGCCCCGGGGCCGCCCCGCCCGCGCGCTCCTGGCGCCCCGGGAAGCAGGGCTGATCACGACAGGCTCACCCGGAGCCTCCCGCACAAAGCAGCGCGTGCGGTTAGCCTGAGAAACTGTGCGACTCAACGGCTAGCTCCGCCAGAAGCACATGCAGTGTTTCCGGAAGGCATCCCGGATCACGAATTCCCCAGGGTTCAGCCAAATACTCAGAATAAAAAATTAGCTTCTAAATAAAGTATCAGCAAGCACAAAGGAAGCCGGGCTCCAGGAGTGCGAGCCGGCAGAAGCGCCAGATTCGGAAGCACCACGACTCACCAGCACCACCACAGAGCACACAGGCAAGCGTACGTGACTGTGTGTCTAAACAGAACTGTGATTACAGAGTTCCTACGTACAATTACATGTACAGCTCTTTTAAAAATAAAATACAGAAAACAAAGAGAAATGAGCAAAAAAGATAAAACACTATAAGAATGAGTAGCCATGTTTGGAAAAGACCTTTTAAACGACCGAACTGTAAGTATATATAAATCAGCCGCAAGGAGACGGCCACCAGTATGGCTAGAAGCATCCAGACAGACAACAGCGAGTGGTGATGAGGATGTGGCAGGCGGTGCCCTCGTGCGTGGCGGCGGGGCCGCTCCGAAAACCACTCACTCTGGCAGCTTCCCAATCGTGCACCAAGTCACCGTACGACCCAGCAGCCCCACTTCCGTGTGGATCCCGAGGGGAAATGGAAATGTGCGCTCACTCAAAACCTGTACACGAAAGGCACCAGACAAAACGCGGAACCAACCCAACTGCAACCCACGAGTGCACTGAACACCGGGACGCATCCCTCCAGCAGCAAGACCGTGCTCACCACCCCCGAACTTCGACGTCTCTGGGCTAACAGAAGGAAGCCAGACGCACGAGGCCGCACCCTGGGTGACTCCATCCACAGGCGGGGCTCACAGACAGGTGGGTCCCCAGGGACAGAGCGGGTGGGAGGGGAGGCCAGGGCCTGGGGGAGCACGACAGGATGACTGGCTGGGAGCACCCTTCGGAGCGACAGCTGCGACCTGACGAGGGGACTTCAAAAGGGTTATTTCATGGTGTGGGAATGACATCTCAACAAAAATAAATTATATAATTTTAGAGTTAAAATCAAAATCAGAGAAACAGGTGATTAAGACCAGCTGAAGATGGGGCGTCTGGGTGGCTCAGTCGTTAAGCCTCTGTCTTCACTCAGGTCACGATCCCAGGGTCCTGGGATCCAGTCCCGCATCGGGCTCGCTGCTCAGTGGGGAGTCTGCTTCTCCCTCTGCCTCTGCCGCTCCCCCTGCTTGCACCCTCTTGCTCTCTCTCTCTCTCTGTCAAATAAATAAAATCTTAAAAAAAAAAAAACCAAAAACCAGCTAAAGAAACAGATAGTAAAATGAAGATGGATCCAAACAAAGGAATTCGCAAGAATGCAGCACGGATGTGGAAGCAGCTGGAGACCCAGCACCGGGCTGGCTACTCGGGGAACCAGGCGGAGGGAGCCTGGAGCGTGTCTGCCGGGCTCCCGACAGCGAGCCCAGAGCTCGGGGCAGGTGTGAATATATACAGAAGCAGGAAGCACAGCAGACAAAGTGAGGGGGTGATCTGGGTTTGGATCCAAACAGACACATGAAAGAAGCTGCAGGACAGAGAGGGTGGGGGAGAAACCTCACAAGCAGACCCCTGTCACGATCCAAATAAAAAAATAAATCGAAAAAATTATGAAGAGAGTTGGAGAGATGTGAACACGAAGTGCATGTGTGAATCCACGAAGAAAGTATTTATTGGGAGGGGAAAATGGTATTATGATTAGTTTTATGTTCAAGTATCTACAGAGGAAATGATACGCTGTTTGGGTTTTGCTTCAGAATAATCCAGTTTGGGGCGGTGGGGGGAGGGGGATCGGGAGGAGGTACAGACGAGGCGACACTGTGCACGTGTGGATGGCTGCGGGACAGGCACACGGCGGCCGCCACCGGTTCCTTCTACTTGTGGGTGTGCCTGAATGTTCCCTAATGGAAAAGATGTTAAAATTATAGTCAATGACCCTCATAAGAACAAAAGAAAATTCCTTTTAAAACATCAGCAAATCAGATTCCGTAATAAAAACTATAATACACCAGAACCAAACAGGGCTAATCCAAGACTACAATGTTAACATTTGAAAATAAGTCAATATGATTCACCACAGTAAGAGAATAAAAACCATACGATCGTGTCAACAGTGCAGGAAGAACATCTGAATCTGATATAATTCAACGCCCATTCATGATGAAAATTCTCAGCAAATGGGAAACAAAGGAAAACTTGGTTAACCTGACACATGAGAACAGCCGACAGTCAGTGTCAGTCATGCTTCGTGACACAGACTGAACACCGTTCTCCGAAGATGGGAACAGGACGAGGGTGTGTGTCTGGCCACTTCTGGTCAGTGCGTCATGGAGCAGGAACCAGAGCAGGGGTCCCACACAAGACACCAGACACACATAAGCTGAAAACAGATGTGAGGCAGTCTTCACTCACGCTGGACATGTGTGGGGTAAAATCATAAGGAATCTACAAAAACTACCGAAAATAATAACTGAATTTAGAAAATCACAAGTTTCAAGGTTAATACAAAAAGGCAACTGGGGGCACCTGAGTGGCTCAGTTGGTGAAGCGTCTGCCTTTGGCTCAGGTCACGATCCCGGGGTCCTGGGATCGAGTCCCGCATCGGGCTCCCTGCTCAGGGAGCCTGCTTCCCCCTCTCCCTCTGCTCCCCCCGCCCCTCCCAGCTCATTCTCTCTCTCACTCTCTAAAATGAATAAATAAATCTTTTAAAAAATAAAAAAGCAATGGTTTTTGTATATATATAATTGAAAAATGAAATTTTAAAAAATTCCACATTTAACATCTGAAGATAAAAAATACGTAGTTATCTTTAAAAAATATGTCCAAGACCCATCACTGAAAATGAAAACACTGCAAAAGGCACGGAGTTCATGATTTGGAAAATCCAGCATTGGTAAGCTGTCAGTACTTCCTGATCTGAGTTGATCTATAAATTCAATGTAATGCTCATCAAAATCCCAAAATGCTCTTTTTGCCATAGCTGATAAGCAGAGCTGAAAATTTACATGGAAATACAACGAACCAGGAGTAAATAAAATTACAGTTTACCCTTGAATGACACAAGGTTAGGGCGCTGACCCCCATGTACTCGAAAATCTACGTGTAACTTTTGCCTCCAAAACGGACTCCTATTGACGGGAAAACGCAGTTGATCTTGAACAACACGTGACGAACTACACGCGTCTACTTACACACAGACTTTCCCCGCTCACTACAGGACAGCACTGTAAATGTTTTCTCTCTTCCTTAGGGTTTTCTTAATAACATTTTCTTTTCTCTAGCTCACTTCATTGTAAAAATACCGTATGTGATAAAGGTAACACACAGACAAACTGACACATACTTTACAGTTCCATGTATTTTAAAAAGGAACACAGTCAGGGGACTTAGAGTGACTTCTGCTTCCGTCCATGATGCAGTGATGGGGGTGGGCCACCCTCTCACATCAGACAACTAGTAACTCACATAAAACATACGGAACAATGTTTTCCAGGCCCCGGACAGAGAAGAACAGGAAGCACGGGACAGTGATCCAGGACACAGAAAACCGGCAGGGTGAGCCCTACCGCCGTCAGGCTTGTCAGCTGAGCGCAGGCTACTGGCCAGAGTACTGGAGAGGAGGACGCTCACGGAGCCCAGATCCGCACGGGGCTCCCTTCCTGCCTCGGCTGATGCACCTGCTAAGTTTACAGAAACCGCCCTCACAGAACCAGTGGGAAAAGCTGATGGAAGAATCATCGGGGCTTGGCAGGCTGGGAATGGCTCGGGTTCCCAAGAGGGCAGAGCAGGGAGAACCCTCGGGGGGGTTCTCAGCAGACTCAGCAGGAGGCAGAGATCAAAGGCAGCTTAGGAGCCCCCTAACAAAGCCTCAGCACAAGCCCCCAAGACGGGGAAACTACTTAATTTAATCACGTCCAGAACCAGGTCTCAGCGCTACTTACAGGGATGTAACGACACCCTGCACCCAATAAAGTAAGATTCAAGATAAATGACATCAAACATAAGTTACCGGACACACAAAAAAGCAGGAAAACATGACTCCGAACCAGGAGGAGACCACTAATGGACACAGACCCAGCTACCACACAGACGGTAACATCAGGAGTTGAGAACATTAAAACAGGCATTATGAACACAATGGTATAATCTGAGGAGATAAACGAAATGACACACAGGATGAGCAGCACTAACGATAAAAAAAGACCGAGGGGCACGTGGGCGGCTCAGTCGGTTAGGGGTCTGCCTTAGGCTCCGGCCATGATCCTGGCGACCTGGGATGGAGCCTGGCATCGATCGGGCCTCCTGCTCAGCAAGGAGTCTGCTTTTCTCTCTCTCTGTCCCTCCCCCGCCTGTGCACTCTCTGTCACAGGAATAAATAAAATCTGAAAAAAGAAAAAAGAAAAAAAAGACCTGGATGAAATTTCTAGAGATGAAAATACAGTATTTGAAATGAAAAATATACTGGATGGGACTGATAGCAGTTTAAACACAACAAAAGAAAAGATCAATTAATTATGAAGACATGGCAACAGAATTAAAACGAGAGGAAACAGCAAGAAAAAAACTGAAAAATTAAAAACCTGTGTATCAAATGACACTACTGGATGAAAAGACAAGATGCAGAATGAGAGAAAATATTTTCAAATCCTGTATCTGATGAGGGGTTAATATCCAGGATAAACAAGAACTGAACAACTGCCCGACTCACCAACGGTCAAAGGCCTGGGGTGGAGCCACACCAATACACAAGCGCGAACCAAAAGTACAAAGAGAGATCACTTCATACCCGCCAGGACGGCTAAGAAGTAACAGTACGAAAGGGAAAAGTATTAGGATGTGCAAACATGGAAAGTGTGTCCTAACAGGCCCAGGGGTGTACCCGTGGGTCTGCTGCTGCGGCTCGCGGGGAGCCGTCCCCCGGGTCTGGCCGGGCGGGGCGCTGCTTACTACGGGCTTCTGAGAGCTCTCCACGCATCTGCAGACAAGCCCTTCATTGCGTTTGTGATTCGCAGGTATTTCCCTCCAGTCTCAGGCTTGTCTTTCCCTTAGCAGTGTATTTTGAAAAGCAAAGTCCAATTTACCAATTTGGTTTTTTATGGATTGTGCTTTTGGGGTTGTGCTAAGAAATCTTTGCCTGACCCAAGTCACGGAGATTTTCTCCTGTGTTTTCTCTTCTAGAAGTTTTACCGCTTTAGGTTTTATATTTAGATCTTTGAGATATTTAAACTGTTTCGTATTTGAATAGCTAACTGTTCGAACACCATTTTCGGAAAAGACTATCCTTTTCAACGAAGGATAAATGCCTTTGTAATTCTGGTGGAAATCAGTTGTATGCAGACACACACACTTGGCTTGTGTCCACACCGAGGTTTGTGCACAGCGTTGACAGCAGCTGTTTACCTACCTAAACAGCATATAAATGTGTGGGTGTAGATATTTATCTACAAACAGCGTACTTTAAACATGTGCTATTTCCTGAATGTCAATTAATCCCAGCGTGGCTAATATGAAAAACACGCGTGTTGCTGGGTCCTGGCACGGGGCTCCTGAAACCCTGCTAAGCTGCTGGGAGCCTGGCTTGTCTTCTGTTCTGATGAGGCGACTCTGGGTGGGCTCCTGGGTGGGGACTGGTCACCAGAGACCGAGCTGTGATCCCAAGCCGGGATTTGCACCCTGCTCCCCGTTCTCCAGAGAGGGAGAGCGGGGCTGGGGAGTCAGTGGACACCTGGTCACGCCCACGTGAGAAAGCCTCCATAAAACCCCAACCTGTAGGCTGGGGAGCACGTCCACGTGCCGGGAGGTGACGCACCCCAGCTCCACGGGGACAGAGGTTGTGGGTAACCCGGGGACCAGCCCCACTTGGGGGTTCACTCTGTGAGACGGAGCCCTTCCCTGTGGGATGGGACGCCCGGGCAGATGGAGTGAGAAGTGCGCTCGGTTGGAGGACACCCCGCAGGGGCTGGAGAACTGGTCACGGTGGGGAAAAGCACCCACACATTTGATGGCCCGAAGTGAAGGATTCTGTGACTAGAGAAATGGGAAAGGAGAGATGGGATAGTTTTCCCAGACATACAACTAAACCTGCTTTTTTAAAAGGCAGGGATTGTCAGATTGGATAAAAAAGTGAGACTAACTCTATCACCTATAAGAAACAGACTGAAAACATAAAGACACAAACAGGTGGATGTGTGGATCCACAAAGGATGGAAAAGGTGCACCATGCTGACAACTAATCAAAAGAAAGCTGCAGTGGCCGCGGTCACGTTGGATGGAGACTGAGAACGACATGCCAGGGACAACAGGGACACTGTGTAAAGTGACAACGGGCCACGTCACCAGACACGCACATGCCGACAGACCTAAAGCGAGATGAGATGGGGTCACGGTCACGGGGAGCGCAACACATCTAACTGAGCAGGCAGACAGAACAGCAGCAGAGCTAACAGAAACTTGAGAACACAGTTATCATGCAACCTAACTGACATTCGTTGAACTGTTCCAGCCAACAGAAATAGAATACGTATTATTTACAGATGCACACAAAACATTCATCAAGATCCACTGTTCTCAGGACAATAAAGCAAACTTCAATGAATGTGAAAGAACCGAAATCAATCAATCAAAGGTCTCTGACAAGGGAGCCGAACACGCAATCAACAACAGAATTTCTGGAAAAACCCAAAATGTATTCAAATAAATAACCCTTCTATATTAAGCCAAGGGTCAAAGGACAAAAATCGTAAGGAACAGTAAAGCAAATTTAACCCCAAAGTACACAGAGAGAAGACAACAATAGAGAAAAGATGTGAAGTCATTGAAATTAAACACTGATTCTTGGAAAGATCAACAGGATCAAAGACAGAAACCGCCAACACCAGGACCGAAAGAGCGGGTACCACCGTAGATCTCACAGGAAATAAGGATAATAAGGAAGTACAGAAATAACTTTATGACAGTAAATTCAGCAACTTAGATGAAACAGACGATTCCTGGAAAGACACACGTTATAGAAACTCAGAGGGGTAAGTCAAATATCTATTTAAAAAACTGAACTTGTAATTAAAAAAACCTTCCCAAAAAAGAAACTTCTAGGCCCGCTTGTCTGCACTGGTGAATTCTACCAAATGTTAAAGAAGAAGAACCAGAGAAACACAAACTCTTCCATGAAATACAAGAAACACTTCCCAGCTCTTTATGAGGCAGTATTACCCTGATACCAAAACCGGAAAGACACGACGAGATTTCTAACCCTATGATCACAGAAAAATTTCAACACACTTGGCAAGTTCTTAAAAAATGAGCAAATTCACCACCAGTATCTCTCTGTAGAAGCCTTAAGACCAGGGCACCTGAGTGGCTCAGTCAGTTGAGCCTCGGAGTCCTGATGTGGACTCAGGCAAGATATGGTGGAGTCTGAGTCCGCCTCCGCACTCAGCAGGGAGTCCGCCTGAGATCCTCTGTCCCTCACCTTCTGCCCCTCGCTCCCTACCCCCACTGTCTCCCTCTCTCTCAAATAAATAAATAAATAAACCTTTTTAAAAAATTACAGATAACATACCACCAGCAAGTGGGATGATTCCCAAGAGTAAATCATTAACAGAATAACGGAGGAAATCCAAGTCACACTTCCATCCCCACTCGTGACAAAAGTGCTCGGGGAAGCAGAGCAGACAGCTCCCCAGCCTTCCAAGGACGCCTGGGAAGAGCTGTGGCCGGCAGCTCAGGGCACAGGGAGAGACAGAGCGAGTGCCCTGCGGACCGGCGCCCCAGCCACACTCCTGCCAGTGCCGTGCTGGAGCCCAGGCAACAGGCAGATGGATGGACAGGGGACACTGCTGTCCTTCACCAAAGGCACAGTCATCTGCATGAGGAAGCAACAGGCAGATGGATGGACAGGGGACACTGCTGTCCTTCACCAAAGGCACAGTCATCTGCGTGAGGAAGGTCTTTTTTTTTTTTTTTTAAAGATTTTATTTATTTATTTGACACAGAGAGAGAGATCACAAGCAGGCAGAGAGGCAGGCAGAGAGAGAGAGGGGAGGAAGCAGGCTCCCTGCTGAGCAGAGAGCCCGATGCGGGCCTCGATCCCAGGATGCTGAGATCATGACCTGAGCCAAAAGCAGAGGCTTTAACCCACTGAGCCACCCAGGCGCCCTGGTCTTAAGGCTTCTACAGAGAGATACTGGTGGTGCAGCGCAGCTGCCCCCGCCCCCCCATGCTGGCCACGGCCTCCTGCCCAGCGCTCACGTTCCCGTCCCTGGGCCGTGGTGTCCTCCGTCCTCCGCAGGTGGCGAGGTCGGCCCTGTCCCTCCGAGGCTGGAGGAACCCACTCTTCTCCCTACCAGGACAACACCTGGTTCTAGGTGACCCTGGCCCTCTCCCAAGACTCACCTGGGGCAACAGGGAGGGATGGTGGAGATGGTAAGAGCTGCTACTTGCTACGGGCCGTCTTTTAAGCGTCAGACCAGCGTTATCTCATTGAAGGCACGGGACAGGGGCTCCTGGCTGTCTTAGCTGATTAAGCATTGGTTTCCATCATAATCTCAAGCCCCAGGTCAGGCTCTGCGCTCAGCGTGGAGCTGCTAAAGTTCCTCCCGCTCCCTCTGCCCCCACCCCCACGCTTGCTCTCTCTCTCTCTCAAATACACACATAAATCTTTTAAATAAATAAATAAACCACATAACAATCATTTGAGGATTGTTTACTATTTCTTTTCTCCACAGAGTGGCGGAGAAACCCATCCCGGGCCCACAGGCATGGGCGGGGCGCTAACGAGAGTGTGGGAAAGAGGCGGCCTGGCGGGCACAGCGACGCCCAGTGTGAAACGCCTGCAGACCACGGGCTCGAGAACCCTACCAAACCCAAGACTTTTGTTTAAGAAGTGCTGAAATCAAGGGATAAAACATAAAAATTACAAGGGACAGAGGAACGTGTTTAAACAACACCAGAGTGATGAAATCAGCAAAATCCGGATTATGGGAAATTGTTCAGGACAAACAACCCAGTTTCCTTAACAAACAATTTATACTTGAATCCTGACCTTAACTAGCAAACTATAAATGAACATTTTTTAGACAATGTGGGAAACCTGGGTACAGAATATTTGATATGAGAGATTACCGTTAGTTTTAAAGCTGTGACAAAGGTATCGTAGATAGAATTTTTAAAAGAATCTCATCTTTCCAAGACACTTACTGAAATATGTCCACGTGAAAGGTGATTTTGGGCATCTGCTTCAAAATAAGTGAGTGGGGGATACTGACACACAAATGGCCATGAGTCGGCAACCGTGAAGTTGCGTGAGGAGTGCATTTCTTAATCTCCATTAGAACACTTCCATACGAATTAAGAAAAAAAATTAGACAGACAGCTGACTTTTCAAGAGAAGCGATGAGAACAAGGAGACAAAGGAATAACACCTTCAAAGTTCTGGGGGGAGAAAAAACCAAACCAGAATTCAGTACTCAGTGAAAATATTCCTGTAGAAATTGATGTAAAATAAAAACACTGTCAGACAAATCAAACACAGAATGTGTCATCGAGTGGCCTGTACTGAAGAGAAAGCACAAGGGGGTCCCTCAGGCAGAAGTCAGACAAGCCCCCAGGAAGTTCGGTAATGCCGGGAGGACAGCAAGCACGAGGACCGGTAATGGCTGGGGAGCGGAGCGAGACGCTGGGCCCTCCCATCGCACTGGGGCCCGGGCTTCCAGGCCCATTGGTTCGGTTCAGTGGAAGTAACTAAAACCCTCCTGAGACGCACACACCCACCTGCACGTGCGTGGTGAAGGAAAACCACAGTTCACACTGATCCTTCCAACTGCAACCCAAGATCCCGGGATAATCTAGCCTCCCTTTTCCCGTATCTGTAACTTCTCTCTCCAACAGTGAGAATTCTGGCTCTCATTATCCTTAAAAGGTAAACTCATTTGCTCAGTCCTACAATATCCAGAAAGCAGTTTCAGAATACTGACCTATACGAGAAGGAAAAACAAGCTTTCAGAGTAGAGGCAGAAGTTTATAAAAGCTAGTCTTTGGGCTTTCAGGTTAGCACCGTGTCCAAGAGTTTCTTGGGTCACTCTTCTCTCTTAAATGTAGCTATTTTATTCACGAACCTGATACAATTAGGTTCACTTGCTTCTGATGATGACACACACAGAACCAGAGCAGGAAACCATAATCTCGAGGAGGGCATCGACCCCAAGCCAAAACCAACAAGGAATTTCCTTAACTCCAAAACATAACCACAGAGAACAAATCAAAAATATACACAAGGCCCGTGTGGTATTAGATCTGTACGGGAGGGCATGTCGGTGGCTCAATCGGTTGGGCGTCCGCCTTCAGCTCGGGTCGTGATCCCTGGGAGGGTCCTGGGATCAAGGCCCACGTTGGGCTCCCTGCTTGGCGGGGAGCCTGCTTCTCCCTCTACCCTTCCCCCCTGCTCATGATCTCACTCCCTCTCTCTCTCAAATAAATAAAATCTTAAACGAACAAAGAAACAAAAAAAACCCCAAGCAAACAAACACCTCTGTAAGGGAAAAAGCAGCCCTGGGCATGTGATATACACCAAAACCCTGAAGCAGCCGAGAGCTGTTCGCTGGAGTCCCAAGGACCGCGCCGCTCAAGCTGGGCGTTTCCTGCGTGCGGGGAAGCACATGTGTGTCAGGGGTCCGAGGGAAGGTCCGAAGAGGCTGGAGCAGAACAGCCAGCCAAGAACTTCCTTCCAGGGCAAAGAGCTGCATGAAAGAGACTGTGGGAACGGACTGAACGGAGCAGCTCAGGGATCAAAGAAGTGAAGAGAGGACAGGGCTAAGAAGGGGTCTCAGAACGCCAGCGCCTGCTCCAGAACGTCAGGACCAGCCTCCGGCATCCGCGGCTCCGGACGGGCCGACATGCGGCCCAGGAGTCAGTGTCAGGCTGGTCAGAGCTCAGGGGCTCGAGGAAAGGCTCTCAGCGCTCTGAGGAGCGCGTATTCAGAAAACGACGGGGCCTCTGGAAGAAGAGCAACTCGTGACGTTTGAACTGCCATCTCCTTCCTCACGGGGGCCGTGAAACCAGCAGCCCCACAGAAAGTCCCGCACGGCAGCCCTGCCTCTATCTGACCTTTGTCACAGGTCCCTGGAAAAGCCCCATTCACGGGGCATGGGTGGGATGTGACCTGACTCAGAGCTTGCTTTGTGAGAAGAACACTCCCCAGGGAGTTTGCTAGAAAACCGCAGCTGTCTGTTTTCCACAATCGGGGCCGGCAAAGAGCCGGGCCAGAGGCTTAAAAGGGAGATCTGGGGAACAAGATGTCTAGGGGAGCCTTGAAAAGCTCTGACAAATTCCTGGGGGGCAGAGGGACATGCATGTGTGGAACGGTGTGCACGCCCAGGAAAGACCCAGGACAGAGACCCCAGCCGCTCCCCTCTGGCCGCCCCGAAGTGCTGTGCAAACAGAGGGCGAGGGCGAGGGCGAGGGCTCAGGGACAGAGGGTCAAGGCGAGGGCTCAGGACAGAGGTCCCTGCACACACACGGCCCCCGGCAGAGACAGCAGACACACCTGGTCCAGGCATGTAAGGAAATCTCTGACCAATCCCTCACGGACCACTAAGCGACCCAAGCAGAGACTGCAGTGGCCAAACATGACAAGGAACACAGACTTTCTAGAACTCGTTCAGGAAAGCCATGAAAGAAATGGACTAAAACAAGACTCCAGCAATAACAACAAACACGAGAGGGAAGAGGAGCTCATGTCCAGTTTCAACAAAACCAGTGTATTACAAGACATGCAAAAAACCAGGAAAGTGTGGCTCATACACAGGGGGGATAAACAACAGTCCAAGAAACTGTCCCGGAGAGGGCCCAGGTGCTGGACGTACGACACCAAGACTCTAAATCAGGCATTGGAAATGGGTTCACTGAGTTAGAGGAAACGGTGTATAAAGACAACATTTAAAACAACGAATAACATGTCCCACCAAATAAATATCCACATAGACAGAAAAATTACACAAGAGATGGGCGCCTGGGTGGCTCAGTGGGTTAAAGCCTCTGCCTTCGGCTCAGGTCATGATCTCAGGGTCCTGGGATCGAGGCCCGCATCGGGCTCTCTGCTCGGCAAGGAGCCTGCTTCCTCCTCTCTCTCTGCCTGCCTCTCAGCCTACTTGTGATCTCTCTCTCTCTTTCAAATAAATAAATAAAAATAAAAAAAAAGAGAGAGAAAAAAGTATTTTCATCCAAATGAAAGTAACATAACACACCAAAATTTATAAGATGCTGACGTGCTCAGAGAAAAATTTATAGCTTCCAATACCTGTATTAGAAGAGGAGAACCTCGAATCAGTAACGCAAGCCCTTGTTCAAAACACTCCATCCCAAAACCACAGATCACACATTCTCTTCACATGCAGGTAGAAGGCCACAAACAAGTCTTGATAAATTCCAAAAAAACTAAAATCATACAGAAGTGCCGACTCACTAGGTTGTATACCTGAAACTAATGTTACACTGTATGTTAACTAATTGGAATTTAAACAAAAACTTTAAAAAACCTGAAATCATACAATACATGCAAAAAAAAATGATAGTGCAAGCATTCGCCTTTAAAAAAAATGGGGGGAAAAACCCCAAGAAAACAGGCAATGATAAAGATCAGAGAGGATATGAATGAAATGAAAAACAGAAAAGTGACACAGAACATCAACAAAACCAAAAGTCGATTCCTTTAGAAGATCGAGAGAACTGACAAACTCTTAGCTAGATTAGCCAAGAATACTAGACAGTTAGTGAAGGTGTGGGAACATTACCACGGATTCCTCACAGATTAAGTGGAATATAAGAAAATACTGTGAACGACTTTGTGCCAACAAGCTCAACAACTCAGGTACAATGGAAAAGTTCCTATAAAGTAGTAGATTACCAAGAGTGACTCGAGAAGAATTAGAAACCAGAATGGAGGGGCACCTGGGTGGCTCAGTCGTTAAGCGTCTGCCTTTGGCTCAGGTCATGATTCCCAGGGCCCTGGGACCGAGTCCCGTGTCGGGCTCCCTGCTCGGCAGGAACCTTGCTTCTCCTTCTCCCGCTCCCCCTGCCTGTGTTCCCTCTCTTGTGGTCTCTCTCTCACTGTCAAATAAATAAATAAAATCTTTAAAAAAAAATCAAACCATATGAAAACTGTAACTTATTTCAAAAGAAGCTAAAGATATTTAAAAATAATATAAAAGGACAACCTAAAGCAGGCTAGAAGAATATGGAAACGAGGTTGTGGGTCCTAAGAAAATATCAGAAATAAAAGTAAAATACCATTTCAAGAATAAAGACTAAGCTAGAAGCACCATAAGAACAAATTAACTCCACAACTGATTTTACTTAAGAGAAACAGAAGAGGAAGGAATACTATTTTAATGAAAAAGAAGTGAAGGAAGTGAAGGAAGAAGAGGCCAGAAAAGTGAACTGAAAGATGGTAAAGAAGATCCAACACACATATAATCAGAACCCCCTCCCCACCCTGCAAAAGCGGAGGGGACAAAGCCCGGGAACAGAACACTAAAACCTTAAAAACCTTTCCTGAAATAAAAGTCATGGAGCTCCATATTGATAGAGCATGCGTCTGAATCAGAAGTCCATGCCGAACAACACTAAGAAAGAATGCCGTTCAGGCAAAAAACAAAGTCACTTATACGGGAAAAGAGTAAAATTACCATGGATTTGACAGCAATGCTGGCAGGCAAGAGAATAAGATTTAAGGTATTCAAAAGAAAAAAAAATGTGAGCTGGGGATTTTACATACAATCAAACTGACTTTCAAGTACAAAGGACACACGTGCAAATATTCAGGTACTATTTTCCAGGAGTCCTTCCTGAGAACCCGAGGACAGAAGAGATCTCAACCAAAAGTCTAGAGACACTGACAGAGGGACAGGTGTGAGCACTCGGCATGTATTTACTTGCAAAGCCAAGACTGACGAGGGTTTCTGGGAGACAGAGCTAGGCTCTGCAAGGACTACGGAGGACGGGAGGCGGAGGGCAGGTCTCGCGCGAACAGTAACGATACAGGGCAGTGCTACGGCTGTTCAGTCTGAGATGATGACGCGTGCGGCGACGCGTATGGCAAGCAAGCACCTGGCGATGGTTCGATACTCTCCTCTCCTCCGTCCTGGAGACCTGGGGTTCCTGGTGGAGAAGGGAGTTGGGGACGTAAGAGAAAAGCGGTCGAATAAACAGCTCTGTCCCCTGCACAGACCGAGAAACAACCACCAACCCAACAGCAACGAGGGTCCTCTAACACGCAGGTCTGAAACATCACTTCCCACCAACACAGACCAGGGTGTCTCCACAGAAGGGCTGGTCCCAGGTCTGCAACAGGAAGAACACACGACAAGCCTGGAGCCTCAGTGCACACCAGAGAGCAAGGAACCCGTGAGAACAAGCTAGAACGGTGTCAAAAGTGTCTGGGAGCTTGTAAAGGCTCCTGATAGCCAAACACGAGACAATTCCGACATAAATAAGGACCATGAACAAGACATTAAAATTCATCTGGCATGTTTAAATCTGAGTTCACAATACCAAAATAAAATCCTCAATGGGTCACCTTTGTATAGAAAATTGGTGATAGAAAATGGATTCATTATTTTGAAAACCGATGAAGAATCAAGCATTCATTTTGGGTGTCCTATATGAAGTACAGAACTAGATAATCAAATAAAAATTACAGGTTCCTCTGACTAGAAGTTCAGCTCATAAACAAAGCAGCACTAACTCAACCAAAATATCACCCTTTTGTAACCTGTTACGAATTAACGCATGGACATCTGTGCATCGTTGGCTTGGCCAACATTAAAACAGAGAGACACCAGGGGCGCCTGGGTGTCTCTGCCGGTGAAGTGTCCTATTTTCAATCTCAGCTCAGGTCTTGATCTCAGGGTCGTGAGTTCAAGCGCTATATTGGTCTCCGCGCTGGGCATGGAGCCTACTTTTAAAACAGAGAGGGAGACACACACACATCACACGTTAGCTGCATCCTCATGGAGCAACACAACACCCCTGTGAGGGAGTCTAGCCAGAGATCCCAAACCGGAATCTGATCAAACCTCTATATCCAAGGACCGACCTACAGGAAACCAAGGACAGATCAAACTACACTGGAGGACAGCTGTCAGCAAATCTAGACTGGGAGAAACACAAGTCCAACCACAAAAACTTCCGCGGGAGCTGGGGGGCGAGCTGCAGCGACTTCTAAATAAACAGGTGAAACTTAACTACTCTTTGGAGGCACACAATTCAGCCACCAGAATATGAAGAAGAGGATGGGGTGCTCTAGCGGGGAGGTCAGCAGCTCCTTCTGTCAGGAGGACGGAAGGAGGGACACAGGACAGACACAGGATACGAAGGACGATTCTGGGGCCGGCCAAAGTTTCTTTGTGACCCAAGCGATGGCCACAAAAATGTCCAACTTATAATAACCCCTCACACTGTACAGTTACTTCATACAGTTTCTGTGTCTGTGCTAGACTTTAAAATCAGAAAGGTTAAACACAAACCAACAACACAGGGGCACCCAGGGGGCTCAGTCAGTTAAGTGTCTGCCTTCGGCTCAGGACACGGTCCCCGGGTCCTGGGATCGAGTCTCGTGTCAGGCTCCCTGCTCAGCTCTGCCCCTCTCCCTGCTCATGCTCTCTGTCAAATAAATAAATAACATCTTAAAAAAGAAGAGTAAACAAAAGCCACCTTATGAAACTACATTGAGGGCATCGTGGCGCTGGTCGCAGGGGCCACGAGACCCAACACAGACTGGAGAGGCACCATGTCTGCACACACCCGATTTCCTGTGCGGGAGATGCCGCAGGGCAGCAGGGAAGGGGGGAGCTTTTAAATAAATGGTGCCAGCACAGTTAGATGGCTCTGTGGGAAAAACGACACTTGACCCCGAGTCCACCCCATCCCCCAAATCATACCACATGGCTGGTCACACTAAAGGCAAAACAATGACGAATATAACAGGGGAAAATATCCTTTTAACCTCGACTTAGAGCAAAACAGGACTATCGAGGGAAGATGGGCAATCAGGCCACACTAAAATTAAGAGACTTAAAATCAAGGAAATACAAATTAAAGCCACAACAACGCACACCTTGTACAGCGGCCACACGCACACGCACGCTCTGGCCTGACAGAGCCAGGGGCTGGAGGCGGGCTGCGACAGACAAGCACGGCCCCCACCCTGCACGGGCTGCTGGCACCTGTAAAGCTGGCACCGTCCCACGACCACTCACAGGGTCACGCAGCAAAGGACCAGTTCAGAGATGTTCACGGCAGTGCTCGTGCCGGTCCAGAGCTGGCTGCCGACGGCAGACACACGCCACGACAGATCCACGGCGCAGCCACTGCCGCACACCCGGCAGCCACACGGGTGAGTAGGAGCTAGACACCAAAAGGCACAGGCTGCGGGACCCCCGGATACGAAGGACAGCGGTATGAGCCGCGAAAATTATTAGCTTTAGGGTTGGGGGGGTGGGGGGCACAGGGACAATCTTCCTTCCCCTGACCGGTGACGGTTCACTGAGATGGGCACTTCTCTGCACGTGCGTAACGCTTCCCAGGAAGAGGAAAGGGGCACCCGGGTGGCTCCACGGGTCAGGTGCCCACTCTGGATTCCGGCTCACGTCATGACCTCAGGGTCACGGGACTGAGCCCCGTGTCGGGCTCCATGCTGGGTGTGGAGTCTACTCGTCCTTGTCCCTCTGCCCCTCGCCCTGCTCACATGCGTACTCTCTAAAATAAGTACATAAATAAAATCTTTAAAAAATAAATAAGTGAAAATAAAAGAGTTAACAGATGGCGATCACCTACGCATCCCTCAGCAGCCGCCACGGGAGCGCTCCACCAGGCGTGCCACCCGAGCAGGAGGGAGAGCCCCACGGCGGCCGGGAGGCGCTGGGTGTAAGCGGCCCGCCCACACACTCGTTGGGAAGGGCATATAAAATTTCACTGCAATAATCATGAAAGACTCTCACTTTCTAGTCTATGTATTTCTCTACTGCTTGACTAATTTTGCTTATATTATATCATAATTATAAATAGCAATGAATTGCTAATTTAGGAAAAATACCGTCATTTGATCCAGCAGTTTACTACTAAAGAAAATCACGTTTTCCTACTATTTCAGCACAAATTAAAGGAAAAAAAAGAACCATGCTATCTTTGGTTTTTAAACCACAAAAGGATTATGTTACTGTGGCAGTTTTGATAATTTTACATCATGTGTAAAGGATAACTTGGTTTTTGCCGCCTACTCCCAAAACGTGGGAGGGGACTTACCTGGATGGCATCTGGAATCTAGATTCTCCTGACTCTATCCTCCAGCAAACAGAAACAGGGTAATCAATGACAAGGTGTAACACGGAACCCTTCCCGAATGACCTTGTCACTGCCCCTCGCGGCCTGGGTCCCCCGGGAGAGCAGGCGGCCCCTCGCCGTCTCCCTTGTGATCTCAAACACTCTGGCCACCAAGCATATCCGATTTAGTAAAGTTCATTTTTCCACTTGTCATACCCAAATGGAAGCATATTAACGGAACACCACACCAAGAATGAGATCTCACTGGGTCAGACTGGCAAAGACCCAGAGCTGGCAAACACCCTCCATCGGGGACACACGTGGCAGGGCACGCGAGGCGCGTGCAAACACCTCCACCGTCATGTCCCTGGACCCGGCGAGGCCACCGCTAGGACCAGAGCCTCAGGACAGCGCGCCTCCCGCACGGGACACCACGGCCCCCGTGGCCACCCGAGCACTCCCGGGTCGGAGCTGGGAGACCCTGTCCACGGGGAGAGATCCCACGGGGGTGGGATCCACACCCATCAGGAGCGGCTGCTCCCGTCACAGACATGGTGAATCAAGAAGCAAGACACACACCGTGTAAACAGTACTTGCTAGGTTTTCTGACAGACGAGAGAGGAAACCCAGATTTCTGCAGGAAAAACAGAAATAAAAACGGCTGCCTAGGGGTGCCTGGTTGGCTCAGTCGTCAAGCGTCTGCCTTCGGCTAAGGTCAGATCCCGGGGTCCTGGGATCGAGCCCCGCATCGGGCTCCCTGCTCAGCGGGGAGTCTGCTTCTCCCTCTCCCACTCCCCCTGCTTGTGTTCCCTCTCTCGCTGTGTCTCTCTCTGTCAAATAAATAAATAAATAAATAAATAAAATCTTGAAAAAAACCAAAAAAAAATAGCTGCCTGACTATGAAGAGTGGAGGAAACAGGGCTATGAAATCTCTGATCACATCTTTCCTATGATTTTGACTTCTGAGCCATGTAACGATTTTGAACATAAACATAAAGTTTAAAAATTGCAAATCTGAAACAAAAAAACCTAACAGTGTATCAAACAGACAACACAATCACAGACAAAAAAAATACTCATCAAGAGGCTTGTTCTGAAACACAGCACTTAATCCTCAACGTAACATGGACTAAGAACAAAAGGAACTTAAAAAAACAAAAGCAAGCTAAGGTCACCTGGCTGGCTCAGTCAGCAAAGCCTGTGACTCCTGGTCCCCGGGTGGTGAGTTCGAGCCCCATGGTGGCTTTAGAGAGTACTTAAAAATAAAATCTTAGGGCGCCTGGGTGGCTCAGTGGGTTAAAGCCGCTGCCTTCGGCTCAGATCATGATCCCAGGGTCCTGGGATCGAGGACCACATCGGGTTCTCTGCTCAGCAGGGAGCCTGCTTCCTCCTCTCTCCTCTCTCTCTGCCTGCCTCTCTACCTACTTGTAATCTCTCTCTGTCATGTCAAATGAATAAATAAAAATCTTAAAAAAAAAATAAAATAAAATCTTAAAAACAAACAGGCAGGGGCGCCTGGGTGGCTCCATGGGTTAAAGCCTCTGCCTTCGGCTCAGGTCATGATCTCAGGGTCCTGGGATCGAGTCCCGCATCGGGCTCTCTGCTCAGCGGGGAACCTGCTTCCCCCTCTCCCTCTGCCTGCCTCTCTGCCTACTTGTGATCTCTCTCTGTCACATAAATAAATAAAACTCTTTAATTTAAAAAAAAAGAATCAAGATTTTCAGAATAAAGATAAATTTTAAAAATCAAAGAAATTAAGTAAAACCACATAATTTCAAACTGGTATTGAAGATATCATATAAACTCACCATGTTTTTAAAAAATGTTTCTTAGTTCTGTCCCTCAGCTGGGCTTACAGCCCCAACAATAAGCAAGCGCAGCACACACAGCAGACTTCTCTGCCCGGAGGGGGGCGCGGCAGCCTGGAGGGCAGGGCGAGGGGCCAGAGAAGCGCTCTCAGAGCCGCGGGAGGACCCGGGCCCGCGCAGCAGGGCGCCCGGCTGCTCACCTACAACCGTGTGAACGTCCAAACACAAACAGAAGACTTTAATAGACCCTAATATGATGAATAAAAAAGAATCCATTATTCCGCACTGATATTCAAGAAAGAAAAAGGAAAAACGGAAGCATTTGCCACAGTGCGGCTAAATGTCATGAGCTCTGCTCCCCCAGTGAGTGGGGACAAAGGGGGAGGGTCCAGCACGTGTCCTCTCATCTCGGGACGCCCAGATGAGGGACAGAGAGAAAATCGAACACACGGGCCGCTGCATCCGCACCAGCAGGACAGCCCCCCAGAATGGGGCGGCAGGAAGCCCCGAGAAAACGTGCCGCCTGACTCCAACCGAGCCTCTCACCACCACATCACAGCACACGGGGGAGCAGGGGGAACGAGTCAAACGACACAGCGCAGAAAGGCCCAGAACACCGGGCGCTCGCAAGACAACTGGCCTAGTCTCTTCAAGACGTCAATGTCATGGGGGCATTTTTCCCCCGAAGAAAAGAAACTAAAGAGACATAATGGCCAATAATGACCTAGACTCGATTCTGGTTTGGAGAAACCGCCGCCCAAGGCGCCGCTCCTGGGGGCAAGCGTGGGGGGGGGGCAGGGGCTGGCTCGCCCCGTCCCAGACGTGCTCAGACGTGCTCAACGACGCTGTGCGGCCCTACAGACGAGTCCTTTCTGCCGCTTCTTTGGAGAAAAGGGCATTTGGAGGGACATGCTGGGATATCTGCAATTTCCTTCAGAAAAGGTTGGCAAGCACCAGACTGGCAGAAGGTAGCAGTCACGGCGACATTCTCACACGCGCTCCCTGTAAGTTGGAAACATCGTTAACATAACCTTTAAAACACCGAAGCACAGTTGTGTCCAACTCAGGGTTCGCACGCTCCCGATGAATCAATGAGCCACAGCGACCCTCCTGCCTGGTTCAGCCTCGGACACGACAGTCTCCCCACCAAGGTCATCCATTCAGATCTGGTCTACGGCTAAGAGGATCTTTCACATATTCTGAGCATGTGTAGCAATAATGAACACGTTCTCGGGGGCAAGAGCCTTGACTGCCTCAAAACCACTGTGTTCACACAAAGAAAAACTGTAACCCAGTGCCACCGATGCAGAGGTGGGGACAGAACCGGGAGCCAGGGACAGCTGCTAAGGGTTAAACTTCAGAAACCCAGAGCCAGAGCCCTTCCCATGAGATGTGGTCAGAAATCGTGATAAGGCTACCTTGGAAACGAAGCACATTCCAAAGCAAGCAAACAGACCATGCTAAGGTCAGCTGGTCCCTGCTCTGTCCCTGAAGTGTCCTGGGTCACAGACCAGGGCTACCTGGGTGGTTCTGCTCGCTCGTTTTGTGGGTCCCCTAGACCCAACACCAGCACCCTGGCTGCTTACCTTTCCCCGCGGGGACCAGGGCAGTCCCACGAGGGATAGGAGCGAAAGTGCTGCTGTGGCTGGAAGCTACCAAGAGTTTTTGAAGTGCCCGTTCACTCGGAGGACGTGGAACACGGCCTCTGCAGGAGGAACCGGTGTTCTCCCGGGAGAGCGCGCGGCTCCCGACGCCGCTCCCGGCAAGGAAGGCGAGCGAGCGCGCCGACCGGCAGGCGACGGTCAGTTAGCAGTGGCCTTGGATGAAAACTCTGCCCCTCGTGGTTTCCACCTGTGGGGGCGGCGAAGCAGGACAGAGCAGGTGCGGGGCCACACAGCCAAGGGGCCAGGTCCTCCCCGGCCACATCCAGGAGCCGTGGCCTAGAGAGCGCCGCCACGGGCCAGCAGGGGCCAGCCCGCCGCACCCCAGGCCGCCATCGGCGGTGGGTTCCGGGGGGGACAGGGTGCAGCTGCTGGGGGGGCTTCACAGAGCAGGTGCCCATCAGGAGCACAGGCTGCTGCGGCCCCGGAGGTACCCACGGGATCGGGCTCAAGCGGAGAGCCGGCCTCCCCTCCGCACTGATGCTTCTTCCTTGGGGCCTCCGTCCGTGGCCCAGATCCTCCCGGCGTGGCCTCCCTCCGAGAAGAGGTCTTCCTGGAACACAGTCTCACACAGAAACTGCCCATCACCTCTGCCCACACCTGCACGTACTTTTCCTAGGAGCACTCGCTGGGCCTTTTTCTCTGGTTTAAATCTATCCCCAGCATCGCTGCTTAGGTTCCCTGAGGGCAAGGCCTTCTTTTCAAACCCACTGCTGCCCGCTGCCCCCAGCAGGTAGAACCAGAACCCTGCTAGGTACAGAGCAAGGGGCCAGAATCCTCACAGAGTCAAGCACCTCTGTGTCTCTCAGAAGTCTCTGCCTCAGAAATAGGGAGCATGAGAAGGAAAGGCTTTATTTTTCTCCTAGCACTGCTTTCCAGAATTTGAACCCCCCAAAGCACATTATCAAATAATTAACAAGGAAGGGACCTGAGCCACTGCAGAATGAAAGAACCCCTGAGTGCTGGAAAGTGGGGTGAGGGAGAAGGGCAGGAAAGGCAGGGGTGTAAAGAGGGGGCGCCCCGGGATGGGCCCGGCGTGGAGACCCGCGGGGTGCCAACACTGCACAGGCTACAGGCCGGCCGGGGCCGGAGGCACCTGTGACTCTCTTCCTGCAGCTAAACTCACTCAAACACAGAACGTAAGTAAGAACAGCTTCCTACACCTTATGTTCTCAAGCCCTGGGATTTAAATAGAGCCCTAAAAACCAAACAGTAATTAGAAGAACGACAGTTGCAGACTCCAAACTCTGTGTTTTGTGCAGAAAAGCTCAGAAGGAAACAGAACGCCGGTGAGGGAGCCGTCGGAGGCTCGGGCGCCAGGTCTGCGCCCGGCCCGGCATCCTCACCTGCCTCCTTCCCTTCACAAGGCAATCATGCCGGGAAGAAGGCAATCAGACCAGAGTTCACAAACCGAAGGACTGAAGCCAGGCCAGGAACAGCCACGAACGCAGAGTGCAGACAAGGCGTGCACTGACCACGATCCCCCTTCCGCCTGCGGCGACAGCTCTACCTCCCTGTTCTGCTCACTCTCCAAACCCTGTGCTGGACAGAGCCTGGAACCAAGACACACACGCCTCCTCCACGCAGCGCAGGCCGCACACTAGCTGCACGGCAGACACAGAATTCAGTCAACGGCCCTCGCGATTCACTTCAAACCTTCCTCCAGGATGTGAGAACGTTCCTTCCCCGGTGTGAGTTACTTACAAACCTCCTTGTTTGCACGTAGTGACGTTAAAGACAGCACGGTCTTCATGTCCAAAATACCAGGCATAACCAGAACGAACAGTGTGCAGGGGCGGGGGTGGCGGTCCCGCGATCACCTAGCAGGGAGACCGAGTCCCAGCTTTTCTCCAGCACAGGGGACGAACTTCATCCTTGGAAACGTCTGGATTCCCGGAATACGTCTTACCTCGTGTGACACTTTGCTGAGGAAACGTAAAGCACGGCAGGGAGGTAGGACCTATGTAAGGAATTTGGGAGCGTGTGTCCCCGCTCCAACGTCCCACAGGAAGCCCTCAGAGTAGACTCCAACTCCTGTGAGCACTTTCCTCTCAAAAGGTAGCTTTGTTTGGTGACCAACTGAAATGTGGCTTATTCGTAGTATTTTTTTAAAGACTCCAACTAAATCCTTTCAAGTCTCCTAATTTTATGACCCTGATAGAGACAACACATTATTATTTCTATACAAAAAGTCACAAAGGGTGCCCTTGCTTTAATAAACCCGCTTCATTAAAGTCCGAAGTGGATTTTTTTTTAAAGATTTGATTTATTTGAGAGTGAGAGAAGGCGAGCACAAGCTGGGAGAGCAGCAGAGGCAGAGGGAGAAGCAAACTTCCCAGCGAGCAGGGAGCCGGATGCCGGGCTCCATCCCAGCACCTGGGATCATGACCGGAGCGGAAGGCAGAGGCTTAACCATCTGGGCCACGGAGGCATCCCTGAAGTGGATTTTTCAAAAACCATGCACTTGATGTCATTAGAGTTAACTTCAAAACAAATAACTTCCCTTTTTTTCTCGACAAAGACAATGCCAGCAGAAGCTTCTCCTGACTGATGGCCGGCCTGGCAGACACTTGCTTCCAGAGAGGTGCACGTGTGCACGGAGGGTCACCCGCCCCGGAGGAAGCACAGGGGTCGCGGGGGTGCGGGTCGCCCTCCAGCAATGGGGGGGTGCAGCTCACAGAAACAGGGGTAAGGAAGACACACCGATGGACCGATGACCGGGGTTGGGTCTAGAAAAACAACGATGCTCGAAAAGCGTGTGCAGTTACACTTTGCAGCTCGATGCACGTCTTATCCATGAAATCTGAACGGGGAAACCCCGACCCAGAGACGACAACTAACGAGCTTCAGGAGCATGTGCTTCCTGAGACATTTAACTGACGCCGTTGGCTGGGTCTTCCTGGAAATACCACCGAAGGCGAAGAGCATCCGAAAACAGCACTGAAAGCGATCTCTAAGGCGCCTGGCAGGAGCGGCGGCGGCCAAAGTGCTTGGAGCAGACTCGGGGAGCCCAGCCCCCCCGCCCGGCCCCCCCGCGCCCCGGCCCGGCCCCCGG
>LNAC01000999.1:129352-143643 GCA_002007465.1 Ailurus styani | reverse complement strand
CCCCCGCCGACTGTGATCCCACACCTGGAGTGCTCTTCCATCCAGAATCCCCTCCACCCGGCACCCTCCCTACTTGATTTCCTCACCTGCGTATCCAGAATCCCCGCCCACCCGGGCACCCCCGCACTGTGATCCCCCATCAGGTATCCCCATCACTGCTCTCCCCCATCAGCAGGACCTCTCAATTCTCCTGGGGTGGGTGCGGCCCAGACTGAAGGCTCCAGCCCCCCAGGACCCACAGGAGGAAGTGCCCTGCAGCGTTCCATTTTTGCAGCATTTGCATTGTCTGTGCTGTTAGAGGCCAGAGAACACCAGCTCCCTAATGTAGACACGTGGCGGTGTCCCCAGTTTTTCTCTGGGACACTCATGGCCTGCAGTAGCCTTTGTTTTTTGGCCTAGATGAGCTACAAGGGCCTGCACTTTGCAGCCTCCGGAAAGCCCGCCCCGCAGCCCTGGACCCCCAGAGCCGTGCCAGATGGTATTGTCTCGGTTCCAGAGTGGACGTTGGTGTCAGGATGTGGCCAGGAACAGGCCGGCGCGGGCGTCCCTGGCGCAGACTAGGGGTGCAATGAACACTGGCACCTGCCGCCCATAGCTGATGCCAGGGCAGGCGACCAGCGTGTCCAGGGCCACCCGCCAGCCCTGTCCCAGCCCTGCTGCTGAGATTTCAGCACTTCCCTTTCTCCTGAGAAGGGGGAACGACGTTAGACGTTAGCGAGGGAGCATCCTTCAGAGCCCGCACGCCTCCGCTCCTCTGCTTCTGGGGGGATGGAGCCTGTCCGTGTGGAGGCCCCAAGTGCGGAGACGGCGCGGGTGGGAACGAGCCTGGGGGCTTCGTTGGGATTTGGGGTGAAGAGGGCTTGAAGGAGAGCGGGGGATGACTGTGTTGACCTCTCAGGGTGTGGGGGGCACTGAGCGGATGGCCCGTGGGAAGGACCGCGGCATCTCGGCCGGACACCGCCGGGCCCGAGGAGGGGCAGGCAAGGATCCGTGAGGGGCGCAGGCAGCGGGAGCTACGGCCGGGGCACTAGCAAGCATCGACGAGCCCCGCGGAGGTGGGGACCGAAACGCGGACCGCAGGGCCGGCCAGGAGCAGCCTCGGCGCGTCGGGGGAGGCAGGCCCTTGCGACCGGAATGGGGTCCTTGGGAGGGAGCACACAGAGATCGGCAGGCACCAAGGCCTGGGCGCAGCCACCAGCGACTGTGTGGGTGGTGAGCCGAGCGGGAGGGGCTGGGTCAGGACGGGGCTTGAGGGGGTCAGGGGTGGAGTGGGCAAGGGTCCAGGGAGGAAGAGGGAAGGTGACCGAATGATCCCGGGCGGGGGGGAGCGTCTGCGTCTGCTGCTGGACGGAGCCAGCGAAAGCTGGCAAGTGCCCTTGGTGAGAATGGGGGGTGCCCAGGTGAGAGCAGGCCCCGAGCGGGGCACAGGGCTGGCCTTCCCTCCCGAGGACGCCAGCTGGCAGCGCCCACTTCTATTTTACTTTCCACGGTGGAAACGGCTCTGAAGCTTATGGTCATAACTAGAATTGCCGGATTCAGCAAGTCAAGTGCAAATATTGCATGGCACGTCTTACTAAAAAATTAATTATCCGAGTTTAACACCTAACTGGATATACTGTAGTTTGTCTAGTAACCGTCATCATAACAGAAGTGTTATTCGCCATAAACAATCCGGCCAGCTCCAAAATAAGGAGAAAGTGAGAACTACCCACAATCCCACCCCAAAAGGATAACTTGGAAAACGAGCCAGACGCGTATCTTGCCCGGTTTTATATACAAGCTTGCAGATGAAGAATCAGAAAAGACTCTACCTTGTGTACTCTTTTCTTTTTCTTTTCTTTTTTTTTTTTAAAAGATTTTTATTTATTTGACACAGAGAGAGAGATCACAAGGAGGCAGAGAGGCAGGCAGAGAGAGAGGAGGAAGCAGGCTCCCCGCCGAGCAGAGAGCCCAATGCGGGCCTCGACCCCACGACCCTGGGATCATGACCTGAGCCGAAGGCAGAGGCTTCAACCCACTGAGCCACCCAGGCGCCCTGTGTACTCTTCTCATCTAATGTTTTCACGTAACCGAGTCGCCACCGAGCTGTAGCACTGATCATGGCTGCATAGGCTCCTTCCTAGGGTGCTCGGTACCGCACCGCGCGGGCCAGCGCACAGCCCGGTGGAGGGTCCCAGCAGTGCCCAGCTCCCCGCGGGAGCCCCCCCGCTCTGACGCCCTGGCAGGTCCCTCGGGTTATTTCTTCGGAAAGCATTCGTAACAGTGGCGTTTTGTCAATTGAAAATTTTACAGAGGTAAGTGTAGACTCATATGCGATTCCAAGAAATAATGCAGAAGGATCCCTTGTACGTGTTGGTTTTACCCAAAGGTAACGTGGTAGTAGGAGGGGCGCCTGGGGGGCTCAGTTGGTTGAGTGTCAGACTCCCGGTTTTTGGCTCAGGTCATGATCTCAGGGTCGCGCGTGGGATGGAGCCTTGCGTTAGGCTCTGCGCTCAGCATGGAGTCTGCTTGAGATTCTCTCCCTCTCTCTTCCCCCTTCTCAAAAAAAATAAATAAAATTTAAAAAGATAACTAAATAAAATGATAGTAGGAGAATCACAGCTAGGGTATTGACACTGATAAAATTCACCGATGTTGTTCCAATTTCCCCAGTTTTACATGTACTCGTGTATGTATCAAATTCTGTACACGTAAAAAGATTTTTTTCCTTTAAGTGGGCTCCACAGCCAGTGCAGAGCCTAATGCGGGGCTTGAACTCAGACCCTGAGATAAGACCTGAGCTGAGATTGATTCAGATGCTTAACGGACTGAGTCCCCCAGACGCCCCTGATTCTGTGCATCCTGAGCACGCGAGCTGGTCCGTGCACCCACACTCAGGAGTTCCAACAAGGGCTACTCCTGTTCCCCTTTTAGAGCCACGCCCACCCCTCCTGCCCCTGCGCTGCCCTGCGCTCCCGGCAACCGCTCGTCTGCCCACTGGTCCTCAAAGAGTCGTCTTAGTATTGCACAAAGGGAGTCATGCAGCCAGTAACCTGCTGGGGTTGGCTACTGTGCTCAGTAACTCGCTGGAGATCCACCCAAGTCGTGGGTGTCAATGGTTTGTTCCTCCGCCCTGCGGAGTGGTGGTCCCTGGTGGGGGCACACCGTGTTTCCCTTCTCACCTGCTGGAGGGCGTCGGGGTTGATTCCGGATTTGGTCCGTTACTAGCAGAGATGCGATGAATCTTTGCGGGCAGCTTGCGGTGTGAATGGAGGTCCTCGTTTCTCTGGGAGAACTGCCCAGGAGCCCAACTAGGTCATGGGTGGCTGCATGTTTCCTTCTCAGAGCAGCCGCCCAGCTCTTTTCCAGAGTGGCCGCTCCAGGCTGCATCCCCACGGACGGCGTGCGAGTGGGCCAGTTTCTCCACCACCTCACCAGCATTTGCCGTGCTCACCACCTGTTATCTCCGCCACCTAGCCTGCGTGTCCCTACTGCCCAACGTCCCTGGACATTTTTGCCTACGCTCTTGCTTGCAAAGTCTCTTCCTCTCCGTTGGCAAGTTTTTACGTGGATGACTTATTTTTCACTCTGTGTTTTGAGAGTCTACGTATTCCATCTCAGTCCTTCATCACACGGGTGGTCTGCAGACCCTTTCTCCCAGTCTGTGGCTTTCTCCGTCCTCTCCACAGGCTCATTCCGAGCACAGGTTTCTGATGTTCACGAGGTCTAGTTTAGCAGCATTTTCTTTTATGGTTGTGTCTTTGGTATCGGGAATTTTTGTCTAGCCCAAGATCCCAAGGATTTTCTCCTATTTTTTTCTAAAAGCATTATACTTTTAAGTTCATGATCTGTTTCAAGTTAAGTTTTGTAGAAGGTCCGGAAGTCCCTGTAGGTTTTGTAGAAGGTCCGGAAGTCCCTGTAGGTTTTGTAGAAGGTCCGGAAGTCCCTGTAGGTTTTGTAGAAGGTCCGGAAGTCCCTGTAGGTTTTGTAGAAGGTCCGGAAGTCCCTGTAGGTTTTGTAGAAGGTCCGGAAGTCCCTGTAGGTTTTGTAGAAGGTCCGGAAGTCCCTGTAGGTTTTGTAGAAGGTCCGGAAGTCCCTGTAGGTTTTGTAGAAGGTCCGGAAGTCCCTGTAGGTTTTGTAGAAGGTCCGGAAGTCCCTGTAGGTTTTGTAGAAGGTCCGGAAGTCCCTGTAGGTTTTGTAGAAGGTCCGGAAGTCCCTGTAGGTTTTGTAGAAGGTCCGGAAGTCCCTGTAGGTTTTGTAGAAGGTCCGGAAGTCCCTGTAGGTNCCCCACCCTTACGTCCCCCATCAACTCCTCCTCCCCCCACCTCCCCTTCCTACTCCCCATCTCTCTTGCCTTCAGCTGTCTAATTGCTCCAGTGCCGTTTGGTGAAAAGGCTATCCTTTCTCCATCAAAAAGCTTCTGCGTTTGTCAAAAATCGGTCGGACGTGTTTGTGGCTCTGTTTCCAAGGTCTCTATTTCTTCCATTGATCCGTGCTTCTCTCCCTCTGCCAATTCCACGCAGACTTGATGACTATAGCTATAAGGTCTTGAGATTGGTAGACCAGTGGACCAGAAGACCACTTTCTTCTCCTTTTCAAAATTGTCATAGCTAGAATTGTTCCTTTGCCATCCCATATAGAGTTTAGAATAATCTGGTCCGTGTCTAAGAAAAACCTTGCTGGAATTTTCATAGGAACTGTGGTAAACTTGTGTATCAATTTGGAGAGCACTGGCATTTTTTACTATTTTGCGTTTTCTACCCATGAAAATGGTCCATCTCTACATTCATTTAGATCTTTGATTTCTTTCATCAGCATTTTATTATTTTCAGCACAATGAGTTCTATACATGTTTTTTAGATTACTCTTAATATTTCATGGGATTTTGAACCGTTGTAAATGGTTGTGTTTTTAATTTCAGTGTCCTTGTGTTGATTGCTAATCGTCGTGGTAGAAGCAAGAAGAGCTGGCGTTGTAGCTGAGGTCAGAAGGCAATCTGCTGGAGAATTCCCTCTCACTTGGGGGAGGTCCATCTTTTGTGCTATTCAGGCCTTCTTCAGCTGATTGGACGAGGCCCACCTACATTATAGTGGGCAATCTGCTTCACTCAGAGTCCACTGATTTAAACATAACTGTGATCTTGGGGCGCCTGGGTGGCTCAGTTGTTGGGCATCTGCCTTCGGCTCAAGTCATGATCCCAGGGTCCTGGGATCGAGCCCTGCGTTGGGCTCCCTGCTTAGCGGGAAGCCTGCTTCTCCCTCTCCCACTCCCCCTGCTTATGTTCCCTCTCTTGCTGTGTCTCTCTCTGTCAAATACATTTTTAAAAAATTAAAAATCTTTAAAAAAAATAGATGTAACTGTCATCCAAAAACACCCTCACAGAAACAACCAGAATGATGTTTGACTAAATATCTGGGCACTGTAGCCCAGCCAAGCTGACACATAAAATTAACCATCACAGTCCTCTTAATACCCTTGGAAGCTTCCTGTTTCATTCTTGATGTTAGTAATTGTCTTCTCTTTTTTCCTTCTTTGTCAGTCTTGTCTGAGGTTTGCCAACTTTATTGACCTTTTCAAAGAACCAGCTTTTTCTTGCCTTGATTTTCTATTTCCAATTTCATTGATTTCTTTTAAAAAAATATTTTATTTATTTATTTAACAGAGAGAGATTATTTAGAAGTTTGTTGTTTAGTTTCCAAGTATGTGGAAATTTTCCTGTGGTCTTTCTGCTGTTGATTTCTAGTTCATTTCTGTTATAATTAGAGAACATACTCTGTATGATTTAAATTCTTTTAAATTTGTTGAGGTTTGTTTTGTGACAAGGATGTGGTCTATCTTGGTTAATATTGCATGACTGCTTGGAAAGGATGTGTATTCTGTTGTTGTTTGGTGGAGGGCTCTATGAATGTTGTTTGGATCCCATTGGTCTCTGGGGGCATAGAGTTCTGCATCTTTGCTGACTTTCTGGATCCTAGTTCTATCCGTTGCTGAGAGTGGGGTACGTACGTCCCTGATTGTAATTTTATTTTTTGTAATTTTAGATGTGTATTTCTCCCTTTAACTCTATAATGTTTTGTTTTATGTCTTTTAAAATTCTGTTGTTTGATGCATACACATTTAAGATCACTGTGCCTTCCAGATGGATTGATTCCTTTATCTTATATAATGATCCTTTTTGTTCCCAGTAATGTTCTTTGCTCTCAAGTCCAGTTTATCTGATTTTAATATACAGTATAATAAATAATAACATAGCATACAAAATATATTGTAATACATGATAAATAATATACCATGGCCACTTCTACATTATTACTGAATTTGCATTATATATCTTTTCTCATTCTTTTATTGTTAACCTACTTACATCACTGTGTTTGAAGTGAGTTTCCTGTAGACAGCACATAGTTGGGTTGTATTTTTTTTTTAAGTAGTCTGCATGACCAGCATGGGGCTTGAACTCATGACCCTGAGACTGAGAGTTGCATCCTGTACGGACTGAGCCAGCTGGCTTGTATTTTCTTTTAATCCATTCTGACAATCTGTATGTTTTAATCAGTGTATTTAGACCATTTATATTATTTTTTTTATATATCTGGGCTTAAGTCTGCCATTTTCTTACTTGTATTCTGTTTGTTCCCTCTCCTCCTTATTCATCTCTTTCTCTTTTCTTATCTTCCTGTGGGATACCTAAACATTGTACCGAATTCTGCTTCAATTTTTTTATGTGTTTTTGAGCGTAACATTTTGCGTAGCTTTCTTAGGGGCTCTGTTAGGATCATCGCACATACAGGTTGTCACAGGCCACCGGCTGCATTTTAGCCCTCGGGATGAAGCCCAGAAGCCTCGCCTCCACTTCGTTCCCTTGACCATCCCCACTTAAAAGTATATCGAATTGTTTAAGTTATTTCCTCTATGTATTTAGTGCCACATCGAACAGTCGCAAGTTTTGCTCCAGCCATGCCATATAATTTAGGAAACCCATGATGAGGAAGAACCACTCTCTCCCCTCTCTTTGGCCCACTCCTTTGTTTTCTTTCCTTCCCGAAGTTCTGCGCCTTCCATTATCATTTCTTTCCCTCTGGAGAATATCCTTCAGGTGTTCTTGAAGGCTCATTCTGTGAGGGTCTGAGAATGTTTCTATTTCCCTTTCATTCCCGAAGCACGTTTTCACCTGACTCAATTCGTGGTCGACAGCTTTTTCCTCTCAGCCCTTGAGAAATGTGCCGCTTCCTCCCGCCTCTGTGGTTTCCGAGAAGAACCCACTGTTATTCCCATTGTTCTACTCTTACAGGCGGGGTGCTCTTTCTCTCTGCTTTCAAGACTTCCTTCTTTGTCATTAGTTTTCAGAAGCTTAAGTATTGTGTGTGGCGGATCTCTCCGAATTTATCTTATTTGGGATTTGCCCAGCTTCTGGAATGTCTAGGTCTTTTGCCAAATTTGGGAAGTTTCTGCCATTAGCTCTTCAAATATTTTTCAGCTTCACACCCTTTCTTCTCTTTCTGGGGTCCAGTGATACAAATGTTAGACCTATCTTTTTTATAGAGTCCTGTGGGTTCCTGAGGCTCTGTTATTTTTTCTCTCTATAGCTCAGATTAGGTCATTTCTGTCGTTGTGTCTTCTGGTTCATGAATTCTTTCTTCTGTCGTATTCATCATGCCGTTGAGTCTCTGTACAGTGAGTTTCTTATTTTGGTGTATTTTTCAGTTCTGTGACTCCCATTTGTCTTTTTGTTTGTTTCTAAGAGTTTCTAGTTTCTCATTTGTTTGAAGGAAATTTATAATTACTTGTCGAAGCATTTTTGTAATGGCCCCTTTACAGTTCCTGTCAGGTAATTCCAACATCCGATTCATCTCAATGTTGGCATTGTGGATTGTTTTATCTTATGTCAAGAATTTCCTGGTGCTTGGTATGACAAGTGTTTTTAAAAATTGTAATCTAAACAGCTTGGATATTACGTTAGGGACTCCGAATCCGACGTAACCCTTCTGTTTTAGCAGGCAGTCCTCCTGGCCCATCCTGGCCTACATTCGTGGGTTGTGGTTCCAATGATAATTTAGTTTTTAGAGCCCCTGATTTCCTACTCTGGTCTATTCTGTTCATCTGGCGCCACTGAAGCTCCCACTTAATTCTGCTGGTGCCATCTGTGGGGACAGAGGCAATTCCCTCCACTGCCCAGAGGTGGTAGGTGCCCGTGCGGAAGGATGGGTGGTGGGATGGAGGGTACGTCCAGTTCCCCTGGGGGATGATAGCTGGGCTCCCCTCAGCTGCTGGGGGCGGTGGGGAGACCGTGGGCCTGGATTGCCTTCTCCGCTGGTTGGCCTGGAGACGTTGCGCCTGCGCAGCCTTCTGTTGGGTAGGTCCTGGAGACTCCAGGCCTCTCTGTTATTCCTCGATCCCAGGCCCCCAGTCAGACTCCCTCTCTTGTCCTATAACTGTCTGCTGTATTATTTCCCAGTTTTAGAAGTTGTATTCAGTTGGATGAGCAGGGAGAGATGAGTCCACACCATCTTAAACCTGAAGTCTCTGGTGTCATTTTTTATTTTTCCTTATGTAATTATTTCTTCAATATACCTTTACGACAACTTCCTTAAGACATAATTGATATACCATGCGATTCACTCATTTACAATGTACAGTTCAGTGTTTTTAGTATAGGCACAGGGTTGGGAAGCCCTGACAACAGTCAATTTTAGAACATCGTCATCCCCAAAGAAACCCCATACCCATTAGAAGTCAGTGTCCATTTCTCCCTTCCCTGAGGCCCTGGCAATCTCTAGCATGATTTCTGTGTCTATAGATTTGTCTATTATGGACATTTCATATAAATGGGATCACTCAGTATGTGGCCTATTGGCATTCTTCCCTTTGCATGATGTTTTCAAGATTCTTCCATGTAGTACATTTCAGCACTTCATCCCTTTTTGTTCCATTCATGGGTCTATCACATTCGATATTCCTGGGTTGATGGACATTGGTTTATCTTCACTTACTGACTATCACAAAAAATGCTGCTGTGAACGCTCATGAACAAGTTTCCATGTGGACGTATGCTTTAATTTCCCTTGGGCATACATCCAGGAGTGGACTTTCCAGGTCATATGGTAACTATGTTTAACATTTTGGGAAACCGTCCAACCATCTTCCAAAGCAGCTGTACCTTTTTACACTCCCTCCAGCACATCCTCCCCAACACTTGTTAGTATCTGACTTTCTGATCCCAGCCACCCTAGTAGCTGGGAAGTGGTATCTCTTTGTGGTTTTGATTTGCGTGTCCCAAGGCATTCATGATGCTGCACACCGTCTCCCTTGCGTATTGGTCATTTGCGTGTCTTTTTGAGGAAATGTCTATTCAAATCCTTTACTCACTTTTAATCTGGCTGTTCTTTGGTTGGCTGAGGACTTTGGCTTTTATTCTGAGAGAGAAAGGGAGCCACGGGAAGGTTCTAAGCACAGAAGTGGCGGTGTCATTTGGGCTGCTGTGTTGAGAAAAAGAATACAGGTTCACAAGTGAAACAGAGCCTGGTCAAGATACCGAGAAATCCAGGTGTGAGATAGTAGTGACTGGCCCCAGGGTAGTAGCAGAGCAAGTGCTGACACGGGGCTGGTTCTGGACACATTTCGAAGGAGGAGCTGAAAAGACTTGCTGATGGATCAGATGGACTTCCCCAGGAAGCATGAAGTTACCATTTACTAGGAAGGTGGATTAGTATCCTATGGTTGCCATAACAAAGTGGCCACAAACCGGGTGACTTAAAATAACAGAAACGTATTGTCTCATAGCTTAGAGGCCAGCACTCCCTCTGAAACCTGTAGGGCAGGATCCTCCCATCTCTGCCCTCCTCTGGCGGCTGTCAGACTCGGCTTTCCCTGGGCTTACAGCTGCATCCCTCCAATCTGCCTCCGTCCGTGTGGCCTTCTCGTGGCCTGTGTGTCTGTGTCCAAATTTCCCTGGACACCAGTCATGGATAAGGACCCACCCAATGACCTCATCTTACCTTGACCATCAGTAAAGAGCCTATTTCCCCGTAAGATCCAATTCACAGCTCCTAGGGATGAGGATGTCAACGTGTCTTTTGGGGGATGCAATTCAACACGTAACAGATGGGGAAGGCAACAGAGGAGAAGTTTGGGGATGAAGGCCAGGAGCTGTGAAGCAGGCAGGTTAAGTTTGAGATGCCTATTAAACATTGTAGACGGATGCCGAGAGGCAGCTAGATGTAGGGATATAAGACATTATTTTCGAAAAGTTAAAAGTATGACTCTACAGGTCTAAAGTGAGGATGTGTCCAAGACTTATTTAAATAATTAATGAGGAAACCAGCATGATGGTAAGGTTCTTTCAGAAGACTGAAGACAGGGCGCTTCGGTGGCTCAGTTGGTTGAGCATCTGCCTTCTGCTGAGGTCATGATCCCAGGGTCCTGGGATCGAGCCCCATGTTGGGGTTCCTGCTCAGTGGGAGCCTGCTCCTCCCTCTTCCCTGTTCGTGCTCTCTCTCTCACTTTTTCTCTCTCAAATAAATAAAAATCTTAAAAAAAAGACTGAAAACAGAAGTGTTGGTAGTGGCTGAAGACAAGCTTGCTGATTCAGATTAACTGGTTAATGATCTACAAGGCCATAACATGGCAACCTCTTGTAATTGAATTCCTTTTTTTTACCAGACAGAAATAATTTCTATCACTTTCTACTGGACAAAATTCATTTGGGTTGCTATCAGACAGGGATCATTTTATCTAGTTGTCTGTTTTCTGCAAGTTAAAGTCTACCCTTAATGAGTTGTAAAAAAAATCGTAATCATAAATAGCAGTGGAACAGGTGAACAGTCTCTGGAATATAAAAAATTCCCTTGGCAGGTGTGCTAGAAAACATTCAGCCACCCAGCAAAGGACCCATCAGCATCCCTTTACCTATTCTTTTTTTTTTTAAGATTGATTTTATTTGAGAAAGAGAGAGAGAGAGAGAGAGAGAGAGAGAGAGCGAGAGAGAGACAGGGAGAGCGTGAGCATGGCGGGGGGAGAGGAGGAGCAAAGAGAGAGGGACAAGCAGACTCCTGGGCCGAGCACAGAGCCCAACACGGGGCTTGATCTCATGACCCTGAGATCATGACCTCAGCTGAAATCAAGGGTTGGGCGATTAACTGATTGAGCCACCCAGGCACCCCCTTTAACCCACTCTTAAGTTTGGGCAAGTTTTTATTAACCCCTCCTTTTGATGATAAATTATCTACAAAGGTTATCCTTGATGCAGAAAGCTGGGTCTTCCTGTGTTTGGGCCAAATTCATCTACACAGGTACTGTAGAAGTGGTCATTAACCTGTATGAGCCTCCTTGTTGGGCTGGTCCACCTACGTTATGTGGTGCTACCCAGTGATCAAGTCCAGAAAATCAACTTCTGTTTGGGGATGTCATCATAAGGAATGTGGGGTTGAGCCTCTATCATGCCTGAGATTCCTCTCATTTGCTCTTCTATTCCTAGGTTAGGAAACTGAACCAAACTAATCTCCCTGTGATTTGCCTGCAGTACCTGTACAGGTGGGTAAGTCCTATCTTCTCAAGGACCACGGTATCTGGCAGAGTTCTTGCTTTCCTTACTACTTATAGGACTCCGATCTGGTGTGCCATAGGACAGCAACCCGAGTAGTGTGGGTCTGAGGGCTCTGTGGACATAGGTTCAACACAGACGCTACAACCCTCGTTCCTAAGGCGGGTGGGTCACATGTCTCACACGTGACAGCCACAAAAGGTTGCACAATTTCTCTAATTATATCCTGGTAAAAAAGAGGACTGACTTCTTTTGAAACTATGAAAATAACTAAATTTCTGTTAAAAGAGTCAGCAAAAGTGATTCCCCCCCGAATTCTGAAGTGTGAATACCATTTAGAGGATGTTGTGTTTGTTTATGGAAGCACAAATCTACTAAGTCAAAGGTTAGAGCTAGATCAAGCACAAAGAACAAGGATTTCACCTGACTTTTGCTAGAAAATGGAACATGAGACAAGAACGCCGACGCCCTGTCCTCGCCTTTGTCAGGCTCTGTACATCTTAATGGAGGCGGGGTAGGGGGTGGTGGTTGAGGGTCTTGGGTCAACTTTCTGGCTGGTACAGCCTCAACACACAGTGGAGATTGAGCGAGTTACCCGGTGAACGCACAGAGGCTTTTTATTGTCGAGAAAGAATTCTATAGAGAGAGAGGACGGAAGGGAATCAGTTGGATTGGAATGGGAGCTGTCGGTATGAACTTTAGCTTTCTTAATAGATATCAAAAAGAAGATATGGGGTGTGCGTATATATATTTCCTAGCTCACTCTGTTGACTGTAAATGGAATCACACTTTATGTTATTGTCTTGAGTTACTGCCATTCAGCTCTGTGTCTGAGATTCGGCCACACAATTCTTCCATCGAAGCTGTTGTGTGCTCTTCCACTGCATGGGCATACCTCACTTTATTCATTTTATTGTCCAGAGACATTGAACGTATTTTTTTTTTCCTCTCAGTATTTTTGCTACTCAAAACAATGTCGTCTTGAACACTGACGCATGTCTCCGCAGGAACAAGTGGCAGTTTCTTCCTGCCATGTTCTCTGCAAGGAGCCTGGTTATGGATTTTGCCCATTATTCTATTGGCTTGTCTTTTTCTGATGGATCTGAAAGGATTCTGGACACTACTCACTTGCAAGGTATACATGTTGCAAATACCTTCCAGTTTAGTTTTTTGTCCATCCTCTACAGTTTTTTGAGGAACAAAAGTTGTAGGATACATACTTTTCATCCTTTTATTTTCAATCTGTCTGTGACATTTTTAGATCTATTTTTTTGTAAATAGTAATGATATATGTCATTTTGAGAGTCTCTTTTAATAGATGAATTTAGGGGCGCCTGGGTGGCTCAGAGTGTTAAAGCCTCTGCCTTCGGCTCAGGTCATGATCTCAGGGTCCTGGGATCGAGCCCCGCATCGGGCTCTCCGCTCAGCGGGGAGCCTGCTTCTCCCTCTGCCTGCCTCTCTGCCTCCTTGTGATCCCTCCCTCTGTGTCAAATAAATAAATAAAATCTTAAAAAAAGATGAATTTCATAGTCATGTTTGTGATTACACGAACGTTTGAATTTCTTCCCGTCGTTCCTATATTATGTTCCTCCTCATGCGTGTATATTTTTTCTGTTTCCTGCTTTCTGTTGATACTGCCCGTCTTTCCTCATTTCAGCTGCCCCCCAACTTCCTCCTGCCAGTTCTCAAGCCCTCCGCTCGCACAAGGACTTTAGTGTGCTTTTTCCTTCCTGCTCTCTCCTCCCCTTGCCATATGCTGTGTTGGGCTCATCTGGGATCTTCTAAGTTGTTATTTGATTTTCTTTGCTGGCATCCACGTCTCCCTCTTGGATACACTTTTCATTTTGCTAGAGTCTATCTTTCAGCATTTTTCTGGAGACTTTGCGTGTGGTGAACTTGGGTGTTTACAGACTGTGAAGACACCTTTCTTTTGCTGTCTCATGAATGAGTTTCACTATATACGGAATTCCTGAACTCTCAGAATTTTAACCACTTCTTTGCCAAGTGACAATCAGATTCGGTGTGATTAAAGAAGACCCTTCACCTCTGAAGGTGGTTGAGCTTGTCTTTTTACCCTCGGAATTCCAGAATGTCACTCTGACATGACCATGTGAGTTTCTTCTTCACTCCTCCTGGGCATTACCTCTGTCCTGTGAGGAGCCCTTCTCCCTCTCCTGTGCTGGGAAGAAGGGATTCCCGGTTCTCATCCTTTTCGTGAGTCTTTTACTGTTGCCGCCTGCAGGAAGACGCTCCAGCTTGTTCCTTTGCACCAGGCCCGCCCAAGCTAGGGAGCGAGGGATGCAGGCCCACCTCGCTTGTCCTCTGCTACCGGATGTCCTGGCAAGTTTGGGTTCAGTTCAGTGGGCGTCTCTAGGGCGGCTCCTGGGTCTGGGGCAGACGTGGTCGGCGCCCCAATGCTGGGCCAGCCCCACCTTGGCCCAGCTTCGAGGGGGGACCTTGGCTGCAATCCTAGCCCACCCTCCAAGCCTTCACTTCTCAATCCAGAGACTGGCGGCAGGGAGACACAAGCGCTGGTCAGCAAAAGGCCGGTGGGCTCCAGCTCCCACCGAGGAAACTTGGGTTGTCAGGGCCCACCTGCTCCAAGTAAGGCCTCTGCTGGAGGCCCCGGGCATGGGCTCTGCCCTGCCCGCCCCCACAAGGAGATCTCAGCAGCTCAGAGGGACCCAGCCTCTGCCCTGGGGGGAGGCGTGTCCCTTCTCTTCCTGAGGGGCCTCTCCTGCTGCCGCAAGCTAGGCCCCCCCGGATGTACGGT
>LNAC01000999.1:92564-106754 GCA_002007465.1 Ailurus styani | reverse complement strand
CGGGGGGAGGGAGCGGCGGGAGGTGAGACCTGGGCCCCCAGGACGTGCCGGTCTGTGTGCTGGGCTGGGAAACGTGCAAGGACTGGTTTGTTCCAGGGCCTGGCTCTGAAGGCCTGCTTCACGCTGACCGCGGTGGGGAGCCAGGGAGAACCCTCGAGAGCCCACGTGAAGGAGAGGAAAGGGGGTTAGCTTTTTAAAAGAACAAAGTCAAGCAAGCTTTTGTGTTTTAGTGCATCTGGTTTTGTAGACCCTTCTGAGTGTGGGATGTGGTGAGTAAGGAATAGGCTCCGTGAGATGTCACAAACAGAAATGGGAGACAGAAATGGCTCTTTGGTCCATTGCCCCGGATTCTCAATGAGCACGCTTTAGGCTGTGGGGAGTGGGCAGCTCGGTAGGGGAGCTGTGTCCATGCTTGGCCTCGGGCTGCTTAGCCTCCTGCTCAGGCTAGGAGGCCCCAGGACACAGCAGAGAGTGGAGTCCCCTTGCGGCGCTTTCTCTGCCACGCTGGGCACACAGCAGAAACTGGCCTTCCCGTGAGTTCACGTTGGGTCGCCATGTGGCCGCTGTTGTCTTAGAGGATTTGCTGCTCTCTCTCCGATTCTGAGTCGCCAGGTGGCTGAATGTGTCGGAGGGGACGCTGTCCGACATCCCTGGATCCACCAGGTTCCTGGTTTGTGGGGTGGTCTGGGGTGGAGTCACCCCCTCCGCAGTGCTCTGGGCTTGGGCCACTGCTCCCTGGAGGTGACTTGGCTGTACCTGCATAGATCCATCCCTTGTGCCGCCACCGTCCCAGTGCTGGCAGAGCGGCGGCGGGATGAGTGTTTGGGTGTGGGGTCAGTTGGCACCCCATTCACCCCATGTGCCAGGAGGGTAGTTCCTGTCTCTCTCCTGTCCCTCCTCCTTGGTCACAGCTGGAGACCCTGGTCAAGTGTGACCCTCTTCTCGTTGCCCCTGGCCTGGATGCTGCTGCCGTTCCTGGGGAACCCTTCATCTGGACATTCTTTGATTCTGTTGTGACAGTAAGAGGCAAAACGTTAATACATTTTAAATGCTCAGTTAAAAAATTTTTTTATGGGTTTTAAACTTTTTTTTGTATCTTTTGAAAGCCACAGAGAAATTGAAGATTCTGGGTCTCCGTAGACTTGCCCTTGACCCTCTTTCGTCTCTGGGGAAGGAAGGTCGTGCTTCTTGGAGCCGATGCCCCTCTGAGGGTGTGGTGATTGGGCTGACCCTCCCCCGGAGGCCCAGGCCAAGTGCCCGGTCCCCTCAGCACCACCTGAGTCCCATCCTGTGGTGCCCAAGGTTGCTGGGCCGGGAGCTGCTGGGCGGCGTATCCCCGTGTACCGAAGGGGGCCCGCGCGGTCTGAGGTCTGGGTGACGCTGGATGCTTGCACACGTGATGCCCCGAGGTGCCGTGGGGCCGTGGACTGATGTGGGTGCACCCTTGTGTGGTGTGCGTGCTGCCCACCCTGGGGGCCAGGCGCGTCCTGCACACACGTGCTTCTGGGGCCTCAGAACCCGTGCTCACCCACGTCGCACTGGATGGAGGTCTCTCAGCGACGTCTGCTTCAGTGCTGAGCTGCCCGTTGGTCCTCCCTCCCCTCTGGGAATGGCGTTGGTGCGCCCCGTCAGGGCTTCGTGCCTATGGGACACGTGGGCCAGTGGGAGCGGCCACATACGAAATACACGTGCAGGGACGGGAGCGTGAGTTGTGGGAGCCTTCGTGTCCTAGGCAGAAGGCCCACCCGCAGCTTTCACGAGGGCGCCCCGGCGTGCACCTGGGGCCTGCTCCTGCGGGCGAGTCAGTGATGCGGCTGTTGGAGGCCCCCTGTGCGGCCGACAGAGACCCCCCCCGGAGCCGCCCCGTGGAGGGACCGTGCCCGCACTGTCCGGCTTCGCCCTCTAGGGGCTGTCGGTTTTGTGGGGTCCAAAGCGGGAATGTTCCACATGGAACATTTAGGGCTTGGCGTGATGTTGATGTGCTTTTGAAAATTGGGACACATCTGACTCGTTTGTATTTCTGGGCGCCCACTCTGGGCCGGGCTGTTGGAAGAGGTCAGGGGCAGCCCTTCCCTTCCATGGCTGACCTTTGGGGGGGAGACAGACATACAGACAGACGGGGCCAGCTGGTCCAAGAGTGAGGCCCCTCATGTCCAGGCACACGAGGCGCCAAGGGGGCCGGCCTTCAGGTTGGCCCTGCTGGACGCTGCTGTGCACAGTGGTCTCGGAGGACTTGGCGCAGCTCTCCTGGTCTGGCCTTGAGCGCGGGGTCCCTGTGGGCACCTTCCTGGAGCCTTCACGGCACCGTTTGCAGAGGCCGTCCTCCCCCATCCTCGGACCCTGGTTGGGCTGAGGGTCAGCGGGCGAGTGCAGGGGGAGCTGGAGGGCAGAGCTCCTGTCAGGTTCCGCGAGCCCTGGAACCAGACATCGTCCGCTCGCTGCGATGCCTCCTTCTGCCGCATCTCTGTGTCCTCTCTGGTGGCTTTAGGACAACACAGTCCCTGCTGTGCTTGTCTTCCAGCCTGCTGCCGCGGGCGTGAGGTTCACCCGGGGCTGGGCCCCTCCGTGCGTCCTGCTTCAGGGGCAGGGAGCACGGCCTCGTGGTGCCTTTGGTCCTTGGTGGTGTTGTGGGGCTCGGGCGTGTGTGGTGTGGTCCTCACCTCCCCGGGCTGGTCCACCCTGTCCCCTCCTTCCAGCATCCTCCCGTTTGTCACGTGGGGGGTGGTAAACACGGTCTTGTAAAATTCTCTTTTCTCATAGCTTTTTGGTACCAGAAACCACTTTGCTTTTCTTCCACTTCGTGGAGTCTTCCCGAGTAGGTTTTTATGGAAGAAGTAAAGCTCACTGGACAGAGTCAGGAAACTCTGGCCCTTTTGCGTCGATGAAGCTGCTGAAGCCGTGTGTGTCAGGGTCGGGTCCTGTCCTGCAGGCGGCGTGTGCAGCGAGCGTGCCCCTCCGCGGCCGTGCACGGGGCTTCCAGCCGGGACCCGGAGCGCCGTGGCCCGCGTGGCGAGGGCACCTGCCAGTTCTGCTTCGTGGGGGTTGCTGGGCTCAGGGTCCTTTTGGTTGATGTTTTTGGAGTATTTGTTGAGACCAACGGACACAGAGGGGTTTTCAGATGCTTTTAGGGAATTTAGTTTTCTGAATTTACTTTTTAATGTATTTATTGGCCATATTTATACAGCTGATTTCATGGTTAGTTCCTACTCGATGCCTGAGACTTTGATGAGTTTTTTTTTTTTTTTAAGTGGGCTCCACGCCCACCGTGGGGCTGGAACTCATGACCCTCAGACCTGGAGTCGCATGCTCCACCGACTGAGCCAGACAGGCGCCCCAATGCCTGAGACTTTTAAATAATGTCAAAGCAAGCTCCGTGACAAGCTCTCCCGCCTGGTGGTGGGGAGGGGCCCGCTAGCCTCGCCCGTGACTCTGCCTGTGGACCCTGACGTGAGGACACAGGGTCGAATCTCGGCATTTGTCACCTGCCAGTTGCTCAGCGTTGAGACAGGGAGTGAGGGGCGCCTGCGGGGGGGGACGGGGCCGTCCCTGGCAGGTGCGCTGTTCCAGCTCTGTCTGGGTGCGGTGGGCCGGAAACCTGAGGGCAGAGCGTCCAGAGAGAAGGGGGTCTGACGCACGTGGAGTGTGTCCTGGAATCTGATGGCGAGTGACCTGCCCGAGGCCATAGGTGTGTGCGTGTGCAGAGCGGTGAGGTAAAGCCACCGGGGGGTGGGGACGTTCTCTGGGTCCGGGGTCACGTGTGCGTGCGCCCACAGTAGGCGCCCTGGGCTGCTGTGATCAGGAAGACCGCATGGGGACAGGCGTGAGCCTTGTAGCGGAGCTGGGGCTCAGGAGCAGGGGTGGAGCGCCCCGCCTGCCGCTTCCCCGCCGTCTGCACGGGTCCGGGGTCACGTGTGCGTGCGCCCACAGTAGGCGCCCGGGCTGCTGTGATCAGGAAGACCGCACGGGGACAGGCGTGAGCCTTGTAGCGGAGCTGGGGCTCAGGAGCGGGGGTGGAGCGCCCCGCCTGCCGCTTCCCCGCCGTCTGCACGGGGCCTGCCCAGGACCTGTGCTTGGCTGGGGCGGGGGGTCTTCGGCCCCTGTCCTGTGCCGCGCCAGCATGCGGGCTCTGGGGCCGAGGACAGGCGGCAGCCGCAGGAGCAGAGGGTGACTTCGGGGCCGGGCCAGCCTTGAGGGACAGGAGAGGAGGCACGGGGCCGCGCGGGGGCCGGGAGCACGGAGGGCCTTGGGTCGGGATTTCCTGGCGTGCGCGTGCTGCGCGTGCTGGGGGGGTCTCTGGCCGTCCTGCGGGGACGTCCTTGGCTGCTGTGGGGCTCGTGTTTTGGTCCCGCGGCTCCTCGGTGTGTCTGTCGTGGCCAGAGCAGCTCTCCTGCTTCCCGGTCTGCGGTGCGTCGGCAGGGGCTGCCATCTGCTTGCTCTGCGCTGCCTCTCCTCTTGCTCTCTGGACGTGCGTGTTTATTTTTGAAAACGCTAGAATGGAAATGGGTCAGTTGAGGGCAGTGTTGAGGTCAGCGGCGTGTGTGTTTTGCCACAGACGGTGGAGGCGCTGGGTGGCGACCCCATCAGCAGGGATTTCAGCGCCGCCGCGTGCGGGCATGGCCCTAGGGCTGGCTCCCCGGCCGTGCGGTCCGTTCCTGGGCTCCGGGGGGCCGGGCGTGGGGAAGGCGCGGCGGCTACGGCTGCCCGCTCGCCTGAGCTGCTCCCCGGCCGGGGTCCGCGTGCCAGTTGCTGAGCTTGGCCGCTTGGCACTTTGGGTTCGCAGCGGGCCGGCCTCGTAGCGCACCCGCGGTGCCCCGTGGGGTGAGTCCGCGCCCGTGCCGTCTGCTCCGGGCCCCCTCGGCGCCCTGGGTACCCCTGTGTGCGGCTCTGCGGCTGACTCTGCGTTCCTTTTGTCAGAGAGAAAACGACGAGGAGATTCAAGCCGCCAAAGAGAAGCTGAAGTACTGGCAGCGGCTGCGGCATGACCTGGAGCGCGCACGCCTGCTCATCGAGCTGCTGCGCAAGCGGGAGAAGCTCAAGCGGGAGCAGGTGAGACCGGAGCCCCGCGAGGGCCCCTGGGGTCAGGGGCGCGGGCAGCAGGACGAGGTCGGGCAGGGCGTGGCCGGCCCGGGTGGCGTTTGGGGGGCGCCCCGGGTGCTGTGCCCGGATAGAGGCGCTGGGTGTGTGGGGGGGAGGTGGCAGCTGAGACGGGGTGTGCGGGAGCACCCGGAGGGGCTGTAGATGGCGGGGGCCGTGGTGCGCGTCACAGCCAGGCGCCGTGTCCCACAGGTGAAGGTGGAGCAGATGGCCCTGGAGCTGCGGCTGACCCCGCTCACGGTGCTGCTGCGCTCTGTGCTCGACCAGCTGCAGGAGAAGGACCCGGCTCGGATATTTGCCCAGCCGGTGAGCCTGAAGGAGGTAGGTGTCCACATGCTCGGCCGCGCGGCGGGGCGCACTCTGCTGCTTGGGTAACCGCTCCCTAGGTCGTGGGGTGCGCTTGCTCGTCCCCTAGCGCTGGTTTTTTATGTAACGCGTTTCCTTTGAAGTTAGGAAAGCGATAGTTCCGTTGTAAAGTCGCGGGCACGAGAGGGCAGAGCTGCCCTAGAGAGAAGCCGTCGTGGACGGCAGCTCCGCCCAGCCGAGTGCACCGGTCGCTGTGTTCAGTTGAAGGAGTTTGAGGCAGGGGGCCCCTGGCAGGACGTGGGCTGAGTGCGTGGTGCATGTGTGGCGCGTCTCTGTGCTGCACAGTCAGCTGTGTGAGAGGCACCGGTGCCGTGTGTATGCGTGTGCGTGTCTCGGGTGTTACGTGGCGGGTGTGTGTATGGGGTTTTAGAGAACAAGTAAGAGTCCTTCTTTGTTGGTAAATGCTTATTTTTCCTCCCTGAAATTAGGTACCAGATTATTTGGATCACATTAAACATCCCATGGACTTTGCCACAATGAGGAAACGGTTAGAAGCTCAAGGGTATAGACACCTCACTGAGTTTGAGGAGGATTTTAATCTCATTGTAGATAACTGCATGAAGTACAACGCCAAGGACACGGTGTTTTATAGAGCCGCCGTGAGGCTGCGCGATCAGGGCGGTGTCGTTCTGAGGCAGGCCAGGCGCCAGGCGGACAGCATCGGCTTCGAGGAGGCCTCGGGGATGCACCTGCCTGAGCGGCCTGCTGCGGCCCCCCGGCGGCCTTTCTCCTGGGACGACGGTAAGCACCAGCCCCGAGTGTGGGCCCCGGTGGGAGCGCCCTTGCCCGCAGACCGCGCCCGCACGGCCCAGGGGACTAGGACGCGAGCCGCATGTGTCACCGTACGTTTTCCATGGTCTCACGAAAAAAGGGGAGGGATTCGCGTGAAAGAGTCTCTTTAGCTCTGCTCTCCTGACGTACTGTGCTCTGGACGCACAGTCACTGTCAAAGTCACTGCGCGTGATGGCCGTTGTTTTTTCATTTCTCTTTGCCACGTGCAGTGTGCGTTTGATACACCTTGTACGTCTCTCTTCAGACCAGGCGTGTTTCAGGGCCCATTAGAGAGACACCCGAAGCCACTGGCTCCGTAAGGGACAGCCTGGCTCTGAATGTACAGAGCAGGGAGCAGTTTCGTTGGGAGCCGCACCCTGGGTGGGTCTTAACCCCTTCCGGAGGATGTCTGATGGCTGAGGGAAGGCCTTGGGGTGGGTGTGCGCCCAGCACCGCCCGCCCCCCCCACCATGCGCCCCGGACTCTGGCCTCGCGGGCGTCTGAGCGCCACCATGTGCCTCTCAGATGGGGCGCAGCGGTCTGTTCGCTCCTTCCTGTCCTTGGAGACGGGTGGGGGCTGCCTTCCCTGCGCCTTGCCCCGGCCATGACCCTCCGGCCAGCGCGCGGCCTCCCTGGAACAGGAAGGGGCTTCTGGGCTTCGAGGACATGGGCACGTGGGTCCCCGTGGAGTTTCCTCAGTAAAGTCCTGCACCCACGGTTTCACTAGAGAGAAGCTCAAGGATGAGAGATGTCCATCTGTTTCTTCCGTATTTGTGCGGGGAGGTGGTGGAGCTAGGGGAGCCTGTGTCCTGGGCCTTGGGCCCTCCCTCCCTCCTTCCCTGTTTAGCCCGTGTGGGCACCGGCTGCCTTTGTGCTGTGCCGAGGCCCGTGGGCTGCATTGGGGAGCGTCGTGCGCACAGAGCTGTCCCCTTTCTGCTTGAGGGGTTAAAGATCTGACAAGGGCATTTTTTGAGGGGGCTTCAAATGACACGATTTTGTTTACCTGAGCATTTTTGAGGCTGTTATTTACGAAATTTTGTTAGGGACACTATAGACGCCTAACCAGGCGGTTTGGTTTTAGGCATTCTTATTTATTTTGTGATACCAATGTTTTGTTCCTTTGTGAAAAGCACAGATGTTTTTAGTAAACCCTTGTTTTTGGAGGAAGGTGCCACTTGCTCCTGGTATTTGTGCTGTGGTTTCTGTCTCTTCCCACCTTCCCCCCTCACTCCTGGTTTTGTCTTAGTTTGAAAGAGCTGTTTCTTTCTTAGCAGCCTTTCACTAATTTCAGGTGATTTGTGTTTTATGAATTTTGTTGTTTTGCTGGAGTTGAAGTTGGTAGGGATTTTTATAGCGAACAGGCCTGAAACGGAGAGTGGTCTGTGCGTCGTGTGGATGCACAGTGGCTAGTTTTGCTCCTGTGGGCCAGTTTGAGTAAAGTCACCCAGTGGCCTGGCTCAGGAGACCGGCCCAGACGGGAGCCCCAGAAGTGAGCCCCAGCCAGGTCTGACCCCGGTGTGGTCCTGTTGCACCTTCTTGCGGCCCGGCCGCTGGTCCTCACTCGGGCTTGGTGCGGGCACCCAGCAGGAGAGGCGCTGGCTGGCCTCGGTGCACTGTGTCTCCGTGCACCTGGCCAGCCTGCCGGGGACGTAGAAAGTTTGCTGCGGGTGTGTCCTGATGCCCGCTGGGTGAGAGCGTGTGTCCCGGTGGCAGCGGCCCGTCATGGGTCTGGAGTGAGCGGGGAGGGCATCTGGGGCTCCCGCGGGCTGGGCCGGCACCAGCGAGGTGGTCCCGGGGGCAGCGTGGTGGGTGACTGATGACGTGTCCTTTGACTCCAGTGGACAGGTTGCTGAACCCGGCCAACAGGGCCCACATGGTCCTGGAGGAGCAGCTGCGTGAGCTGCTGGACAAGCTGGACCTCACGTGCGCCATGAAGTCCAGTGGGTCTCGGAGCAAGCGGGCCAAGCTCCTGAAGAAGGAGATCGCTGTCCTTCGAAACAAACTGAGCCAGCAGCACAGCCAGCCCCCGCCTGCGGAATCAGGTATTGGAAGCTTTGAAGAGGAAGGTGCTCAGCTGGGGCAGGAGACGGGGGAGGAAGGTAAGCATATGTCGATTGTCGTCTTAACTGACTCCCCGGAGCCCCGCCGGGCTTCTGTTTCCCGTCACAGTGGGTGCCAGCCCTGCTGCCTCGGCACACGCGTGGTCACAAAGCTGAAAGCACCGAATGAGACTTTTTTTCTTAAGTCGTTCTTGAAAAGCTATTTAAAAAGAGCATTTAGGTCTTTTACGCTGTCCAGAATTGTAGAGTTAGACGTGGCTTATGTGACACAAGGGATGGTGATTGTTGGTCACATCAGCTCTCAAAAGGGCTGTGATGTCACCGTCACTTGAATGCTCCTCTCTGATGTCTGAAGGGTGGCAGGTGATGCACAGGCTGTCACCAGGGAGCAGGGATCTGATCTGGAGCTGCCTGGAGCTGCCTCCTGGTCACGGCGACGAGGGCTGGTGACCTTTCCTGGGGTACGTGGCCGGGAGGAGAGCTGGGCGTCAGGAATGTTTCTGTGCGTCGGAAGTGAGTGGGTTAAAGAGAGGAAGACGGAGAGGAAGAGGGAGAGGAAACCCACCTGTCCTGCGGGAGCCCCAGGGCAGCCCAGTGCTGACAGAAGCCTCTGGCGGCCACAGGGGCGGGCCTTGTGTTCAGGGCACGGACCGTCAGGGGAGCACTGTGGCCCAGTTGTTGGAGCCCAGAGAACCCGGTGGAAGACGCTCCCCACTCTTCCACGCCCTCCGTTTCAGTACACAGTGCACACGTTTGGGTTGCGCAGAGGAGAAGGCGGCGCAGGAAGAGGCCCTAGCGGCACGCTGCTGGCAGTGTGCCTTGCCGTGTGGGTTTGCCCTCGGCGCGTCCGCCCCGAAACGGCAGGAGCAGTAGCCTCTGCCGTGCGCGTCCGTACCGGCGAGGCGGCCCTGCTGCGTTCCCTGTGCGGCCAGTCCGTCCGTCCGCCCGTGTCGCCGCGCCTGGTGCTCCCGCTGCACGAGGCGCTGTCGGAGACCAGAGCCACAGCCTCCAGCCTGTCTCCCGGGAGGCGACCTCTCGCGCAGACGGCTCTGGTTGCTCGTGAGCTTTCCCTCGCGCTGTACCTGGTTGGTTTCGGGTTCACAGCGCGTCTCACTAGGCTCCCCTGTGGCGTGAGATGCAGACTCCAGAAGGTGATAGGGTGAGAAGAGACGCTTCAGTGGGGAAGGAAGGACAGTTTTGGGGTTTTGTTTTCTTTGGGAGAGGGAGGGAGAGAAGCTCAGGCTCCATGCCCAGCATGGAGCCCGACATGGGGCTCGATTTCATGACCCTGAGATTGTGACCTGAGCTGAAATCAAGAGTCAGACGGATGCTCCGCCGGCTGAGTCCTCTGGTGCTGCAGAGCACCTGCTCGTACAGGCTTTGAGGCTGGCTGCCCCGTTTGCACCCCCATGGTCATTGGGGTCCAGGGTGGCCCCAGGTCTTAGGCCTGGGGCGGGATGCACACCTTCGTCCTGTCCCGTCCCCTCCCACCGCCTGGGCTGTCACTCTGGCTGAGCTGATCTTTTTCTCTTTGTGGGAAAACCACTCTATGTATGTTTTTTGCTCCAGAAAGAGTGAGTTTGGGGGAAGCTTGTGAACCACTCATTCACCATCATCGGTGGGGGCCGGGGCGCGGGGCTTGTCTGGACGCGGTGTCTTCCCAGCCACCGTGCTGCACAGCCCGGGTTCCCTGCCAGGCGGGCGCCCCCTGCTCCAGCCCACGTTTGCTGTTCCGAGGCGCTGGGGTCACGTTGAAGGAAGACAGCAGGGGGATCGGACAGGACTTGGCCTGGAATCCACGTGGAGAGGGCCTTTCACTGGCGGCTGTGGGAGCAGAGCAGGGGAGGAGAAGCCTGCCTTCAGGGAGCCCCTGGCGCAGCAGCGGGACCTCCGGGTCGGGGAGGGGGCCACCCCCCAAAGGCCAGTGAAGACAGCCAGGAGCGGGTATAGAAAGGGGAGCTCGTGATCTTTCTCGTGGGACAAGGGCCGAGAATCTTCTGAAAGATGAGGACGCGTGGCCCCACATGCTCCTTAGCCCTTAGCACGCCGTCTCCGTCGTAACCGAACAGGGGTTATGGGTGGGTCGGGCCCACTGAGGCCCGTCTCTGAACGGAGGCCCCGTGGCCGTTGCTCTGCCGGCGGCCCTTCCTCGCAGCCCCCTTGGTTGGGCCTGGGCTCCTGCCCTCGCTGTGTCTGTGGCGCTCCCCTGGTTCTCCGGGCCCACGGCGGAGCTGGTGGCCCAGTCACGGCCGCAGGCGCCTGGTGCGTGTGTCCTCGTCCGCGGCCGCGCTCAGGGAGCTTGGTCCTGCTTCTGCCCGGAGTTTGGCCCCAGCTGACTGATGGGTGCAGAGTTGTGAGGACAGGTGGCTTTGGGAGGATGGTGAGCCATGGGCCAGCAGGGCGCAGGGCACAGTCACCGAGTCGCTGGCGGGCCCTTCCCTTCCGGTTACTGGGATGTAGGTCGTGCTGTGAGGAGGTCTGTCCTCGTGTTTGAGGACCGAGCCTTTGTCTTTTCCCTCCGGCTCCCTCGGGCCTGCTCTAGGTGAGTGCAGCCGAGAATCGCTACAGCCGGCGGGGCTGGGCTTGCGGGGACCCGCTGGAGCGGGGGGACCCTGTCACGTCCCACGTTTGTAAAGGTCTCCCCGTCTGCAGTGCGCGCAGTTGGTGCTTTCTCGTCGGGGATTGCGAGGAGGAAACCCGCGGCCGGGCTGGGGGTAGGTCAGCGTGCAGTCGGGGGTCCCGGGAGGCCGACGCCTCCTGCCGGAGCCGCCCGAGTTCTCTGTGGCTTTGACGTGGGTGTGTTCGGTCCGGGGAGTGGGCGAGGGCTGAGCTGCAGACGGGCCTGCCTCTTCGGGTTTTCCGAGGAGCTGGTTTCGGATCCTGAACAGGGAACCGTGCTGCTCTTGGGAGGGACTGGAATTTGGACTTGGATGTTTATGTTTACACCTCAGAGTCAAACGGGGTTTGTTTCAGAAGATCATAGAGCGTTTCTCGTGTGCAGTTAAACGACAGAGTTGTTAGCAGCCAGTGGCCTTTCCTGAGGACGTTCACGTCTGTGTATTAACTTCCAGTGTGGTGTCGGCTCAGGGTCCTGACCGGGCAGGAGGGGTGCTGGCTGACGGGCACGTGGTGCAGCCACGGGGTTCACCTGGCGCAGGTGCTCTTTTCTTTTCTTAGGGTGAGGAGAGCGGGGCCCGGGCTTCAGTAACCCCCATGCTGTGGCCGCCGGTGGTGGCGGTGGTGGTTTGCACCTGGTCACCTGAGTAGCTCTCGACGGCCGGCCCCAGCCTCCCGCCCCTCCTGCCTCAGAGATGCTGCCCGGGCTGACCGCAGCGTGGGGACGAGGGACAGGTGGAATGCTTGTGGCTTTGGCACAGGCCACCTCTGGGCTGGGGGTGGGGTAGGCCCCTGTGGTGTCCTCACCTTTGCGTCAGGCGTGGGCTGTGAGGGCAGGAGGAAGCCCTGGGCGAGATGCAGAAGAAGGTGTGCGTGGACCGTGGTGGTCCGGGGCCTTGGGTACCTGGCCAGGGATGTGGGCGGCTTGGTGGCCGGCTGCCCCGGCCGGGTGGGTGGCCTCGGGGGCTGGGCCAGGACAGGAGTCTGAGGGGAGAGCACGGACAGGGCGTGCGAGGAGGGGTGGTTCTGTCAGGCTCTCGCGGCCAGCCCGGCGCTGCCCAGGCCCTCCTGGCTAAGACGGAAGCAGGCTGCTGGCCGTGGCCGTGACCCCACGCTGGCTGCAGTGATCAAGGCGGGGCTCCCGGTGCAGGGGGTCCCGGGGGAGAGGCCGGGGCGGGGACAGGAGGCAGGAGGCGAATTGAGGCACAGGCTCGGGGGAAGGGGCCGCGGTGCTTCCTCGAGCGAGTCGGCGTGGGCTGCGGTTGTGAGGGCCTGCCCGGCTGCAGGCTGCGTGGAAGGCTTCCCGGCGGCAGCAGCTCTGCGTGGTCTGTGACTGCTGGTTTCCTAACCCTGTTAGGGCCTTGAAGGGACGGGCAGGAAGAACCCTGCCCCGTGTTGGTCAGCATGGCTTGGGGTTTCCGTGTCACGGGTGCCCCACGGCCCACTCAGGCAGTGGTGCAGCCGTGGCGGGGGTTGTGGGCACGGGAGGACTTGTGTCCCATCTGTCGCGGACACACTCCCTTGGGGCTTGGGTCCCCTGTGATGTTCCATGTCCAGCTTCGGGGGCTGTCGCCAAGCAGGGCCGAGTCGGGGACGAGCAGCGCCCCACTCCTCCGGCGGCTTGAGCCTTGCTTGGCTCTGCCTCCTCCCTTCGGGAGAAGTCTCAGGACGTTTGCTCTGAGACATAAGTGGGACCCAAGAGCTGGGCAGCTTTCCGCTTTCAAAAGGACCGACCAGGTTTAAAACTCTACCTTCTTAGGTATTTTTGCGCAGGTTTGGGGCGGTTTTAATACAACAGGGGCAGGTTGAAACAGTAGGAACTGTACTTCATGAGGATGTACGTGCTGCTGAGGACCGTGTGAAGCGTCCCTCCTCGTTTTGTATCCCGGGTCTCGTAGCCCAGAGCAGTGGTCTGTCCGGGAGGGCTGCACACTCCCGCGGCCGCCCGCTGGTCCCTGGAGGACCTCTCTGGGCGCCAGGGAAAGCCCTGTTCCCTCGCGTATTCAGACTCGCGGTTTTCATGTTGTTAGTCTTAAGAAGCCTTTTAAATGAGGCGGAGATAGTCTTGTTCCAAAGGGAGTTTTTATTTTTAAAGTCAGATTTGAGAGGAAGAATCTCCGTTGTCACATTTCAGAGTGTGGCGCGTAGGGTGGTGGAGACCCAAGTGGGAGGGTTTCCTGCTCCCGTGAGACGCTCCAGCTGCCCGCCACTCACCAGATGGGCCTTGTCATCCACCTAGAACGCCTCGGTCAGAAGTCAGATTTACATGCTTGTGTCCTGCTTGCTGACCGTGTGGCCCAGGTCAGGGCTGTGTGGCAATGCCTGGTTAGCCCCCTAGTCACGTGACGTGTTTTCCTCCGCAAGGTAAGTGAACGGTTGATTGCAGACATTGTCACGCACTCGAGTGATGTGTTACTACTGGCAGATGTGGAGGGAGCCCTCGACGGTCGTTTTCGGAGAGTAACTTGATACCCTGCGCGCCTGGAGCCCGGGTGCCAGGCCGCCTCGGTGTTTGCTGTTAGGGAAGCGCACACAGTGTCCCCGATGGGCCCGGGCCGCTGCGGCCCCTCACTGCTTGCAGACAGTATGTGTGATGCTTTGTTTCCGTAATTGAATTAGTATTTTGGTGGACTTCACATTTATAGTAAGTTTTATAATAGATTTTATAATTATCAGTTTTCAAAAATCACTTTATTTATAATTTTTTCAGGAGATAAATCTCCCCCTAAACTTGAACCATCAGATGCATTACCTCTTCCTTCAAACTCGGAGACTAATTCAGAACCACCAACCCTCAAACCAGTAGAACTGAACCCAGAGCAGAGTAAACTATTCAAAAGAGTCACATTTGATAATGAGTCACATAGCACTTGCACTCAGAACGCACTGGTAATCGGACACCCTGCAGAGCCCACCCTCGCCAGTAGTGGCGATGCGCCGGCGGCGGCGGCCTCCGCGGTGGCGGAGCCAGCAAGCGATGTAAACAGACGCACTTCTGTTCTCTTCTGCAAATCGAAAAGTGTAAGCCCCCCAAAGTCTGCCAAGAACACTGAAACCCAGCCAACTTCTCCTCAGCTAGGGACCAAAACCTTTTTGTCTGTAGTCCTTCCGAGGTTGGAGACTCTTCTGCAGCCAAGAAAAAGGTCGCGGAGCACCTGCGGCGACTCTGAGGTGGAGGAGGGGTCCCCGGGAAAGCGCCTGGACACAGGTAAATGCCACGGAGCACCGCGGGCTCTCTCCTGCAGGGGTGGCGGGTCGCCGCGGACGGGCCGGGAGCGCCCTC
>LNAC01000999.1:31917-68040 GCA_002007465.1 Ailurus styani | reverse complement strand
CCCCCCATCTCCCCCCCCATCCCCCTTGGTCCACGGAGCGAATCAGGAAAACTTCAGACAGGAATTGCTGTGGAAGGAGGTGGGTGGAGGGGGCTCTGGGTGTGTCCTGGGCTGGTGGGGAGGGAGGGGGCAAGGGCAGCGGGAGGGCCCCCGGGGGGCCTGTCTTGGCTTTCCTGGGGAGGCACAAGGCAGGACCTGACCTCCGTCCTCAGAGTGTGAGGGGCCGTGGCGCTCTCCGGCCCAGCTTTCCCTGGACCCTTGGAAGCTGCCTGAGGGTGTGCTCCCTGTCTCTCTGGACAGCCGCCAAGCCTCCACCGGCCTCAGACCCCAGAGCAGCTCCTGCCGCCTCGGCCTCGGGAGGGGGCGTACTTACAACACACAGAAAGTACAGTGAGTGTGTCCACACACACAAGCCTGCTCCCCATTCCCAGCACCATCCCCTCGCTCTCCCCCAGGCTCTGGGCCTCAGCTGAACTTGGCTGACCTTGCTTTGGGCCAGACCGGGGTCTCTCTTCCTCCTGCATTCACCACCACCTGCCTAGCTGCTCAGGCCAGAAACCTGGGTGTCTTCATGGGTCCCCCAGTTCCCGAGACTGATTGCCGCGTATCTCTGTCTTCCCACGGAAAAGTTTCCTTCCGCGACTCCTCTGTCTCCCCCAAGCTGGGGCCAGCCCCGCCCGCACACAGCACCCTCCCTGCAGACCCTCCGAGACTTGGCAGACAGCCAACCCGTGACCCTATTCAAGCCCCCATGGCTGGCCCTTGACCCCACGCCCTCCGTCTCTGTCCCCTTGCTGGTGTCCTTCAGAAGGGCCCACTGGGTCTCATTTGTGTATTTGCTTCTGTCTGTGTGTCTCCAGGACGATGTCCTTGGGCTCTTTGCCAGGCCTCTCAGATTTCAGCCCTGAGCTCCAGGAGGGCTGGACCATGTCAAAGCTGCACCAACTTGTTCTAGTCTGCAGGCCTTGACCTCGCACTCGCAGATTCCAGGAGCCCCGAGTAGGTGCGGGCAGCCACCTGGAAGGGGGCAGAGGTGCGGCGCCGTAACTGGTGTTGGGTGGGATGGGTCCACTCCCAGCAGTCGGAGGTCAGTGTGGGACAGCACAGCCTCTCCACCTCTGCCTGGGCCTCTGGGGGGCCTGAGGTGGCAGCACGGCCCCAGGGAACGTGCAGAGGCGATCCACAGTGCAGAAGAGGGACCGTGAGGCTCTGACGCAGGGATGTGGGGAGGGGCAGGGGCCGGGGCCGGGCCGGAGGACAGAGGAGGAGCCTCGCAGATGGGAGTCTGGGCAGAGGGAATGTTGGGGGCACATAAGAAGTCTATGGAAAGAGAAGTGGGGCATCCTGGAAGCAGCTGCAGGTGCAGGTAGGTGGTCCGGGCTAGAGGCGGGAATTTAAAACAATGCGCAGTAGTAGGAGTCCCACTTCCAAGACATCAGCTCAAGGGTCTGCACAGACCGCTCCCCAGCAAGCAAGCAAGGCTTGCCAAAATTAGGAAAAAGAGAAAAAGCCCTTTTAAAGTCTCTGGAAGTTGTCCTAAGGGCCTACATCGATAGAAGAAATATTTATTCAAGAAAACCTGCTGAAACTTGCGAAGAGCCTGTGGTGTGTGAGCTGAGATCCTCTCCCTTGGCCCCGCCAGTGGTGTGGTGGGAGCTCGGACGGAGGCCGCCTGCGGCAGACGGTCCGAGGGCTCGCTCTCCTGCAGCACCCAGCCCAAGGCCCGGAGTCCCGGCGGAGGCCGCCGGCCAGCATCCTCGCCCCTCCCAGCTCCACGGGAGGAGGCTGCCCCACTCCCCGCCGTCCCATGTCACATGGAGGCTGTCTGGACCGTGGCGGGCTGGCCAGGCGGGGGCATGTCCACCTTCGGCCAGCTCGTCCACAGGACGGAGAGTCCATGCCCGGAAAAGGTCGCAGGAAGAGTAGCAGCCCAGAGGGTTGTCTGGGGGAGAGTCGGTCAGTAAGAGAGCACCAGAATCTCCCCAGGACCAGACTTCATTTGAAACAGAGCAGGCTCCCTGCTGAGCAGAGAGCCCGATGCGGGCCTTGATCCCAGGACCCTGAGATCATGACCTGAGCCGAAGGCAGAGGCTTTAACCCACTGAGCCACCCAGGCGCCCAAAGATCGCCCTTCTTGATCCACAGCAACACGCTAACCCACTGGGCCCACTGGTCCGCTGGAGGGAACCAACGGAAGAGACAGCCGAGAGCCCCTGGGTCAGAACAACCCTGAGACTGACCTCAGGACCCGCCCCTGCCTGAATGTAACTGGGCTCACCTGCTGAACAATTCCGGCCCTTGGTAAAGACAAAGAGCCGGGAGCTGGTAGTTAGTGGAGCCACCGGGGTGGGCGGGAGAGGGGGCCTAGCAGAGAGGTCCGGGAGGAGCGGGTCGGGGGCAGTTCTGCTGCAGCCCCTGCTGCACGCAGACCACACGCACCCGAGGCTGAGCCTTCTCAGCGACAGCCGAGTCCACGCCGCTAGAGCACCCTGGTCGACACCAGACAGAGCACAAGGAAACAAGCCCGGGCCCGGTGGAGTGGGGGGCAAGGTGGTTTAACATCTGAAGATCCATGAATGCAATCCACAATTCACGTCAGTAGAATAAAGGACAAAACCCGCAATCATCTCAAGAGATGCAGAAAAAAACATTTGACAAAATTCAAGTCCCTGTGTGATAAACGCACTTGACAAACAAGGAACAAAAGTGAAGCCCTCCCACCTGATGCAGGGCATCTGTGAAAAGTGGGAGTCGCAGCTCCCATAATGTCCGATGGCGGGGGACTGAATGCTTCCCCTTCGGATCAGGAGCAAGACAAGAACGTACACTCGAGCCTTCTTATCATCACATTGGAGGGCCCCCGGGGGTGTTCGGCGAGGAGAAGGAGCAGGCATCCGTCCCGGAAAGGAAAATGTAAGACTCTCTCCATTTCTGATGACGCGGTCCTGTGTGCATAAGACCCAGGGTCCACTCGAAACTAGTACTGCTAATAAATTAGTTCAGCGAGGTTGCAACTTACAAGATCAATATATAAGATAAATTGTTTTTTTGTTCAGTAGCAATGAGCAAACTGAAAATGAAATTAGGAAAACAATCCCATCTCCAATAGCGTCAAAAAGAACAAGGAATCGGGAATAAGTTTAACAAAAGAAGTGCAGACTTACACTTGGGCGACTATGAAACACTGTGGAAAGAGATTGAATCTAAGTAAGTCTGAAGGTAGGTCTGTATAACAATCCAAATTATTGAATTATCTACACAATCTAAATTAGATCTTAAATAAACGGAAAGACATTCCACGTTTATGGGTCAGAAGATTTAATATTGTTAAGATGGCAGTACTTCCCACATTGATCTACAGACTCAGTGCAGTCAAAATCTAAGCTGACCCCTTTGTACAAATAGAAAATTCCATCCCAGAATTGACACCGGAACTCGCAGGAGCCTAAATTGCTAAAACAACCTTGAGGGAGAAGAACAAAGTTGGATGACTCATACTTCGTGATCCTAGAACCCATTGCAAGACTATAGAAATGCAGACTGTGGGGTCGCTGTAAGGGACAGTCTGTGGTCGGTGGGACAGAACAGAGCGGCCCAGAAGCAAGCCTTTACTTCTGTCATCAGCTGAGCTCTGGCACGGGTGCCAAGACCTTCAGCGGGGGTGCGTTGGAACAACCGGACATCCACAGGCAAAGGAATACATCTGGATCTCTACCCCACACCAAACATAAAAATTTTTTTTTAAAAAAGATTTTATTTATTTATTTCACAGAGGGAGAGAGATCACAAGGAGGCAGAGAGGCAGGCAGAGAGAGAGGAGGAAGCAGGCTCCCGGCCGAGCAGGGAGCCCGACGTGGGCCTCGATCCCAGGACCCTGAGATCATGACCTGAGCCAAAGGCAGAGGCTTTAACCCACTGAGCCACCCAGGCGCCCCAAACATAAAAATTGAGTCAAAATGAATCAAGGACCCAATTGTAAGAGCTAAAACTATAACACTTTTGGAAGGAAACATAGGTGTAAATCTTTGTGACCTGGTGGGTGATTCCTTCCTTCCTTCCTTCTTTCCTTCCTTCCTTCCTTCCTTCCTTCCTTCCTTCCTTCCTCCCTCCCTCCCTCCCTCCTCTCTCTCTCTCTCTCTCTCTTTCTCTCTTTCTTTCTTTCTTTCTTCTCTCTCTCTCTCTCTGATTTATCTATTTTAGAGAGACACTGAGCAGGGGGAGGGGCAGCAGGAGAGAGAGAGAGAATCTCAAGGAGACTCCCCGCTGAGCATGGAGCCCAATGTGTGACTTGGTCTGAGGACCCTGAGATCATGACCTGAGCTGAAATCAAGAGCTGACCATCCAACTGACTGAGTCACCCAGGTGACACCGAATGCATAAACCATAAAGCGAAAAATAGGTAAGTTAGGTTTCACTAAGATTAAGAACTTTTGTGCATCAAAGGAACTATTACGAAATGAAAAAACAACCCACAGAACGGGAAAAAATATCTGTGAATCATATATTTGATTATGATTTGTCTCTAGAATATAAAAGATTATATAAGGTACAATTACAACTCAGTAATAAAATGATCAATGAATTAAAACACGAGCAAAGGGTCTGAACAGATGTATCTCCAGAGAAGATACGTAAGTAGCCAAAAAGCGTAGGAAGAAGGGCTCCATGTCATGAGCCAGTGGGGACGAGCAAGTCAAGACCACCAAGAGGAGCCACTTCATGCCCACTGGGACGGCTGTGGTCTAGGGACAGGTGATGACAAGGGTTGGCAAGGCCCGGGTGTCATCGGGTGCACCCACTTTGGGAAAAGTCTGGCAGTTCCGCTCGTTCGGTGGAGTGTGATGGGCGGACGCAGCGATCCCACACTGGGTATTTGCCCCAGAGAGAGGACGCCGTATCTCCACAGGAAAACCCGTACACTGATGTTCACGGTGGCATTATTCCCAGTGGCCACAGACGTGGAAACAACCAAATGTCGGCCAAGGGATCACAAACTGTGGGTCGTTTCCATACGCTGGACCGGCACTTGGCCAGAAAAGGGATGACGCATACACACTAGGCGCAGGCGCGACCCTGGAAGACGTCCGTGAAGGACGTCAGTCACAAGGGCCGTACGCTGTGTGATTCAGTTTGTAAGAAACTTCCAGAACAGACCAAGCTGTGGGGAAGGAACTTGAATTTGTGGTTGCAGGGGGCTGGGGCAGGTGGAGGGCTGGCGTGATGGTGAAGGGGACAGGATTTCTTCCTCTTCCCGGGGCGGACAAAACGTCCACAGTCCTCCAGTGGGTGGTGGTGATGCACGCGCAGCTCGGTGAGTGCACGGAAGTGTTGGATTGTATACTTGAATGGGTGAGTCGTACGATACGTGGATTGTATCTCAACGAAGCTGTTAAATAGCACCACAGACGGAAAGCGTTAGCCATTTAGCCATTATAAAAGCCCCCTTACCCACTGCACTGGGAGGCGGGGGCAGGAGGCCAAGGATCTGGAGACACTCAGCTTTGGGCCCCAAAGATGAGAGGTGGGGCCACGTCCACGGATGCCTTGTACACTTGGTCTCCCTGGAGCCTGAGCCAAGTCATCATTTTTATGGAGCTGCTTTTCTACTTATGGCCATATTTGTAATTAGTTTGGAAACCATTAAATGTCTTATTACTCTTGTTTTTTTAAAGTCAAAATTCCCTGCCAATTACCAACCATAACTTTAAAGACAGAAGGGCAGAAGTTGAGAGTCGGGGCACGTCTCCTGACTCATGCATGTATATACTGACTTCTCACTGGACTGGCGACAAGGTTATGCATGTGCGTGACCTCTATGTTCTCTGTTTTCTCGGCAGGGATGCTGACCTCCTACCCCAGGGCCCAAGACAAAATCAGACCCAGACCAGGCCATGTAGGGCTGCTGTGGAGAAGGGTCAGGGTGTCTGGGACCCCAGTGCTGTGGAGGCTTCTGGGTCTCACAGGCAAGCCTTCCCCTTGCCTCTCAGCCAGGGGCATCTCCTTGGAGGTGCTATGACTGGGTGGATGGGCTCGGTTCAGCCCATGAACCAGGGAAGTTGAGGCCAGATGGGGCCAAGGGATGCCGTGAAGAATTGGTTAAGAGGAGGATCAAAGTTTCCCAAATCCCTGCCAACTCCCTCTGCCACCTGCCCTCCCCTGGCCATGGCACAGGCCTCCTTATGTCTAGTTCTGGCCGCACAGTAGGACCAAACTGCTTTGGCCTTGTCTCCTAAAATGAAGATGGTGGCTGATTCCTCATGGGCGAGATGTTCTTTCTTTGGTTCACCCACCCATCCACCCATCCATCCATCCACCCACAGATCCGTCCATCCACCCATCTGTCCATCCACCCACACATCCTTCCATCCATCCACCCACCCATCCACCCACAGATCCGTCCGTTCACCCATCCGTCCATCCACCCACATATCCTTCCATCCATCCACCCACCCATCCATCCATCCACCCACATATCCATCTGTCCATCTAGCTATCCATCCATCCTCCCACATAACTATCCATCCATCCATCCACCCACATATCCATCCGCCCATCCACCACATAACCTTCCATCCATCCACCCACATATCCTTCCATCCATGCACCCACCCATCCATCCATCCATCCACCCACAGATCTGTCCGTCCACCCATCCATCCATCCACCCTCATATCCTTCCATCCATCCACCCACCCATCCATCCATCCACCCACATATCCATCTGTCCATCTAGCTATCCATCCATCCTCCCACATAACTATCCACCCATCCATCCATCCATCCATCCATCCATCCATCCATCCATCCATCCACCCACCCACATATCCATCCATCCGTCCATCCATCCATCCTTCCATCCATCTATGCATCCATCCATCCTCCCACATAACTATCCATCCATCCATCCATCCATCCATCCATCCATCCATCTATCCATCCGTCCATCCATCCAACCATCCACCCATATATCTATCCATCCATCCATCCATCCACCCACCCATCCATTCATCCATGCCACTGTACTAAGGACGATTAAGTCCCAGACAAGTTGATTTCCATGTGTCCACTTCTGTTCAACAATGTAACTGCTGCTCTCATGACCATTTTAAAGGCATGAAGACTAAGGCCCAGAGAGTTTAAGTGACTTGTCCAGAGTCACACAACAAGGACCTGGGATAGGAGGGGGATGTGGGCCCCCGTCTGGGTGGTTTTCTCCTGTATGACACTCCCATGGTGGTGTTTTACACAGCGACTCTTCCTGGACTGAGTGAGGAGACATGTGTTCCACAGCTTCCTGACACATTGCTGCCTGTGGGGTTGGAGGTGGCCAGGATGGGGACTCAGGCCCACCTGGCTCTGATGGAGGGGGACGGGGAGGAGTGGGCATCTTGACTTGGAGGACAGAAGTCAGGGTTGTGGAGGCCTGTCCATGTGTTAGGGGGCAGGAGGGTGGTTACAGGCTGGGGCTTGGGGTGGGGTGAAGGGAGTTGGGAGTGAAGCTGGGGTGCCGGATGTGAATAGGGTGGGGGCCATGCCATTTGAAGATGCCCACATGGGTAAGGTCAGATGACAGGGTGGGAAAGGTGGCTCTGGCTCTGTCCCCACAACCCTTTCCCCTAGCCCTGCCCCTGCCCCTGTCCTCCTGGCCCGTCCCCTGGCCCTGTCCCCTAGTCCTGCCCCCAGCCCTGCCCCCAGGCCCTGTCCACCTGGCCCTGCCCACCCCAGCCACCTGCCCCCTCACTCCCCACTGGAAACTCCTATTCCCTTGCTCTTTTTTGGACAACTCAGAGACAACCGACGAGCTCTAGCCCACGCCTGTTAGGTAGCTGTTCCTGAAGTCCCAGAGCGGCACACGCCTCTGTCAGGTTCAGATCTACTGAGGAGGGTGCTCCTGTCTCGGTTGTCAGCAGGGTATTTGACTAAGCCCTGATCCCCACAGAGATGCTCAAAACAAATTCTCTTTAGGGCACATACTGATGTGGTCTGAGGGCAGAACCCCCGAAGTAGGGGTCAGGTTGGCCTGTAGCTGGGACATAAATGGGGAGATCCTGGGTCCTGTACGGTGGGTCTGATTCAGTGAGCTGAAGGGCAGGACGTAGGCAGCCCCTGATCCTCCCTGGCATTGGCCTATCATCTGGCCTAGCCCCTGACCCTGGCTGAGCCCCTGACCTGGCCTAGTCCCTGACCCTGGCCCAGCCTATGACCCTGGCCCAGTCCCTGACCCTGGCCCAGCCCCTAACCCTGGCCTAGCCCCTGCCTCTGGCCTTGCCACTGACCCCGGACTCACCTCTGACCCTGGCCTTGCCCCAACCCTGGTTTAACCCCTGATCCTGACCCAGCCCCTGACCCTGGCCCCCCCGCTGACCCTGGCCTCCCTGCTGACTGCCCCCATGGCTCTGGGCACATCCCTTTGCTCACCTGAGCCTCAGGGTATGTCCCATCACGTGGGGGGCATGGCCCACCCATGTGCCCACAGGCCCAGCTGACCACGGACTTATGACACCCACTACTCATGTGATCTGAATTCAGAGTGTGAGCATCCTCTTTATACTTCCAGGTCCACGCTGAGACCTCCACCTCCAGGAAGCCTTCCTGGGTTGGTGCCCTTCTTGGGGCTCTGCTGGCCCCTGTTCTGGGTGTGAGAGCTGTAGCAGGCACCCAGAAGGAGAGGCACACATGAATAAAAGCAATTCCTGGGACAGGAAGAACGCCTGGCAGGGGCTGGGGGGTGAGGGAGGCATAACCAGGTGCTGTGGTGCCCAGGACTGCAAGGAAGGCTTCTAGGAGGCAGTGTGTCAGGGGACCACTGCGAAGTGAGGAGGTAGAGGATGGAGGTGATGGAGAAGGAGGAGCCCATGGGCCACCGGGGGTCCCATGCTGCTGCGGCAGGGTGTTGGGGCCCAAGGCGGGTTTTGGGCTGCGGGGCCCCAGGTGTGGGGTCTGGAAGGATGGGGCTCCTGGGGAGGGAGGCAGCAGGTGGGGAGGCCCACCTGTGGATAGGTCTCCCCTTTAGCGGCTAAATGATGCCACATGTGACCCGAACCCGGGGCTGGGGGCTGAGCTGGGGGTAAGCTCGTGATGGGGGCAGCGTTCCCAGCTGAGGTTCCCGGGACCTCCATGCGCTGCTGCCACGGTGGTGGGCAGGCGGGGCTCTGACCAGGGACGGTCCCCTGCTCCAGCCTGCGGGGTGGGGGTGACCCTGGTGGGTGCAGCCCCCTCCTCCCAGGCAGAATGCAGACTCTGCGAGCTTTAAAATCCCTTCAGAATTTGAGGCAAGGAAATTTGTCAACACATAGTTTCTTTTTACAAAACAAGAGATTTCCTCCAAATGAGATTTGCAGCTGAAAGTGAACTCGGGGTTTCAGACCTGTAATCCATGCTCATTCGGAAGCCAGCTGCATTTGGCCTCATCCTGTGTTTTATGAAACAAAGTCAAAATTGCTAACACATTTCCTTATATTTCCGTTTGGGAAGGGGCTATAAATAAGTGGGCTTGGTAGAAGCCGCTCGCCAATATAGACACACAGCTGCAGACTGTTCTGTCAAGAGCAGCAGAAACTCAGTCCCCAGCTTCGGGGCTGGCTCCAGAGAGGAGTCCGTGAGGACACGGGGCTGGACAGGGACCCAAGGTCACCCAGCGGGGGCCAGTGAGGTCTGCCTGCCTCTACAGGCCCAAACCTACACTTCTCTGTGGTCCAAGTGGTATGGTCAGAAAGATCTGCCAGCCCCGGGAGTTACCGTGCTGATGGGGAGCTCACCCCTTCACACGGACACCTGGTCTGTTTCTGAGCAATTCCGTGTTCTGGAAAATGCTTTCGTCCGTTGAACTGAAGCCCAGCAAGGCTGCCTGGCACAGTTTGCTCCTTCCTTTCCTGGCCAGTCCTGGGGCCACCTTCCTGTGCCTGCTTGCTCAAGGACACGCTGCTTGCTCTTCCGTGGTCTGTGGCCAGCACGTCCATCACAACCAGTCCTTCTGCTCAAGCTCCGTCTAGGCTTGTGCCGGCCCTGGCTGCAGGTCCGGCTGGGCTGGCTCAAACCATGGGCGCCTAGCCTGGGCAGGAAAGAGCCAGGAGCCTGGGGATTTGCTGGTAACTGAGCGGCAGTGGGCAGAGAGTCCAGAGTTCCTTCTGTCTCTGCATGATCCCTACGCCCCTCCTGGCCCCTCTGGCCCCCGGGAACCAGGGTCTAAGCAGGAGCCCCGTCCCCTCCATCTCTGTCCCCATGCTCCCTGTGGGCGGCGCCGTCCTCTGCCCGAGTCCATGGGCCCCAGTGCCGGTCAGGACCTCGGACAGCGCCCCGCCCTCTGGGGAGCCCGCGGAAGGCGGGGTGAGGGGACTGGTTACCTGTCCTCACGTGCGGTCTCTGCCCTGCTCTCTCCGAGGCTCTCAGGGCTGGACCTCTCCTTCTCTAGGTCCCTGAGGCTGACCCTGTCCACCGACACCTGGCTTCCCTCCGTAAATCCCCGGACTTATTCTTGCAATGGGATCCCCAACCGAGGGCGGGCAGGGGTCAAGGCTTACGGGACCGTGGGGCTCACTGCCGAGGGGCGTCCGCGCTGGACCACCAGACCCCAGACAGTGGGGCTGGGCCTGCCGTGGACATGAGTCCCCACGAACGCTGCCCACGCCCGGAAGGAAGGCCCGCTGCGCACTGTCTCCCTTCCACGCGAGCCTCCGTTCTCGGGTAACACGCTCGCCTGCGTCTCAGGCAGGACGCGCTGTCTGTCACGGGCGGCCCCGGGCCGGATCTTCCTCAGGAATGAGGTTGCATCTTCCAAACGCGAACGCAGCTTCAGATGGAATGAAAATGAGCCCGTGGCCGTCTGCACCCCAACGTGGAGAGCCGGGGTGTCGCTGGGGTGGTTGGACCGCGCCCATGGCCTTTCCGGGAGGGAGGCTCGAGGGCTGCCCGGGACGGCGAGGTCCGCTTCCGTTTCCTCGTCTGTGACTAAGGGAGACGACACCCCCTCAGTTACGGGCGCTTGAGGTTGCCACGGAGGACGGGCCACGTCGTGGACACCGGAGCGTTATTCTGGGTGAGCTCTGCCAGCCCAGGACCCGACCTCCCGCTCGAGCTGCTGCTTCCAGCGGAGAGTTGCCCCCCGCCCCCCCATGGAAGCGGCACCGGAAGCACAGAGGGCGGGGCTCGGTGGGAGGCTGCCCGTCGGGCCAGATGCCCGCTCCCCTACTCTCGTCACGCCGGGCGCCCCCTTCCCTCCCAGACCCTCTGCTCCCTCTGCTCCCCGGGGCACAGCCCGTCTGCTCTCCCTGTCTGGTGCCCTCCCTCCCGGCCTGATCTGACAGCCTCTGGGGGTCTCGTGGGGAGCAGCGTCCCAAGGAACATCTCCATCCCCTGCCACCCAACCCAGACCCTGGCAGTTTACGCCGGTGCAGGCGTGAGCTCTTGGTGGGTTAGAGGCCAGGAGGGGCTCGGGGGATGACGTGCCAGACCCAGCCCAGAGGCAGCAGGAGCTCCCTGGGGGTGCGAGGGGGCAGCCCTGCTTCCGTGTTTGGGGGGAGGGAGGAGGGGAGGCGTATGGGGGCGTGGAGAAGCCCACCAGGGTCAGAGTTGCCATGGGGGCCTTTCTCCAGCTACTCCCCCCACGGCTCTGCCTGCCCGTGGCCGTGGCCAGAGTCACCTGCGAGGTCTGGACCCCTGAGCAGGAACATGGGGCAGGGGCAGAGGCTGGAAAGTGCGGGCCCGCTTTACCATCTCCCCAAAGTGGCGTAATATTTACACGCCCTTGGTTTATCCCCTTTGTGGTTCAGGTGGCTTGTGTCCTCTGTCGGTACTTAGCCACTGGCTGATTTCCTGGCCAGTCCTCAATGGGCAGGAGGAGGGTGACCATCAGAAGGGACTTCAAAAAATGTATTAGTCAGGCATGCACCCCCCACGAAGACTGGTCTTTTTCAGGCTCTATTTTGTTTTTAATTGTGGTAAAATATACGTAACATAAAAATTTCCGTCTTAGTCGTTTCTCAGTGCACAATTCGGGGGCTGAGACGGTTTGTTTGTGGCTGTGAATCCCCTCCTCCCGTTCACACTGCAGCCACCCGCAGAGCCCTCTGTTCTGTGCCCTTGGCTTCCTGCCTTCTCCGCCGTGGGGACGGGGTCGGGCCCTGCCCAAGGAGGTCAGCTGTGGTCGGCACGGGATGCCGGTGCCCCCCAGGAGAGCGGCGAGCTTGGGGGCCTGCCCAGCAGGGCTGCGTGTCCAACCCGGGCACTGGGGAGGGCTCACGGCCGGTCGGTCCCCTGTCGAGGGACGCTGGCAGCAGGGGCCCCTGAGGCCGGCCCCCCGGAACCTCAGTCCCCCAGAGGCTGCGGGCGGAAATCCTCGCAGGCCTGGAACCTGGAACCAATGCTCTGGGGACTCTCGGTGGTTACGGAGATTGTCAGTACGGTAGCCGGCTGCCCCGGACAAGCTCCTGTCGCCGGAGGGGAAGGTGTCCCCACAACCGATCCAGGCAGCTTCTCAAAGCAGTTTCAGGCTTCAGACCGGAGAGACCAGGAGCCTTTGGCTCTTCCTTCCTGGGAAGCACCGATGGAGAGGGGGGATGGGGAGGTGGTGGGTGTTTACCTCCCCGGGTGCCACTTCTTCTCGCGCTTATCTTCAAGCCCAGGTTACAGACACAAAATAAATGTGTTCATTGACATTTAGTAGAAAAGCCATCAGCTACGCAGTTCAGGCGCGTTCCTGCGAGCAGCGTTCCCGAGAAGCAAAGTCACAGCTCGCCGAGGGGCGAGGCGCTGAAGGGGCGGCTCGTGAAACGTCATGGAGGAGAGTCTGGGCCCCCTGCCCGCGTGCGGCCCGCCGGCGAGGAGGACCCCACGCTCCCTGCCGCGCTCTGGGGGGGCTTGGAGGGACCCCTGGGCGCACAGCCGGGACCAAGGCCCAGGTCCGCCGCCTTCCGTGGGGAGAGGCGGCAACAGGTGTGTCACAAGCACGAGGCGAACAGAGGGTGTTTATAAGGGACTCAGTATTTGTTTCCAGAGGGCGCCTGGCTGTTCCCAAGTCTTGCCTGAGGTGCTTGGACCCGTCCGCGTTCCCGAGCCGGGGCTCAACCAGCCGCCAGGGGCCGAGCGGGCGCTGGGGGGGGTCCGGGGGGCAGGGGGAGGCTGCGTACTCTGGGGAGGGAGCGGCAGGCGGGCAGCGAGAAGGGGCGGGGATGGTCTCTTGAGTTTGCAGCCCGGGTCACGGCGCTCGGGAGCTCACGGCAGCCACGCGCCCTGGGGCACCGACTGCGCCCGTGTCCCCGGGGGAAGCCCTCCCGGAGCCCACGTTCTTTGTGCCATCCCTGTGCCGCTGCCCCCAAAAGACATGGAGTCCGTCTCCCCGCTCTTTCGTCTGGGCCACCGATTGTCGTGGGGTGACGGCCCGTCCCGAGGCCAGGCCTCACGAGGCCTCACGCGTGTGCGTCACGGACTCCCTGCCGTGCCGTGAAGCCAGCGGGGCTAGGCGGCTGCCCAGGACCGCACACGGGGGCCCAGTCAAGTCCATTCCAGCCTACAGCCCGCTGACCCCCACACATGGGAGACAGCCCAGCCGCGGTCAGCAGAACTGAGCACCCCCACTCCAGCGGACCTCGGACACGTGGGGCCGGGAGAGCCCGCTGACGTACGGACTTGTGAGCAAGAGGACGCATTTGTCATCGGGCCACTGGGTCAGGAGTGTTGGTTCCACGGCGATAGCTCACTGACACCACCACCTGCGGCAACTGGCCACACAGGTAGGAAGGCGGTGCCGGCTAGGAGCAAAATACTGATTTTTTTTTATTTTTTAAAGATCTTATCTTTAAGTAATCTCTACACCCAACATGGGGCTCGAACTCATGACCCCGAGAGCAAGAGTCGCACGCTCTTCCTTGGAGCCGGCCAGGTGCCCCAGTAACAGAATATATTTAAAGTTCACCAGGAAGAAGAGAAGAAGAGGAAGGGCCCGGTTGTGGGGCCGCGGACTGGCCTCCTGGTTGGTGCGCACTGCTCTCTCCTGATGGTGGCTCCCGAGGGCTGCCCTGGCTCCGCTGGTGTCGACTTGCAGGGCTTGGACGTGGGCAGAAACTTCTGTGATGTTTGAGTGTCAGCGAGTTCCTTTCACGTGCTGATGGCAGACCGGGGGAGAGGAAACTGCGATTTGGAAATTTAATGACATCTCTGGAAGAAATGTATGCTTCTTGGAATGGTTTTATTTAAAAAGCCTCAAAAAATAGAACTTATTTTTTTCCCTACCTTGTGATTAATTCAAGCCAAATAAAAGGAACCAGTGAACTTTTGTTGACACCCTCTGGGGAGTTTTCATTTGCAATATCTGTAAACCCTGAAATCTCAATTTGTGTCAAATAAGCTCCTACAGGTAGAGTCCTGGGTTCCAGGGAGAGCGTGTCACATTTTGTTCCATTTAAACACATTACGTACTCGATCACGGCAGCATTCTTCTATCTTCTAATCAAATTGCCAGTCCGGCGGGCCCCAGACCAGGGCCTGGTGGGGAGGGGCCGGCGGCGCACGGGGCCCGAGATCGCCCAGCCCCAGAACGCAATGAGGCTGTAGACAGAGCAGCGAGGAGGGCGCACGGGCCCGGCCTCGGGGGACGGGGCTCCTCTGCTCCGTGAGGGGGCTCCGCTCGCCCCAGCTTGACTAGAGCTTCCGAAGCAATGGGCAGGGCGGACTCTGAGGGCTGGGTGGGCCGCAGCGAGGGGGCGTCCACCCCGAGGCTGCTGACTTACACATGTGTGCATTCACGTGCAGGGCACACGTGTGTAAGCATGCAAGGTGCGTGAGCATATGCGTGTGTACGTGCTCGTGAGGCCTGTGTGTCTGTGCCGGATTGTCTGTGGGTGTGTGTGTGCAAGCGTAAGTTGTGTGTGTTGTGGCGTATGCACAAACGTGCGTGTGTCAGTAGATGTGCATGCGTGTGTCTGTGAATTTGCACAGTAGCGTTGGGTTTGTGTGTTGGCATGTGTGAGTGTGAGGAATGTGTCTATGTGTCTGTGTGTGTGCATGCAGTGCACGTGGGACCCGCCAGCCTACAATGCGCGTATGTCCACGTGGGACCCCATGAGTGTGCCGTGTGCGTGTCCACGTGCGGCCCCGTCAGCATGTGAACCCGGGCGTCAGGGTTACTGCAGCCCACCCACCGTGCCATCCACCAGGAGCCTGCCCTCTTGGCCCCGGCGTCGTCCTCTGCAGGCCCCCACCGTCATCCTGGCTGCAGGGCCCCATCTGTCGCTGCGCTCCACGGGCCACGCTACCCTGGGAGCGGCTGCCCCTGGGGACCTGCCTGCGGACGGGCTCCCGTCTCTGAGCCTGGGCGGCAGTGCTGGAGATCAGGCGCTGGAGGAACGGAGCCGGGAAGCAGGCCCGCCCAGCCGGCAGCGCGCCCCTCTCCTCCACGGTCCCTGCGCGGCTGCCTGGTCTCTGACCGACCCGAGAAAGGCAGATGTGGCCAGGGCAGAGGGCCTGGGGGCCCCCAGGCTCATGGCTGCGGCAGCGGCAGCGGCGGGCACCAAATTACGTCAGGGAGAGAAAGCTGAGCGGGGCTCGTGGGCGAGACACGCCAGAGCACGGCGTGCGGCCAGCAGGTCAGGCGAGGGGCCGGGCGACTCGGGGGGGTGACTTGGGGGGCGCGGGAGGTCACACAGCGAGGTGACATCACACCGGATCGTGGGCCTGCGTGCTGCTGCCTCTTCCTACACCCCAGGCGCCGAATCCTTCCCTTTGCGATGAATCATTTTATAAAATCAGAAATTTGAGAAGGGGTCCCACTGACCTGCTCGGGAAGCCAAGTGTCGTAGGTCCACCGAGCCTCCTCCTTGAGCGGCGTGTGGCACCTGGGGGCTCGCTCACCTGCCCCGTCCTGCACTCAGGCTGAGGTCGGCGTCGGGGGCGCGGGACATTGGTGGGCGTGGGCGTCGTGGAGGGCGTGGGGGGGTCAGGGTGTTGGTGGGCGTGGGGGTGGGGTGCACCTGCCCCACCGCCCCGTGGCCCTGCTGCCCAGGGACCCCCAACCCTTCGGCCCCCAGCCCCGCAGATGCGGACAAGCACAGACACGGCGGCCTCGCCCCGAAGTCTGGAAGCAGCAGCGGGCTCGCCGCCCGACTTCGCAGGTCCCGAAGCCCCTTGCCTTCCTGAGCCTCTTCATCAATTTCTGAAGGCTCTCTGAGAAAAAGGGTTATGTTTTCCATGTCACATCCGAGGATCTTTGCCGAATTAAAAGCCAGCTTTCGGTTTTATCGATTTTCTCTATTGCTCTTCTTCTCTCTCTTTCATCGGTTTCGCCTCATGTTTATTTCTTCGTTCCTACCGGACATTTAATCCAGGATGCCCGCCTTCCCCACTTTCTGGAGGGAAAGGCGGGGGCGCCCGGGCGGTTTCGGTCCCGGAGCCGGGAGCACCTGCGTGGGAGCCCCGAGCACGTCCCCCGGCGCCGGCGTCTCCCTCCCCCGCGTCGCTGGCGCCTTCTCGCTGCCGCCTGCGCTGCCGGGCCGCGGGCCGTCCCGGTAACGTGCTTCCGAGCTCGGCTTCAGGGGCCGTGGGGTGGAACACGGGGTGCTCGGCGTCCTGAGCCGCGTGTGCCCGGAACAGTCCCGCGCGCCCGACCCGGTGTGACGTCGTTCCGGCGTCCGTGTCCGGTCCGGTCTTTGGCTCATCGTGGCGACTACGGCCGGAGGGGTGCGGACACCGACCGTAGCTGTCAGTTCATCTGTTTGTTTCAAATTGTCCCAGTTATTCTTCAGGTGCTTTGAGGTTCTGTGAGTGTGTCGGGTGGGTGACGAGGGACCCTCTTTGTTCCGTGGCGGCCGCTGTGCCCGCCCCGTCGGGGGCCGGACGTGATGCAGGCGCGGAGGCAGAGCCCACTGAACAGGAGGTGTCTCCCCTGCAGCTGCCCACGCTCCCGGTGGCCAAGTGCGCCCACGAGACCCCGGCCCCCCCGTGGGTGTGGGGGCGGAGAGCCCAGGCCTGGACGGCAGACGGTCCAGACTCTCGGGTGGGGCCCGTCGGTGACGGGATCCCAGTTGTGCCCACGCTTCCGGGCACAGAGGGGCCACAGAGGACAGGGTCGGGCGCGGGAACGGGACCAGAGATGCTCCGCGGCCAACCGACCGTTTAGTCCGCACACGACTCGCGCCGAGCGAGCCCCTGCCGTGGGCCTGACGAGGCCGGCACCGGGCCCGCCCGTCCTCTGACGGACAGACATGGGGACGGCCTGGGCAGCCCCTCTGTGACCTGAGCCTCATGTGTGTCAGAAGGCGGACGCCCCGCTGTTCCTCACAGGACTGCTGTGAGGCCTCCGAGGAGCCGTGTGAGTGACGGTGTCCTGGACGTGGGCACAGAGAGGCGAGCTCTCTCATCACTCACAAGCCGGCCCCACCGCTGGACGGGACGAAGCCCGGCCGGGAGCCCCCGTGTGCCGTGAGCAGGGATGTCGCCGAGGCGTGTCCTGGTCTTGGAGGGCCTGGGCCAAGAAGCTTTGCGTTCAGAGAGGCTGTCCAGCATGGCCACCTCCCGCGACCCGGTGCCGGCAGCAGTGCTGGGCTCCGCGTCCCCCTCCTCGTCCCCCTCCGCGTCCCCAGGAGCGCGTTTGTGCTCTTGTGTCAGATCGGCTCGGGGGTGTCTGTGGCCAGGCTGGCCCCCAGCCCCCCACAGGGCCAGGAGCCCACAGGGCGGTTCGCGTGCCTTCGGCGCTAACCGCGTGCCCAGCCGGCCGCCGTGCCAGCCTTTGCATAACTGTTCCCATTGTACCCCCAAGGAAGCTGCCGCCGAGTGAGCTTCCCTGATTTCGCAGAAAGCCGTGGCTGGTCAGGACCGGGGCCCGATGCGTCTGACTCCAAGGACGTTACTCTTCACATCTGTGCCAGAGGCCCGGGAGCCCAGGCTGGTGGCGTCCGGGCAGGGGCCAGGCGGACGTGGTGGAGACGCACAGTCAGCCACGCTCGGCCTCTGCCCCCTGGGGCTCGCACCCCCACCCTCGTGGCCCTCAGCGGCTTTTTAGCACTGGGCTCCCCTGATGAGCTGCCCTTCCGAGCGGCCGTCCCTCCGGGCACAGGGCTGCTCCGGGAAGGTGTGGGGTGCAGGCGGGAGGCAGACGCTGGTCAGAGGCCAGAGGCACACGGACGTGGCCCCAGCGGGGGCTCCTCCCTGGTCTGTGCAGGAGCCTTTCGGAAGTGCCGAGAGAGGAGACTGAGGCAGAGCTGGGCAGGGGCTCTGCTGCCAGGGGACGAGGTGTGTCCTCTGGGCGGGGACAGCCAGGGCCAGTGCCGCCTGGGGGGCGCGGTCGGGCTTCCGGCCCTTCTGTGCCTGAGGCCGCAGCCTCGTGGGCGCGGGGAGTCAGGGCGGGGAGCTGGCCGGGGGGCAGGGGTGACAGAAGTGACAGGCCCGGGCTGGCCCGACTCCCATCAGGAGGGAGGAGCTGCCTGTGGCCCAGGCGGCTAAACTTCCTGCCGCTCCAGCCTGCAAACCGGGGTCTCCCTGGCCTCAGGACCCCACTGCCTTCGGGGGGGCAGTCAGACGTGCTCGGGGAGCGGCCTGGAGGCCCAGCTAGGAGCCGGCCGCCAAGCGGGAGGGGCGCCCCGGGCTGGCGGCTGGGCCCACGCTCGGTGAGAGGGCTTCCGGCGCCCCAGCCCCCGCGTGGCTGCAGACCCCGAGGCTCACTCGGCTGCCTGGCCACCCGGTTTTGGGGCTTGGCCACGCCTCCACCTTCCTGCGGCCCCGCCCTCCCCCAGGGGCCAGGCTGCTCCCTGCCTGCGTGCCAATGCGATGCCCAGGCCGGACCGTGCAGTCTCTGTCTGAGCCTTCCCTGTGCCGTCGGCCCCTCCTGCCGACGCTTCCTCTCCCGAGCCACCCGGGAGACCCTGCGGAAAAGCCCTCATCCGTCCCCTGACCTGGGCAGTGGGCTTCGGGGGCCTCCGGGGGGACAGCAAGGTGTTGGGGGAGGCAGGCCCTGGAAGGCCCTCGGTCCGACACGTGAGGGCCCCGCGGAGGGTGCACCAGTGGCCCTCCCAGCTCCTTCTCTCCGACCTCAGCCGACAGCGCCGTGGCTGGGGGGGGATTTGGGGATGTCTTCCTCCAGCCCTTCCAGGGCTGGTGGGCGGTGCTCTGTGCTTGGAATGAGTCACAGGGAATTCGGGGGAGTGTCCAGCGGCCCAGGTCAGAGCAGCTCATCCCGCGGGCTTCCCTGACCCTCCGAAGGGCAGACGCTCCCTGTCCCGCCTCCCGCCTCCCTGTCCGCCCGGGGCCTGGGGTGCGCGGTCCTCCCAGACGCACGGGGACGCTCTCGGAAGCTGAGGCCGGGAGCCGACCTGGGCTCCTGTGCCGTGGGGTATGTGCTTGGGGCTGAATCACTTCCCGGGAGGGGAGCGCACAGGCCAGGGTGCCTGTCACCACCGCCCCCCCCCCCCGGTGGCACCAGGTGACCTTTCACAATGCAGGGCGCCCTGCTCACCGAGTCCCGCATCTCGGCCCCTCTGCGGTCTCCTCGGCAGCCGCGCACCCTGGCGGGAGCCCGAAATGGGATGTCAGGGACCCGGGCCTTCGCGGGGCCTGGTAAGTGGGATTTATCGTCGGGAGCGTAATGAGAGCCGACACCCCTTCCTGACGAGACTGTGCCGCAGATGGCCCGGGCAGGAGAGCATCGCCATTCTGAGCAGGCAGAGATCTATTTGCCGAAGGTGAAAATGTCATTTAAACTGTTGATACCTTTCAGATTGTCTTGGCAAGGTGCCGCGAGGAGCTCCGGCCTTCTCCAAATAAACACAGACGATCGAAAATTCTGCACAGCGGACCGAGGCGCGCGATTGCCGTGTTGCCTCCCTGCCTCCCTGCCCGGTAATCCACGGTCCGTGGGAGGGAGTCTGATTCCAGGTGATGAAGAGGCATCATCAGATATGGCTGCAAGGCTGTGGCCCCTAATTTAGCCGTTCTGCACACTCTGCCGCCGCCCGGAGGCTTGTCTTCGGCTTCCGAGGCCCCATCCCTGGCGTGGGTGGCCCCGGAGGAGAAAGAGCGGGTCCGCGGCGCGGCAGGTACCCCTGCGGGGCGGAGGGGGCTCGGGGGGGACTGGGGATCTGGCCGGCGGCGAAGCAACCCGTCTCCGCCACGGGGTCTGGCCACGCCGCGGGCTCTCCCTTGTGGTGGTGCCGGGTGTCTGTGGAGCTGGGGTGCGACTCGTGGCGGGTTTGGGGACCCAAAGGCCACCCCTCCTGGGAGCAGCCCCCGGTGCCCCTCGCCGGATCGCTTGGAGGCGACCCCAGACTGTCTCATGCGGAGTCTGCTCCTGCCTGTATAACACCAGAGCCCTCTCTGAACACAAGCGCCCCGTGGCCCCGGGGTGCTCGTCCCTGTCCACGGGCTCTGGGTGCGGGACGGTCCTCGAGCGGTCCCTGCTGTCCCGGGACTCGCTGGTTGAGCCCCTGGGATGCTTGTCATGCGGACATCTCCACGCGGTGGGTGTCGCTGGTGCCCCTTTAGCCTGCGAGGGTCTGGGCTCCAGTGGCTGTCAGGATGGGTGCGGCGGGGTGCTGGGTGCCGGCCCGAATTCTCCCATCAGGAGACGCTTTTCCTCGTCTCCTTGGTCACGTCAAGACAGACTTTAGGTGGGAGAGTCTTCCTCCATCTGTCCATTTTCAGACGTGGTTGGGACTCGAACTCTCCAGCATGGGGCTGCGATTCGAACTCATGGATCGAACGGGTTTAGGAGTCTGTGCCCTGTGTTCTTTCTCTCTCGATACGCACACTGTCTCCTCTTCGCCCGTGCGGGTCAGCCTGCTGTGACCCCGGCTGCCTCGGACGGCTTCTTCCTTCTCTGCTCGGGCCACACTGAAGGCACATCCTGTCTGTGTCCTGCCCCAGGCCTGGACTCAGCCCTTCCTCCCGGGCCTCCGCTGGCGTCGCCCTGCGCAGAGCTGGTGGAGGGGACCGGCCTGTCCCGCCTGCCCGGCAGAGGCCAGGGGCACGGAGCTGCGGCCAGTGTGTTTCCGCGACACACGCCTGAGGTTGTCCGATCCGGGACTCTGTGCGTGTCCGCGGGAGGACGGAGCGCCAGCAGACGGGGACCGTTAGCCATGTCTGGAGGCTCCCGTTTCCAGCAGCCACACGGACAAGTACAAAGAAACAGATAACGTGCGCTTCAACCGTGCATTTTATTTGGTCCAGTCTATGCAGAGACCGTCCCCGGGAGTCACGGGTCTGGGTGACCAGCCCCCTGCTTCCCATTCCTCTTCCCTACAGAGGCTTCTGCTTCTGGTGTACGTTTGGAGCTACCTCCGCTGGGAAGCTACATCTTCACTGGACGCACCCATCTCCCGTGGGTTTCATAAAACTTACAGCTAAAAAGATAAATTCAGGGATGCCTGGGGGGCTCCGTTGGTGAGCCGTCCGTGTTTGGCTCGGGTCATGATCCCGGGGTCCTGGATCAAGTCCCACGTCGGGCTCCCTGCACAGCGGAGAGCCTGCTTCTCCCTCTGTCCCGGCCCCTCATGTTTGTGTGCTTGATCTCTCGCTCTCTCTCTCTTAAATAAATAAATAAGATTTAAAAAAAAATAAAAAGATAAAGTCACATATTCATGTTGTTCCAAACATAGACATTTTCCGGAAACCAAACTGAGCTCACAAAATGTTTTTCCCTTCATACTCACATCCATATTGGTAAGAACTGGCACCTTTATCAGAAGAGTTGATTTCACTTTGAAGCAAACGACCATCGGCTTCAAAGATTTCTAAGTCAAGTGCAGCATTGGTGAGTCTGCCCACAGTTTCAGCCCTTTGGTGGCTCTTGCCGTGGTTCAGGGGCTCAGTGGCAGTAGAGTCACGCAGTGTGAACGGGATAGGACTTGCTGCCTGATGGCTACCCTGTGACTTGACAGGTCTGGCTCAGGTGGTCTTGGGGAGCTTCCCTGAGACCTGGAGAATGCACCTGCCCACCTCCGTTCTCCCTCTGGCCCTTTCCACCCCCACGCCCACCCGGTTCCACCTCTTTCTCTAGGTCTCTGGCTGGTCCCCTGACCCCGGCACCTGTCATCAGGGTGGGACAGGGGGGTGTTTGCTTTTCCAGGAAACTTCCCTTGTCAACCCTTTTCAGTTCAGCAGTAATGAGGCAAATTACATGGACCGAGTCCCACATGTGGACCAACTTTGCCTTCTGGACGGATCCGTGCCATTCCTTCCACATGGGGCTGGGTCTGGCTGCCTCGTACCTTGTTTTGAGGTTTCCATTTAAGGAAGAACGGCCTGTAACTTGAACTTTCAAAACAATATCTGGATCATATTTAAGTATCAAAGGTATGCTGCCTCTCTAAGTGAACCTGGAAGCTTTACCCTTTCTTCATTCTCTGGAGGAATTTCTGTAAGACCGACAGGATTTCTTCCCTAGATATTTGACGTAATTCACTGGTGAAGCCCCCAGGAAAACATTTTTTTGAGGAAATGTTTTAAATTGTGGATTCAATATGTTTCATATGTATATATAGGACCACTTACATTTTCTTTTTCTTCTTATGTCAGCTTTGGTGAGTTCCTTAGGATGTTTTGTATTATGTGTGAATTCTCAAATTCACGGGCACGGCATTTTTATAATGGTAGGTTTGTAACAGGAGACATGGCCCCGCCCAGAGGTGTGCTGGTGATGGTCCCAGTGTTTCTTGTTGAGGTCTGTTGTCCTCAGTTCCTTATCGGCGGTGTCTGCTTGTGATTCCGGCTCCCGGCCGGGCTCCTGCCGCCTGCCCTCTGCCCAGCTCCTGGTGAGAGGAGCGGCAGTCTCGCCGCCTGGCCTCATCGGCGGAGAAGCCGGCTCTGAGTGAGGGCAGCCTGTGACCCTCTGTGAGTTTGTCCCTCTGAGCCAGACAGAGAACTGTGAGGGTGTGGGGTCTGCCCAGCCCCTGCCTGGCTGCCCCCGGGAGCTGGTGGCAGAAGGAGTGAGCACAGGTCAAGAACAATGGCAGGTTGACCCCGTGCTCGCCGAGACGGGCCAACCTAGGGGCACACGAGGCTCTACTGGGGGCAAGCACCCCCCTACCCACTGAGCACAAGTCTGTCCCTGTAGTTCCAGGGGTGGGTGGCGGGGGTGAGTCCTTCTCTCCAAAACCCCAAGGAGGAAGAGGAATGCATGTGGTCTGGATTGGAGTCATGTCCTGGGGAGACAACGTCCCTCCTCGGAGAAAGTTTGAGCTCAGGGTCTGGGCCCCGAAGTAAGGTGGAGTGTGGATGCTGGTGCAGCCCCTGTGGGGGGCTGGCTGGGGGGCTGGGCTGGGGGGCTGGGCTGGGGGGGCCTCACACCTCCTCCAGCTGGCTCTCCCCTGCCCTCCTGGACTACAGCAACGACGGCTTCGTCCATCCAGTGTGGATCCGGGCGCCCTCTGGGCCAAGCCTGGGTCTGGGCCCTGGGACCCCAGGGCTGGATGCACAGATGGGCCCCTTACCCTCCTTGTGGGGAGATGGTCAGTGAGCAAGAAAACAGACTCATGTGACTTCCACGTCCAGTGGCTCCTCCAGTTTGGAGGCCTGCCTGTCTTATTGGATTTATTCATGTAACAGAGCCTGGCTGCAACAGGCACTCAAGAAAGCATTTGTTCAGGGGCTCCCGGGGGGCTCAGTTGGTGAAGCGTCTGCCTTCGGCTCGGGTCATGATCCCGAGGTCCTGGGATCGAGCCCCGCGTTGGGATCCCTGCTCAGCGGGGAGTCTGCTTCCCCCTCTCCCTCTGTGTTCTCTCTCTCTCTTTCTCGCAAATAAATAAATTTAAAAAATCTTAAAAAAGAAAAAAAAAGAAAACATTCGTTTATTCACCGGTGTTTGTGGGATGCCCAGAGGGGCCGTGCTGCATCAGGGACGGCCGGAGCCGTCAGATCCAGGGGCACCAGAGCCCGGGGGCCAGGCGGACGCGGGAGGAGACTTCCCTGCCGGACTCTTCACAAGGGCCCAAATCATGGAGTCTTATAATGTGTAACAGTACAAGCGAGTTTTGTGCTTCAACTAAAAATACGTAGAATACTTCGTTACATTATAAAAGTGGTGTGTGTTTATTTAAAAGAATTTGAAAAATACTTAAAATTAGGATATTCAAAGTCATCTATAGACCTACCAAGCAAAGGCGACTTCCCTTATATCTTGGTCTTGGTCTGTTTCATCCTGATTTTTTCCCCTAGGAACATTTTTTAATGCATAGATGTGATTGTGTCCTGGAGGCATTTTGTAATTTTGAATGTGACACGTTGTCATCAGCACATCCCTGGTATTTTACGTAGCAGAGGACCTCGTGCGCATGTTGCCGAGCAGACAGATACACAGTAGTTTTCCTACTTCCTTATTGCTGGATCCTGAAGCTGTCCTGAATTTTCATTTCACAAACAAGAGAGCAGTAAATGTCTCGGAGCCCAAGGGTTGTCCCCTCCCCCGTAATTTGGATGACCTGTTTTAAGACGTGGATGGATGGGCATGTGGATGTATTTGTTTTGTCAGATTGCATCGGCAGGGACAGCACCAAGGGCTCCCCTGCTCCGGGTAGGTGCGTGGCTCCCCCGCCGGACGCCATCCTGAGCTGCACCTCTGCGGACCTGCCGGTTGACCCCGGCATGTGGGTGACGGTTCTGCGGAACCTTTGTGACTGTTTCTCCTTTCTCCGCCTCACTCTGGTCTCCCTTCTGCTCTTTTCCTCCACGAGTTCTGATGTTCTTTTGCATCTTTTGGTGTCTTGGGCCACAGGTCCTTGAGAGCCCCGAGCCCCCCGCCCTCCGTGGCCCGGGCCCTTCCTTCAGAGCGTGGCACCGCCTCGCTGGTCCTCTTTCCTGAACGTTTCAATGCTCCCAGAATGTCCTCATCGTGAGAGTAGCAAGTGGGAATCTGCTTGTTGCTTGAAATTAAGGCAGAGGTGTTTTTAGACAGATTGACTTAAAACATTCTGGAAATAAACCGAAGCAAGCTCCAGAGAAAAGGAACCAAGGAGACGGGCCCTCGGGAAGCCCCGTTCGCTGTTGCGGGTGCTTCTGGGGCCGCTTACCTTGGGCAGCCTCTGTGTGCCCCGAATTCCACGGCTCGTCCACGACCCACGAGGGTGTGCGGGGACTGCGCCGCCCTCTATCACAATGCTGACTGATTTCTCGATAGGACGAGCACGTAACTGACTGGCCAGGGGATGCCCGTTTGAGAGTGAGGCCCCGTACATTATTTTGGGGGCCAAGGGACAAATCGGGACGGAGTTGCTCGTTACGGAGCACCGAGTCTGTCGCAGCCCGCAGCACACCAAGCTTGGGGGGAGGATTCTACTCTCCTCTTTAGCTCAGAGGACGCATGACTGGGGGTGAGCGGATGGTGCCTTCCCTGAGCGTGGTGACGGGGAGCAGCTGGGGGTGCCTCGCCCGCCTGGCAAGGATGTCCTGGGCGCTCTGCAGGGCAGCAGGAAGAAGGATGTCGGGCAAAGGGAGGAGGTCGTAGGGGCAAAGGGAGAGGTCCGCCCACGAGGCCTCCTTCCATCGCTAGTGGAAGACCAGGCCGGGTCCTGGCTCGGGGGCCCAGGCAGGTGCCCGTCTCCCGGGCTCGCCGCTCTCCTCGGGGCCAAGTAGCACGTAGAGGCATCCACCCTCCACACGCCTGCCTGGTCGCATGGCCACGGCACCTGCAGCCACGGGCGCTCACGAAGTCCCTTAGCAGGATGGTTAAAATCCGTGGACACGTGTTCCCCTGCTGCTCCCGCCTGTTTCCTGAGGAGTCCCGAAAATTTCAGCATTTTCTACAAGTCCCGGATACGTGTGTTAATTGTGTCTCATAGCCATCAACAAGTAAACCACGGCGCGGGAGAGGGTGGTGGATGGGCGTGGGCAGGCGGCGAGGGGTGCGTGCGTGTGGAGGGCGCCAGCCCCACGGTCGCGGCCGTGGTGACGTTATTGCGGCGGGAGTTGTGACTTCAGTCCAGACTGAACACGGGCTGCGTTTCTGGAGTCACGGGGCCGCCGGTTTATCTGATGACAGTTTACCTACGAGCAGACTCTCGGGCTGCTGTGGCTCCGGGCCCAGCGGGGGCCCCTGGAGGTACGGGGCCTGCCGGAGCCGGGGGCAGGACTCTGGTCCTCCCGAGGCCCGGGGCAGGCAGGGGGCAGGACCCCCGGTTCCTAACTTCGCTGGCCGGGCAGGCTTGGAGGACACGGTTCTGGCGTGAGTGTCCTGAGCCGATGGGCGCAGAGCCAGGCTGGCTGGTGTGACCCCGAGCCTCGGGTCACTCACGCCCATCCCCAAATGTTGTTTGGGTCCTCCAGCCCCTCTGGACCACGGGCCACAGAGAGAGTGGTCCTGTGCTTGCCCTGGAGGGAGGGTGGGGAGCAGGCTGCTTCTCCGCCTCCAGGAAGTCCTCCGGCTTCTCCACCCATCATTGTGGGTGGCGCATTTGCTCCCAGTGATAGGTGTGCTAGCAGTGGGGTGGGAAGCTCTTGCCTTTCATTATGAAATAACCCCCGGGTCTCTTTAAGTTGGAGATGGATGAGAAACAAGCCCCCTAACCCCATTTTGTGTCCGTATCACCCCCCGCTCCCCGGAGGTGGTCGGACAGGTGTGGTGCCTGCTTTTCTTGCTGCCGGCCCTGGCTGGGGGCCGGCAGACCCGGGTCCCTAAAGGCCCGGGGGCAAGGAGAGGAGGAGGGGCATGTTGTGACCCCCTCGGCCAGGTTCCTTGGGGGAGGAGGGGTCTGCGCAGTGGGACGAGGGGGTATTCTGTTTCTCGCTTACTTTTAGCAGCAGACGCTGGTGAGGGGAACAAGGAGAAATGCAGGTAGGATGAAGTCTTGCACTTGAGCCTCTGTCGGCCCTGTTCATTCTTGGCTGCAGGAAAGCACAACCCTAGACTCACCGCAGCCCGACGTCCGGATCCTGAGTCTATAACGTAGGAAACCCCTTTGGAGACCTTGAGCGTCAACACCCCCCAGCTTAGGGCGCGTTGTTGGCCACCTGTCCCGACCCCAGCACAGGGGTTCCGCCAGGGGTCCGGTCCCTGGAGACGTCTACCGCAGCTTCGGGGCTGCCCCGGGGCCACCCGCCGGGGGCACCAAGCAGGGGACACCGCCTCCTCCTTGTGCCCAGCGGAGGTACGGGCGCCAGGTGCGTGCGTGCGTGTGCGGATGGGCCGCACGCTTGTGTCGCTCGGGTCCTGGCCCTTAAGTGTGTAGGTGACCCCTGAGCCGCCTGGATTCCCGCACGAGCCGGGGCGCCATCCACGTGGCAGACGCCGGGCTGGGCTCGGGTTCCTGCTCTGGGTGAGGACACAGAACCACGGGCCCAGCGGGAGGGGCGTCCGCAAACTGGAGCGCCACCCCAGCCGGGGCTCAGCCTCAGCCCTCGGGGGGCAGCCTTGAAGCTGCCAGACCCGCCCTCCCTGGTCAGCACCAGGAGGCCATCCCTGGGAGAGCCTTGCCCCGGGGGACGGCCTGCCCGGGCAAGCGTTCCTTGCTCATACATTCCTTCTGCCTCGCCTTTCTCCTTCCTTTAACAGCGCTCATCTCTGCAGCTCTCTGGGGCTCCGCTGCACTCGCTGGAAGGGCGGCTGCTGCCCCACGAACCACGTCGTAAAACCGGATCTTCAAATGGACTCGGTTGAATTTTTTTTTTTAACCAGTGGTCTTGGAGACCCTGCCCCCTGTGGACGACTCACAGGCTGTCCTCGGTCCCTGCGGGCGCCACGAGCATCAGCCCGGAGGCCAGGCGGGAAAGCGTGGGCCCAGGGGTGGCTGCGGTCCCCGGGGACCTGGGGGCTTCCTCCGGCCCGTCTCCGCGGCTGCCCTCAGCCCCCAGGCCGCCTGCTCGGGGAGCTGCCGTCATGACCCCGGATTCCCGACAGCTGCGCCCACACCGAGGCTTCACGTGCCCGCCTGACCTCCGGCCCATGGTCCTGGCCCCAGAACGTGGACGTCCGGGCTGCAGTGTGGCGAGGGGCCCCTCCCGGGTCCTGGCCGAGCTGTGGCTTCCCTGTGCTGTCCCCCGCGGGCTGAGCACAGAGGGAAGCCGGGCGTGGAAGGCCAGGTCCAGGTGCCTGAGCCAAGCGTCTCCAGGTCTGGGGCGCGCCCAGCAACCCCTCCGACCTCCCCCTCCGTTCTCCATACCCCTGCTTTCCCGGGGCATTCGCCTCTCAAAGCCCTCCTCTGGCTTTTCAAAAGGGCCTCCTTCCCACCTGCTAATTCCACCTGGGCTAATTCCTTTGGTATCATTTTCTGTCCGGAAATCAATTTCTTCTCTAATTGTGCTCACGAATGAGCACATCTTCTGGAAGGCCGCCTGGGAGACCGGCCTGTTGGTGCTGAATGACTACAGTTTGCCTGAGTCTGGATAGCAGTCCAGGCCCTGCCGGCTCCTCCTGACCCGGCTGGAGGGTTGGTGGGGGGTCGGTGCGAGGGGGGCATGGCGGTGAGGAAGGGCCTGGAGTCCCTGGGCCCCGGACGGTGGTGGACGGAGTCACGGGGAGGCCCAGAGGCGGGGGTGGGGACTGGGTCTCGGGGAGATGGTCGGGGCTGTGGGCAGAGCCTCCCCGCTCCCGCCTGCAGCTGCGGGACCTGCCCGGACCGACCCCAGGCTGCCAGAGCTGCCTCCAGCCCCACCTCGTGGCCCCGTCCCTCCGCCCAGCCTCACGTCCTTGTGGCACTAGCCCCGTGCGGAGTGTCCTGCTCAGTGCCTGGTACAGCCTGTCCTCCCCTGGGACCCACCTGTCCCCTTCCTGCCGCGTCCCCAGGCCCCACGCTCTTCCCGGGGCACTGCCTGCCTCCCGGGATGCCCCCTGCCCACGGTAACGGCTGCCTGGTCAGCGGGCTGCCGGCCACGCAGGCCTGACGCCGGGGAGACCCAGCCAGACCGAGGGGCCATCTCTGGACGGCCAAGCCCAGGCCCCACAGACAGGGCCGTCCCAGCCCTTCCCTGTGGACACAGCCAGGGGGGTCCCACGACCTTGGCTGTCCCCTGAAGCCGTGGGCCTGGCTCCCACGGCGCTCAGCCCTGGGCTCCCCCTGCACGACGTGGTAAGCCCCCCGCCCCCGGGGTGTCCCTAGACGCTGGGGCGACGGCGCGCGGCCCCAGTCCGGGGGCTCAGGAACGGCGTGTTAGCCTCTCTGCTTTCCTGCAAGGTGACCTCCGAGCTCCCAGTGTCCACGGGGCCTCCCACCGCGTGCGTGCTCCCCTGCGAGAGGAAGCGAGGCCTCGGGGGAGGACAGCGGGGAGCGGCTTTCTCTTCCCCCGATGCCGTCAGTGTCCCCATTTCCCCCTCGGTGGCGGCAGCGCCGGGCCTTCCAGCCCGTGTTCATCGGGCCCCACACAGAGCACCCCCCCCAGGGCGCCAGCCCCTCCCCAGGACCCTGTTGGGAGCGGGGCTGCCGCCAGGCTCTGAACAGCTCTGGGAGCCAACATTCTGGGCAGGAATATGGACAATTTCATTATTTCCGTGATGAAAGGAGATTGATTTTTTCGCAGCTTCCGGAGAGGCTTATAATTGAGTTTGCTGGCCCCATGCTTCCGACAGATGTTCGTTCAGAAACATTTCCCAGTTTTTCGCTGTGTTTTTTCCTGCTTTTCGGTGGGAGAGGAGTTGGAGGCTTGGTTTAATCAAACGTTGCAGAGGCGCTGCCGGGACTGCGCCCAGCAAGGGGGGCTATGCCCCTCCCCCGCTGACACCCACCCCTTGGCAACCAGAGCCACTTCCCCACCGTCAAAGGCAGGTGACCCAGCACCACCGACCCCAAGGCCTGCTAAGCAGCAAGTCACCCCAGGGCCCCGAGGATGCCCCACCCCAGAGAGGGAACTGACGGCAGGGGTTGGGTGCTCTCGCTCTGGCTGGAGGGGAGAAGGATTGAGGAGGGAGGCCTTGAGGCTGCGGGTGACAGTCTCAGTGTCCGATGACCCCACCTGCACCCCTGCACAGCGAAGGAGGCCCCCTGCTGCCAGTGAGTGAGGGGTGGGGCCGAGGGGGTGCTGGTCTCCTGCCTTGCCTTCCATTCAGCCGCTCAGATGCTGCTGGGGGCTGGTCCCGGGGCGTTGCTGAGCAACAAGCCCCTCCCCTTCCCCACACTGAGCTCCGCCCCCCTCCTGCAAGCACAGAGATGTGGATGGTCCAAGAAATGCATGGAGGAGAGGAAGGGATGGGAATCTCATGGTCTAGACATGAAGAAGGGGCTGCCAGTATCATGCAACTGAAGACCATTGCAAATGCTGCATGCAACATGTTTGCAAGATCTTTCCAACAGGTCATCAAGCAACCAGGGAAGTAAGGAGGCCAGAGATGGTCTCCACAGGACAGTGGGCATCCGGGGGCAGGGGGACCGCAGCGAGCGCAGCTGGACTCTGGTGGCTGGAGTGCGGGTCCTGACGAGGGAGGGAGACTGCAGGAGGACATCCCTGATGGAAGTGCTTACCTGGAAATGTGTGTGTGATTTTTAATAGAGCTGGCATGGCAGGCCAATGAGGAAGGAAGAGGTCATTCAATAATTGAAGCTGGAGAAACTGGTTAAAATCAAGAAGAAAGAAAAGGAACCCTTACTCTGCTCCATACACAAAAATCAGTTCCAGGTGGATCAAGGTTTTAACAGTAGTATAAACATTTACAAGACAGCATAAGAGAACATACTACGACCATGGACTAAGGGGTAATCCCTTACACAAAACCCCAGAAATACAAACATAAAGGAAAAAATGGACAAATTCTGCTACATTAAGATTCGTGGAGACAGCATAAATAAATGGAACACAGAGGCCACCAGTAGAGAGAAGTTACTTGCAATGCTTTCAGCTGACAAAAGATTAGGGTTCAGGATGTGTAACTAGCTCCTACAAGTCAATAAAAAACAGACAAATAAGCTAAAAATGAAAAAAAATTAAACTAAAAAATTTAAGATAAAAATGAGTGCAGAAGCTGAACCTTCAAAGAGGAACAGGACTGGCCAGAAACTCCCGGTATTCACCTGAGTGCAAATAAAACCACAACTAGAAGCATTAGTGATATTTCGTCAACCTGTCCACAGTCTGACAATGTCAGGCATTGGTGAGGATGTTGGGAAGCTCGTCTGGGAGCAGAAGCTGGTTTGGTGACGTCGGAGAGCCCCTAAATGGGTGAGTGATGCTGGAGACATGTGTCCCTGAAAGTGGCTCGAGCATCCGCCCACGGAGGCCCTCACAGACAAGGACGGAATGTGTGCGTGTTGCGCGTGGAGGCCCCCATGTCTGACCCTGTGGTTCAGCCCCTGGACACATGGCACACCTGTGGGAGGCCTTGGAGAAGCTCACCCTGGGGGTGTGTCTGGGGGGCACGTGCAAGGCGATGCAGTGTTTGGAATTTTGCACCAAAGTCCTAGCCCGGTGGGCAGGCAACCCGTCGTGAGATGCTGAGACAGCGGGCTATGGTCCACCCACGAAAGTGAGTGGACCACAGACACGTGCGTCGGCAGGAGCGCTACCCAGGACCTCATGTCAAGTGGACGGTGGTGTGGCCCACTGGGCTGGCAAGGTCTCCACCGAGCTGGGGGCCAGTCCGAGCACCGCATCACTCAGGGGTCCTTCCAGGTGCAGAAAAAATGACTTAAAAAACCAGGGGTTGAGATGGGGCACCTGGGGGACTCAGTCGGTTGAGCATCCGATTCTTAATTCTGGCTCAGGTCATGATCTCAGGATCAGGAGATGGAGCCCCATGTCGGGCTCCACGCTCAGTGAGAAGTCTGTTTGGGACTCTGCCCCTCCCCTCTGTGAGCACAGTCTTTCTCTCTCTCTCTCTCTCTCTCTCAAATTAATACATAAATACAATCTTAAGAAATAATCAGGGGATGAGAAAGACAAAATTCAAGATGGCATTTCCCCTGCAGTGGATGAGGATTGGGGAGGGCCCCACGGGGCTTCAGGAATTGGTTTTTGTTTTTTCAAAGCTGGGTGGTAGATATTCAGGTGTTCATTTGTATTTACTATTTGTCTCTTCCATATAATCCAAAGAGTCTTTATCTATTGAGGAATAAAAGAACGGTAGGAGCCTGCATCTCATACACTTTGTATCAGTTAGCTGCTGCACCCTAACAAGTCAGCCCGGACAGCGGTTTACCGGGCTCGCGACACAGGGCTCCGCCTCTGCAGCTGGCTCAGCGGGAGGTCCTTCTGCTCCCAGCCGGACGTGCTCTAGCGATGCTGGGCCGCGGTCAGCTGTCTGGGGGGTGGTCAGCTGTCTGGGGGCACCTCGTTCTGTCGGCCACACAGTCACGAGCCAGCCCGGTTCATGGGGTGGGGGAGCAGAGCCCCCCTCTTTCTGGGGGCAGCTGTGAAGAAGTACGACCCTCCGTCACTGTCCCACGTGCCCAGAGCCCGTGGCAGGCGAGGTGCCCGGGTCTGCACTTTTATGTCTTTGTGGGAAGGGAGCCTCTGCCTTCCCTGCCCACTGCTGGGTCCAGGTGACCCCTCAGGCCCCGGGGGCACCTGGGGGCCAGGTCCTCCCGCAGGACCTCGGGGGAACCTTCTGGGTCTGCCCGAGGCCCCCGCTGGGGCCCTCTCTGAGCTCTCCGGGGCCAGTGTGGAAGCTGCTGCCATCGGTACTTGCACCGTGAGGTACTTGCCTTCACAACCTTCCCCTGGGGTCTGGCTGCCCCGATCATTCAGCTGCCAACTGCACAGCCTGGGGGACCCTTCCCTCTTCACCGTGTCCACGTCCCATTCATGTGGCCTCAGAGGTGAGGATGCAGGCTAACCTCCAAGTTTGTCCCCCGGCATCCCCGGTGCAGCTCTGTCTCTGAGTCTCTCTGTCTCTGTCTCCTTCGGTCTCTCCCTGCAGGGCCGTCTTGCCTGGAGCCCCGGGTCTCAGACAGCAGACTGTCCCTTGCTCCCCTGGGAGTGATCAGCCTCTGATACAGGAAACACCCGGGACAGTTTCAGGCAGACGAGGAATCTTTCCTTGGGCTCCTAAGAACAGCTGATGTCCTTTTTGAGGGAAGAAATATTGATTGCTGATATCTGCAATAACGAACCCCAGAAAAGGACACAAATTACCCCTCCAATGGCAGCTTGACAAATGTCGTCTCTAGAGGAGTCCACAGAAATGTCATTTGCCAAACTCATATTAAATACTCTCCCAAGACAGATGTAAAATAACATTGGGGGTAAAAGTCTAAATCGTACAGACATAAAAGTGACAACATATGCTGGTTGGAATTATATATTTGTGAGCTAATTCTTGTATAAAATTAGAATGGGAGACTTGGCTGCAAAGCCGTACGTTTTCGTTGTTAGCAATCATCTCGTAACCGGTTTGAATCCATATGTTAGCAATCATCTCGTAACCGGTTTGAATCCAAACTCAAAAACCTGATTTACATTTTTCTCCCAATGTGTTGCGTAAGGGAAACCGGCCCTTTAAGAAAACGACTCAGGGAACGTCTTCCATTTTGAAACCCAGGAGCTGCGGGAACACGTTGAGATGGTCCCTCTGGCCGGTGGGAAGGAGCAGGGCTGTCCCCCCCGCCCCCAACCCCGGGGACAGGGACCTGGAGGCTCCTTGCTCTTCATGTGCTCAACGCCCACCCTTGAGGGTCTTACAAAGCGATGCAGGGAGTCCCTGAGTCTCTGCGCTCTGACTTCCCACTGTCCATGCCCAGGGCGCCGCGGCCCGTGGTCAGCGTGGAGCACGCAAGGACGCAGGCCTGGCCGCCCGGCACCAGACACCGGGAGCCCGTGCGCGTGTCCCCGGGGCGCTAGGGGCCTGGGAGCCGAGGCCGGGCGTCCCAAGTGGGCTCTGCATCCCGCTGCCGAGCCGTCGGGCTCCCGGGGCTGGGACCACCCAACTCCAGCGCGCTGGTGTGAAAATCAAGGAGGACGGGCCGCATCTTCCTGGTTTCCACGACGAACACATTTGTGCGAATGCGGCCCGTGTGCACCTTAAAGCAGGTGGTCATCTTGCCCCGCGACCGGAGGGTGTGGAGACGGAGTTCTGAGATGACGGAAGTCCCGACGGTGTGAAATTCTCTGATCCCGGTGCCCACAGGGCTCGGCCGTGGCCTTGGGTTTGAGAGGAGGGACCGGCCACCCCCGCTGTCCCTCTGGGCGCCTTTCGGACCCGGGCTCCTCTGCCCCCGGCCCCTGGCTCGGGACCCCGGACCGTCCTGACTGCTGGCTGTCTGAGCCCCGGTCCCCTGGGGAAAGCCATCGCTTTGCCGGAAAACAGCAGCTTCTTCGGGTTGATGGCGCGGGTCCCGGACACGGAGCTCCCTCGACGCCGAGTCTGCAGATGAACCGCGGCGTCTCACGCCTCGTGTGCCGTTCCCGAAGGCGTTACCTCATTAAGGACCGCTTTTAAGTCCCATATGCTGCTTCGACTCCCACAGGGAAGGACTCTGCTTGCATTTTCGGAGAGCCCCGTTGGGACCGTCCAAGCCCCACGTCCACCGGGGACGGAGACCTTCATGTTCAGGCTCCGGTGCGTTCCGCCCGACCGCGAGAGCCGCCCCTTACAGAGGGTTTATTTTGAGGTGCGTTCGGCTTCACGGCAGAGTTGAGCAGGTGTTGCAGGGCGTTCCTGCCCCAGACCTGGAGTCGGCTTCCTCCAGCAGCCCTGGATTCTCTCCTGAGTGACGGACGCCTGGGCGCCAGGCTGCGGCTGCCGGGCCCGGGAGCAGGTTGGCGCCCCTGACCCGCCCGGCGTTCACGGTGGCCCTCATCTCGGCCGGGCCCGGGGCCCACAGGGGCCGCTCCCCACGCCCCGTGCTGACCGGCGCTCGGCACCCCTCCCGGCTCTGCGGGGGTCACGTCGGTGTCAGGGTCCTTCCATCCTTGCCACGGTTCGCACTGCGTCCTGGGGAAGCCCCCGCTCCTTCTTCTTGAGCCTTCCGATTTGCACACCATCTCAGGCCGTTCGGGCAGCCTTAACCGAACCCACACGGACCCGGGCTTCTCCCGACGCCGGAGGCCAGAAGACCAGAGGGCGCCGGGCTGGTTCCCGCTGGGCTCTGGTCATTCTGGCTGCACGCGGCCACCTTCTCTGTGCCCGCGTGGTCGACACAAGCTCTAGGCTCCCTCTTCCTTGCAGGGACACCGGGGACATAGGATTACGGCCACCCTGTGACCTCATTTAACCTGAATTACTTCCCTAAAGGCTTTATCTCCAAATACAGTCACACTGGGAATTAGGGCCTCAACACAGGAATTTTGAGGGGACACAGTTCAGTCCATAGCAAATGCAGCAAAGCTCACGGGGTCCTGACAGACGCACGGGGTCCTGACAGACGCTCGGACTCACGTACCCCCACCCCAGATTCCCTCAGACCACCTCCATCACCCTCAAAGTTAGCTTCTCTGTCCCCTTGAGGCCAATCCCGCCCCCACCCCAAACCCCCGACGTGTTTCTGTTCCTAGGGTTCGGCCTTTTCCAGAATGCCGTATAAACGGGACCACACCATACGGGGTCTTGTGGGTCTGGCTCCGTCACTCAGAAAAATGCGTTTAGGGTCCGCCCTGTGGCCGTGTGACTGTGGCTGGTCCCCGTGCCGGGGACAGGTGTCCGCTGCGTGGAGGGACCACGGCTCCGTCGTCCATCTTCCTGCTGGAGGGCCTCTGGGTGCCTCCGGGTGTGGCCCTAAGGCCGTGGCTGCTGGGAGCACCCACGTGCGGGTTCCGTGTGGAAGCGTTTTCAGTTCTCCCGAGCACATGTGTGCAGAGCAATTTCTGGGTTGATGGTAAGTGTAAGGTTGGCAAGAAGCTGTCAGACACTAAAGCGTCACCCCTTTCCTCGGGCCCACGCGGGAAGGGCTCCTGGTTCCCCGGGCAGGTTGCCTGGCGGTCCTGCAGGGGACAGGCGCTGCGTCAGTGGTGGGAGCTGGGCCCAGACCCGGCGTGGCTCCGCCTCCATTTGCTCTTTGCTCCAGGTGCAGCTGTGCTTGCTCACGCTGGACCCCACTGCCCCACGTGGGGGATGACGGGTCACCGGGGGGGGGGCCTGGGCCCTCCAGACAGCTTTGGGGACAGGGGAGGCCGCCAGGTGGCATCTTTGCTGACCCTCGCTGGGCCCTCGGCTCCGGGGGTCCCTGGTGCCCCTTCCCTCTGCTCCCCATTGTGGGGGTCCCCGACGACCTGCCCCGGCCCCTTCTGGGCCAGCTCTCCCGGGACAGCTCACCGGCTGCTTGCGGCTCTGCTTCCCTCCGCCCTGCTGGGCGCCTG